>JAYJMA010000025.1:1958972-1979904 GCA_036873895.1 Parotocinclus cabessadecuia
GGAAATGTATGTGTACTTTTGACTATTCTCTGTATAATCTGCCAAAATGTGTCTTTTCATCTTCAGCTAATATTCTGCAAAAAAACCCAAAGAAATCTATTTTGACTATAACTTATCCTAAATGTTTAACATGTTTATTCACGTTTAGACTTTACTTTTTTCATGGCATACCTCAAACATTCTAAGTGTCTAACTGTGTATGCATGCACAGGCCCAGTGGCCTAATGGATAAGGCGTCTGACTTCGGATCAGAAGATTGCAGGTTCGAGTCCTGCCTGGGTCGAGGTTCTTTGTACTCTGGAGAATCTTTGTCTTTATTTGAAAAGAAACATTCTGTGTTTATTACGAATCCCTTAATTTACTTGATCAAACGGAACCTGTATCGGAAACACATACGCAAGTACTAGTTCCAAAGTCTATGAAGAAATTCTTTCTGAACAACAGTGACATCTAGTGGTTGTCTTCAAAGCCAAATCACCAGTACCACAAGTTGATGGAAGGTTAGTTTGTGCCAAATAGGGCAAAATGTATGCAAACAACTAAGCCTAGTACAGAAACAAAATAGTGTGTTAAAAACAAATCGTATAAACATCAACGCTGTTAAAATAGTGGTCGTCTTGTAACTCTAGTCACCAGTATCTGCATGAACACAGCTATTTCATTTGAACATTCATTGTATTTAATATTCTTACATGGATTAATTTAGGATATTATGTAGGTTCAGTTTTTAAATACCCCACACTATTTTTAAGAATCAGGAAAAAACATCTTATAGACACATTATCTTAGGCATTGATCTATGTGGATTCATTTTTACAGACTCGTTGTAATCCATTGACAGAAAACCACTTCAGATTCTATTCAATTAGAAACAATTAATATTCAAACAATAAACAGCCTAATCAGGTACTTTTTCAAAGAAAATGATGTTCAATACCAAAAAATGTAGAAGGACTCCATAAATACCTAAACTATAGTCAGGGGCTCAGTGATGCAATGGATAATGCCACCACAAATGAGAAGAATGAAAGTTTGACTCCTGGCTGGCGGTTCTATCTTAATCCTTAAACAATATTTCTCCGTTGCAATCAAAAACGCAACAACCTTATATTTTAGATATTTACACTAAAAATTAATACCATCTATTTTCACTGAAAGCTAAAGCTCAAAAAACAGCATATATCCATAAGAAATTAACAATCACTCAAACAAGGATAACGTTAGAGGACTTTGAAATAATTGTGAATTTATAAAAGCTGTTATTTTAGCAATCAATTTTTTTCTAATACAACCGTTTATTGAAATATAAGATTCACATTTTAATGGGAGATCAAAACAAAATGATGTTTTTTATATGAATTTGTTAAACATGTTTAGTAATTAATTTTAAACAGTTTTTTTATTTTTTATTTTATTCAATCTCTTATTTGCAAGTGTTTGAGATCAGAACACTGGAAAGTGAGATGCGACATCACCACCCAACATTGTGTCAGAATGGCCGAGCGGTCTAAGGCGCCAGACTCAAGATTTGTAACCTTCCTTCTGAGGATTCTGGTCTCTGTATGGAGGCGTGGGTTCAAATCCCACTTCTGACAAAATGTTTTTCAGATGCACTAATCAAAGTAACGCTGTTCAAATCTGGGTGAGGAAGATCACCATAAAGGGGTGACCTGTCTAAGACAACCTACTACACGTTTAGTAACATATTTAATAAAGACTTTCATAGGAATGTTTAAATGTAACGTTTCTTCAAACTGCTTTAAACATTAACCTACAGACACGTTCCACACAAGGTAAATAAACTGTTTGAACATGGACTATTAGGAATCATCAAGGAAATGTATGTGTACTTTTGACTATTCTCTGTATAATCTGCCAAAATGTGTCTTTTCATCTTCAGCTAATATTCTGTTCTAATAATAATCTATTTTGACTATAACTTTTTATAAATGTTTCATATGTTTATAATATGGACTACTAGGAATCATCAAGGAAATGCATGTTTTCTTTTGACTATTCTCTCTATATTCTGTTAGTATTTGTCTCTTCATATTGCATGTAAATTTACAGTTATATTTACAGTATTTATCAGATTCCCTTATCCAGAGAAACTTACAAAAGTGCTTTAAGACATCAGTAAAATAATCCATTCCTAATAATCAGGAATCTAAACAATTATACACTTCTGAAACTGATATGGTTGTGTGTGTATGTGTTTTTTTTGTATGTTGAGGTAGGTGGGTCTTCAGGGTCTTCTATTTTGACCATTACTTATTATAAATGTTTAACTTGTTTATTCATGCTTAAGCTTTTACTGTTTTCATCGCATACCTGTGAGGAGAATGGCCGATTGAACTCATGATTTACTACTTTCCTCGCACTCTGCTTAGAGGTATGGTTTCTGACAAACACTTTTTTCTGATGTACTGAAAATGTACTCTCATTGAATTTAGTGTTAAACATTATGCCATAAAGGAACACCAGTCTTTTTTCAGCCTTCTAAATATTAATTGACATCTATAATAAACACTTTCATACAAAGGTATAATGAAATAAAACATTTCTTTATTTGTGTGTACTTTACAATTTTATCACAAGATGGCATGGTACTTCCACCAATAGCACAAACCAGACTTTAATAGCCTGTGCTTACTCATGTTCTCAAGCACCAGCGCGGATAGAGCTTTGCACATTCGTTGGCAGATTAGATAAAATGGACATATAAAACAGAATTTGATTAAAGTCATTAATATATTGCTCTTGTACTTGTCAACTCAATATTAACCAAAACTCTGCTTTTAAGAATAAGATCAGTGCATATCTGCACATCTGCTTGAGCTTTAAGATATTAGAAATAAATAATTGCATATTCATATTCTATACTGCATTAGAGATGATTCATTTGAAAAAAAAATATTCAAGGGAAAGCAGATGTGGTTATGATATTCAACAAGAAGAATATACAGGTTTTTTTTTATCTGTAGCTGGAAATCTAAACATGAATTAGCATAATAGATTAATATCTTTTTCTGGTGCAGGATTCACTTACGTTTCTTAATGCGTATTTTTCCATAACAGCCAATGTGATAGCACATTACAACCGTGGTGAATTTCCATGGCTGTTAATGTGCTTTCATTCACTCCTAGTAGTGGAATCCTCAGAAAACAGCTGCACCTGCATAAGTAATCAAAATAATTACACTTGATGTTGAATGGGGGACAACCAGAAGTTGCTTGGTTTTATTGAAACTATTTTAGAAGGGTTAATACAAAAATATAGCTTTTTTGATGCAGGGAATTTTAATTATTAAATATAGTTAATGAATTAAGTTATACAATTTAGTTTCAAAACAGCTAGAAAGTATACATTTTGTTTATTTTTAATTCTCAGTATGTAATTTAGGCAAGGATAATGAGAAAGGCATTGTATCTTTACAGGTAAATATACTGGATGTTCATACAAAAGTATAATAAATTATAAAAAATATGGACAGAATTAAACCCAAACAAGCAGGTTCACTGGCCTTCTGACAGTCGTGGCATTTAAACTTCACTGCACTTTTAGTGCTATGATGCCAGAATTGTTTGTGAATACCAAAGGGAAGTCAAGCACGGCAAACAAGGGCTGTTCCAAGAAGGCATCCTTTATTTGCCCTTATTAATTTTTCACAACTTTGGACACAAAATTTTGGTTAAGATATTTTTCTAAGCAAACCCTAAAAACACAGAACAGTACTATTCACAGTGCAGAGAATGTCTCTGCAAAGCATATTTTAAAGACTGGTAAAAAAGGAGGTTCAGGGAAGGTCTGGGGCTGTTTTAGTTACATGCATGTGTTTGAATCTGCATGTCCTCCCTGTGTCTGCAGGGGTTTACTCTGGATATTGAAGATAATGAATGAATTGTTGAGGTGACAATAAATTGGAACCACAATACCTACACTGAGCTGATCGGCAGGCAGGTTTTCTCTTTTTCATTATCACAACATAAGCAACATATCATGCCCGTCTCTGTATTACAATTCTTACTTTCACACAGCTGCATGTGATGAACATTCAGGAGCCGTCACATATCTGGACTGGCCCACAATATCCCCAGATGTGAATCATTTTAAGAACGTGTGGAATTACCTGAAACAACACGTATGACTGAATACCAAACATTCACGTCACCTACATCCAGAAACCTGTCAAGTCCATGCCAAATTGTGGGACTGTGGTGGCCTAGTGGGTAAGACACCAGAAGGTCCAGGGTTTAAATCCCTGCCACAGTTGGGTCCTTGAGCCGGGCCCTTAACCTATGATTGATTGGATTGTAAGTATATATCAATTGTAAGTCGCTCTGGATGAGGGTGTCTGCTAAGTAATGAAAATATGAAATGTAATTTAACCACAGATGTTATTCTAGCTCATGGTATTACACACCATTGGGTATGTTTCAGTCACAGGAGACAATTTTTTTTTATCCTGTGAGCTGTGACAGATACCAGAAACTATGTTAGATGCACACTGCTGTACTTTGACCATTAGTGATGTAAACGTCTGCTACGGTACAGGTATTTGAATGTACTAAATCGCTCTCTTGTGTCCGAACTTGGCTGGGTTATTATGGATCAGGAGTGTATTGTGATTATAAAGAAATATTAGAAATAATGTAGAGCCAGTTCAGTTGGTCATATGTGTATGTGCAGCTCAACTGTTATAAATTCTTTATGGTTCCCTGACACTCACATTACATCCTGTCAGCATTTTCTCTGACCATAACATTTTGCTCTCTATCTCTTACATGTAATTGTTAAATGTAGAAATAGTTAACACCTATTTGTTCTGAATTCACTGTGTCAGACTATGGAAATCTAAATACCTGTACTGTCTAAATCATGCTTGTATTATCAAAGGCAATCAAAAACAAGAAATAGCACTGCAATGCATTTAAAGGAATGTTATTTTTTGTTGCCAAAGTCCTACCTGATATTTCTCAGGTTGTGGTCTATGTGACAGTCACAGATGGCATTTTGAGCACAGATGGAGGGAAGAAAAAATAGATTTTTTAAGGCTTGTTGTCATGTTAGCTAATCAGTATTTACAGGCATATCTGTAGTCATCTTTCAAATCTATATTTCTTTGCCACCCCATATGTTGCAGACTCCTACTCAGACAATACTCTTGGTCTTAAAGCGTCTCAATCTAGCATTCATGCAGTACATGCATAAGTACACATGCATTGCAGCTATGATGATGATGAACTCCAGCACATCATCAGAACTGCAGAGAGAATTGTTGGATGCAATTTGTCAACCCTTCATGAAATCTACACCAGTAGGATGAGGAAGCGTGCTGACCCCTCACATGTTGGACATCACCTCACCCAGAAATTCCCCTCGGGTAGAAGACTGTGGTCCAGCAAAAACAGCACAACACGTCACGCTAACAGCTTCTTCCCCAGAGCTATAGCGTCTGTCAACCACAGTAGACACCTCCTAGTTTACAACTTTATCTATAACCGAACTGAGCTTATAAATTCCACTGAACTGACCTGGATTTAACAGGAACAGAATATATATCCATTATCCTATTGGCACAATCTTTATTGACAACGTTGTAATTTCTGTAAATCATCTTCACTTTCTGTATAAAATAGCTTGTGTGTATGTTAAACTTCAGGCTACATATGCACACAGTATTCATATTCATATATAATGAATAAGCATCGTTACATCCCTATGAGTTCCTTAAGCTCTTCATTACTCTTACTACTTTTTGTCTTTTTCTTATTTTTTGTGTAAAATAAAATTGTGGTTCTCTTAATCCTTGTTAACCCACTATGTGCTTGTTGCATGTCATACGTGTGTTCTTACCAAGTCAAATTCCTTGTATGTGTAACATATTTGGCAAAACAAAACAGGTTCAAAAAAAGATCACAGACACCAATCAACCTGTAACAGCACAATGATGAATTTGTTGAATATACAGTGGAACCTGGGTTCTCTTCATTAATATGTTCCAGAAAGCTTGTTGAGAACCAAAAATGGCAAGTACCAAGCAAAATCTTTCAAATAAGGAATAATGAAGGACACCTGATGGAATTAATCTATTCCAGAGCCCAGAAAATCCACAATTTATAGGGCATTAACAGAGTTGCATTGTACATGTGCTCCCCTATTGACCATGGGGAAACATTCAGACAAAGATCCATCACAAGATTTCACAATCAAAATTGTATCATGAACACGGAAGTTTAACAAGTACAAATAAAGAAGAGAACAACGATGCCAAGAACTTTTGTAAAAAAGTTCACAAGTTTTCCTTCTGATTGTGTTTTCTGTGCCTCACAAATAAATTACTTAGTGTAGAAACTGGTGTCATAGTTGACACAGTTGATATGAACACAGATAACAAACTGATGAATACATATAGAAATGTTCTTAATTTCTCCCTTGTGTCTAGACTTGACATCCACTTTGACAGTTAGAGATAATGGCTCAAGGAAAAAAAGATACTATGAATTACAGACATAAAATGTCTGCACTTTAAAAATGAAATAGAGTAATGATGGATAAGGCAAACCAGGACATCTTGAGCTAAAAGAAATACAGGACCTTCAACATGGTAGAGTGTCTAAATCTACCAAATATTAATTCCTTATGGAAGTCAGGCAAGGGTTCACATTAAGCTAACCATACAATAAAGGACTCTAAAAAAGACTAAAGTCTGTCTCACGTCTAAAGACAAGCCACAACCGTTTTGGTCACATACTGTAATTTTGCAAAGAACCATAATTATGTATGTAAACTGGGGTTACATAATGCTTTTGTCCCCCAAAATGAGCAAAATGCCAATTAAGGTACTGCTGGTAGTCATCAATTCAATACATACTGAAGTCCTTGCTTTATGGATATACGCTTTAACAAATCCATTCTAAGTTGATTTGATTGTTGATTCTACTTCTAAGTAGACTAGCATAGTCTACCTTAAAATGCTTAAAACATTAAACATAGAACACAAACATATAAAATTTTAGACTGTACTTACGTGTAATAATGAACACGTATTAGTTTATTATACAGTATTGTGTAGCATACACATAAGTAAAATGTATATCTATTAATAACGTAGAGCTGATATATATACAAAAACCAGTCTCAGAAGATTAAATTCGACCCTAGGGGAGAGGAGACGGAGACTGGAGATGGATTGCAAATAACAAGGTACCATGTATTGAGACAACACAAGACTAACAACATTAAACATTTAGAATTATTGAATAAATGAATGAAATGGCCAATCGGAATAAACAATCAGTTCACTATACAAAATAAGATCTAATTGTCCAGCATATGGCTGTGGCATGAACCCACATGCCAAAAAGTCAAGCCTTTGCACGGCTTTAAATGGGCTAAACAGTTCATACGAGCCCCAAAATCCAAAAGAAGGGTTCGTGAGGGAAGTGTGTGTGTGTTTGTGCGTTGAGGCTGTAGAACGGAGTGCAAAGTGTGAGAGGGGACAGGTTGGCTGCAAGAGCCTCCTACCAGCCCATGGAGGTAGGTGCAAGTTGCTTAAGCTCAAAGGCTAATTCAAGTTTAGTCAGGTTTCTTTTGGCTCGCCATCAGGGACCTGGTCTGTATAATAGAAACAGAACCATTCAATACAAATTGTCTGTCTATGTATAAATTACATCAATAAATAACTTGTAATCTATCATAATCAATCCATGTGTACACAAAATAAAGTTAGTCAATATGCAAGTCATAATGTAATAAATAATTTGTATAAATAACTATTGCACATAAGCTTCTACATTAAATTAATTAAGACATTGGCCAGAAAGTGCATAGTGCTAATACACATTCAATACATTTAAAAGTTTGATAGCAGACAGCATCTAAAGTGCTAATGCTTGGCAACAGTCAATATCACACAATGTTAAGGCTAAACATTGCCACAACATACCACAATATACCTAGAAATAGTTAAACAGTCATAAACATTTTATGTATTGTCCAAATCAATATGAACGGGATTAAACTTAGATCATAATAAGTGCAAGAACAAAGTTGGCATAGGTGTTAACAATGCTAACCGGACCAATTAAAACACAGGGAGTGGCTAATGCTAAGCTAAGATGCGAACAAATGCAAAGCTTACCAATGCCACGCGTTTTATCAACCCAACGCCTCTATACAGCGCTTTGGAGCACCTGCAGCAACCAAATCAAGGCGTCTCTCGTATCTCCCGGCACTCCCTGACCGACGATAATATAGCTAGCTAATTGGCTGGCTACGATCACATGACCGGTACGCAGAGCACGCAGGTGAAAACAGAGTTTCAGTAAAACGATATATAATACAGATTTTTACCTGTGTTACACCTGCATACATCATGTCATTTATTAAAAGCTGTATTGGATAAGAATACGTAATATTAATATATTACCCTGATGTTACCTTTTGAGTAAGCCAAGACTTACAATAATATTTAACAATTTATTGGAAAGTAAGACTGACTTTAACAACAACAGCTATCCTGTCCAACTTATTTTAAACAATTCAGGCAACACAAGCGTGACAACACTCTAGCAAAACTTTCATGATTTTATTCCGACATTGGAGATTTAACTGCAACTGCTAAAAGTGCTTGAACGTCATTTGGTGTAAAGTCAGCATTAGATGCAGACTTTGCACATGGGATTCAAAACTCAAGTGAAGCAGATAGGAGTTGGCAATCGAATCAATGAAATAAATAAATAATTGCACAAAAAGTCTTTCTGTGTAAGAAATGCATAATTCATGGTCCGTTATTGTGTACTTGTTTTCAGACATTAAAAGATTCTTCTCATTTGCAGAATTCATGATGTTGAGCACGGTTTAAAAATCAAAGAACAGAAGCCAGACCGGAGTCTGGACCAGAGAAAATTCGATTATCTATTGAAGCCTTTATCTTAAATTTAGGCTCCTGGGAAGTATTTAACACCATGAATCACAGATGCTAAAGTAGTACTGAGCCCAGAATCCTTGGTGGAAAGTACACCGGTGAGCAAAGATGAATTAAAATAAAATGTAGTAATTAAACATTTACAAATGCTACCATGATTAAAGGTGTTTTTATTAGTTTACTAATTAGAACCATGTCACATTAGCTACTATGTAATATGCAGAAGATTACAAAAGGCTGTTAATTGTTGAAATTCACATTTATTTTAATTTTCTACGTAAACATTCTCAGAATTAACTCAAACTATTAGCAGTAGGCTGAAGTCTGAAGGCTTAGCAGGACAACCACCAGTGGATTGCATCAACAGTAGATGAGCAGCCAATTCATGCTGCAGATCCATGAACAGAGGCAGGAGAGCAAAAGTCCATAACTGAAACATGAAAGTTCACTACCTTACTATCCGTGACCTCACTTGATCATTAGCTCACGTTTGGAGTAGACACTATTGTAGCCTAGTGATTAAGATAGTGGACTTCCCACCTCTGCCAAGCTACCACACTTAAGTCTACAAGCAAAAACCTTAACTCCCAATTACTTAGACTGCAAGATTATATTAGTCCTAAGTTCTAGATAAAAGTGTCTGTTGAATGTAAGTTTTGTTGCAAGTTACCTGTGTTTGTGTGTATGACTTTTCACAACTTATTTGCAACAATGTCTGGTCAATCTCCATATTAATAAAGTAAAATGTAATATAGACTAACCAAGCTAGTCAGCCAATGCGCTTTCTATTTTAGCACAAACAAGCACTCTGAAGAGAACTTAAAGTAAACTTTACTGAGATAATAGAGGCCACATGCTGAGCATACTGAGGGTTGTACTAAAAACAGAGTTCCTAGAGGAAATAAAAATTCATTGAGCCACTGACACTATGTAAATCCTTACAATATGTTATTTTATGGGTAAAAATGACCTAATACTTAAGATGGTTATTAATAATCATGTGCTTTCCTCAGTGTCTCAACTGAACTGATTTCAAGGATAACAAATCCTGTTATCTGATCCCCTGTCATAAATGTGCAAACCTTCCAGTGTGTATTCCCACCTTGTTCCCAGTGTTCCCTGAATAGAATAGATTAAGAAACCCACTGCATTTCTGACTAGGACGAAGCTGGTTACTGAAGCTGAATACATTACAGCGATCATTACAGCGATTATTTAGGTCTTTTTTAACACTCTATAAGAGGAAAACAAGTAATATCGCTTGGTTCAGACAAGTTGGACTCAACGTATTTTGAGGTGCTGAAAATAAAATCATTAAATTGGCTTAAATTCTCATAATGCAGGGCTGTGCATATATTTCTCATTGCCATTGATACAACTCTATTCAAAAATTGCATCATCAGTATTGCATGATTTCGGGATGACTAATGAAAGCTAGATGATGCAATCATAATTAAACTTGCATCACACATTTTTATATAAGTCTTACATTTTCCCCTTTATCAGTCATCCAGTCAGCATTTTTAGAATAGTGCCATTCAGCTATTTAGCGATACCTCTGATTTTCATTAATAATTGAGATAATTTCTGCTATATCTTTGGTAAAGTGACTATGAGTCACAAAAGTGAAGTGAAAAAACTATGACCAACATCAGTGGTGCCTCTGCGGTGTCTTAAAGGTGGTTGCTTGGTTTCCAGAGTGGAGCAAGAGAAGAAAACTACAAAAAAGAGATTGGCACTAAGACATTCACTGCAGCCAGGAAAAAAATCTATTCTTTATCCAGCACTTGTTGAACCAGTTAAGATTCTGCTACCACCACTGCATATCAAGTTGGGTCTTAATGGAGAACTTTGTGAAGGCAATAGACAAAAATGTAGAAGCATTCCAGTACCCCCTTAGGGAATTTCCTACGGGGAGTATACCATAGATAATGGAATGAGTCTTCATTAGCCTCTAGATTCGCGTGCTTCTGCAAGATTTCCACTGGCAGGGAAAAGGCTGCATTGGCAACATTCCAGTTAGTGGTAACAAATTTCCTTGGAAACACTAGGCCAGGCAGCTAAGAAGAGTTGGTGGAAAATATCCTTTATATAAATAATAAATAAATAACTTTACTGTAAAATGTACTTAAAAATTCATTTATTGCAGTCTCATCTAGACTTCTTTGCACCAAACTGCGGAGCAGTCAGTGACGAGAATGGCTAGCGATTTTATCAGACAATTATATTTGAGTAAATTGACCCACCAATGTTTGCAAACTATTGCTTGACACTTACCAGAGATAATCGGACGTTTGAATACAAGACACACTTAAAAAACAGTCCAATAAGTTAAATTAGTTTTTTTTGTGCTTAGCCATGTGAATTGATTCATTAAAGTACTTTTTAAAAACATTTGAGTTTCCTCTGAATAATTTTGTGAACAATACATTTGCATTTTTACGTCACATGTCAGATGAGTCGTTACCAGCCCCATATTGTTGAATTCCAGTAAATGTTCAAATATTTCAATATCTACCCAGTATTAAAGATTAAATAAAGATCATTGATCAAAGTTTTTCTTCTTTCCTGTCCCATGAATCATCTCCCTACCCTCGGTTTATCTGATGTCCCTGTTTCTAAAACTGAGTAAAGAATTTCAGACTACCTCCACATCCAGCAGCTACAACAGAAATATTTAGTCATATTTAATATTTAACACTTATGCTTCAATAAATTACGTATATAATATATTAGTGAGAGAGACCATACCAGTATGTTTACTTTTTAGACTTATTTACAAATTTTTTCTACTAATACTTTCACTTAAGAAAGTTCACTGCCGCATTGGTACTGTTGATTAAATAAATGATCTGAGTACTTCTTCTAACTGTGATGGAACTGGAAAACACTTCTGTATTAAATAGAAGTATACTGAATATTATCCGAATTAGAAGCTGTATAAACAGTACTGGAATATACAGTCAAATGTCACAGGACTTGATGCTGCATTGTGGACTTTTCACAAATGCTAATAAAAATATTGTACTTACCAGAGATAATCTGATGTTTGAATACAAGACAGAGCCACGAACCAAGATACTACTAGTTTTTTGTGCTTAGGCATGTGAATTGGTTCATTAAAGTACATTGAAATACATTTGAGTTTCCCCTGAATAATTTGGTAAACACTACATTAGCATTTTTTATTTTCTTAAGAAATGTTATAATTCATTACTTTCTGCAACAGTAAAACACAAACTCTTCAGTTGCATGGAAACTAGGCAAATGACGGTTTACCTTTTTATATTTGAATCAGCACACCAAAATCATTAGGAAATGAAAGATTTTATTTCTGAACCAGAATTTGTTTTTTTACAATTTTGTAGACCAATCTAATAGCTTGATTTAGTCCTAGCAATGGGATGCATCTAACTTTATTTTGAGGATGCTCACTCTTATGCAAATCAGTATACCCACAGCATTGTGTTGGTTCAATCAGATGTGGGATTTATGAAGTGAAAGGCTTGTTTTGCCATAACTAAATACAAACAAACCTTAGAGAAAATAACGTGATGAGCCATTATGCAGGTTAAGAGGATAATACGTTATTTGCTTGATAATGCACCATCTATTTTCTGAGCATTAGCCAGAGATATATTCGTCGACATGCTGAGGGCATTACCACATCAGGATTTGTGGATTACTGAGCTAACTTTGGGATTGCTTTAGGATTAACTTTATAATGATGGAGGTTCAAAATCTATTCTGCTAAATCACCATAGCATCTTACTCTCCTCCTCTAAAACTTCTAATCTGCAAGAACGATCTGGGTCTGAATTGGGTGTGGGTCATCTGATAATAGTATCATATCACAATTGTTTTAATCACTAATGTGCACCTAAACTCATTTCTCAACTAAGAAAAGATCTGGATCCACAATACAATAGTAAGGCCCCAATTAGAATACTATTACCGGTAATTAATTAATGAAGTCATTCATTTTCTTATTGACTTAATCCTTTTCAGGGTTGTGGAAAAGCTGGTGCCAGCAACACAAGGTTCAAGGCATAACAACCTTAGATGAGGACTATCCATCGTAGAACACATATTGTCACACGCACAGGGCTCTTTAGACAATCCAATTAACCATGGACTGTAGGAGGAAACAGAGGCACCCAAAGTAAACCCACTTAAAAAAACCTCAGTTAAAATTATGAGTTAAATTACAACCTGTACAAATATTTACTTATAAATAAGTGCGTTCTGTCACCTCACAGCTCCAGAGTCCTGGGTTGTCTGCTTTCTGGTTATTCTCCACGTGTATATGTGGGTCTTAACTGGGTACTCTTGACAGTTGGTCTCTAAATTGTGCATGTGTGTTTGTGTGTGTGTGTGAATATGCCATTTTATAGGATTGTCATCGACTTTATGCCCACTGCTAGTAGGTATTCGGTTTTAAAGGGACCATGAATTATTGCCGAGTATGGAAAGACTTTGTCCAGATAACTAGCACCACTGTCGTGATTTATAATGAATTATACAATCCTCCTGATTCCTTGAATCGTTTAATGATGTTATGCACCACAGAGGGAGAGATATGCAAATCTATTTCAACAAACAAACCCAAAAAACAACAAAAACACAAAAAACTCAGTGTTTCTCATATTTATTTTACATTTTACACGGCAGATAGTATGAATGAACCAAATATATTGAATGTTTTGTCTACTCACAATACATTTCAAGAAAATTCAACAGGAAAGGGCTGTAATGCATTTTTTCACTGGGGAATTGAAGATGAACAGAGAAAACTTGAAATAGATTTAATTTTATTCAATAAAATTAAATGTACAGTAACCCTGTGTTTTTAAATTAACATTTCCCATGCCATCCTAGCTTTTTCTGATTTGAAGTTGTAAGAGGAAGATTTACATAATGGATAATATAATGAGATTTTAGAATACAGTTTAATAAAGTGTTTAAAACTTTAAAAAGGTTTCTGAGTCGTTATCATATTCCAATATCTACCCAGTATTGAAGATTAAATAAAGATCATTGATCAAAGTTCTTCTTTTATCTCTCATGAATCATCTCACTACCCTCAAGTTTATCTGATGTCCCTGTATCTAAAACTGAGTAAAGAATTAGTAATAACTGAGTAAAGAGTAAAGGTGGACTACCTCCACCTCCAGCAGCTACAACAGAAATATTCAGTTTACACACTTATGCTTCAATAGATTTCTTATATAATATATCAGTCAGAGACTGTTTACTTTAATACTTATTAACATTTTTTTTTACTAATACTTTTACTTAAGTAAGATCATTGCTGCATTGATACTGTTGATTAAGTAAATGATCTGAATACTTCTTTCACCACAACTGTGAAGGAACTGGAAAACATTTTTACGTTAAACAGAATTATAGTGCATATTATGCGATTTAGAAGCTGTATGAACAGTACTGGAATATACAGTTAAAAATTAAAGGACATGTTGCTGCATCATGGACTTTTCACAAAGGTTGGCAAAACCGTTGTTGAGGTTTCGTTGTCATCTTCAGATGTTCCAATCTGTGGTGTTGAAACATTCCATAAGCGCTTTTAAAAACCCCTTGCCACACTCTCACCCGCTTGCAAACTGGTTTGGTGATTTTACCCAGTGGTCTGTATGCTGGCATTAGCATGGCAATAATGTGATCAGAGGTGGATCTGGGTGATCTGATCTGGGTGAGGGGAAGGGCCTTGGAAGCTCCTCTCATGGTGGTGTAAACTTTATTCAGTGTATTGTTTCACCTTGTTGGAAAGTCTATGTGTTTTTATGTCTTTGGAAGCATGCTCCTTGGATCTGGATGGTTGAACTCGCCAGCCAAGAAGAGAAACGCATCAGGGTGGGCTGTCTGATCTGCTCACTGATGTGCAGATACAGTTCATTTAGTGCCTTAATTCTATTTTTGCTGCTGGATCTTGGAGGTATATACACAGTGGTGATTACAACAGCTGTAAATTCCCTTGTTGAATAGAATCAACTAACAGTAAGCAGTGTTTATAGACCACAGCAACATCACAACATTGTGTTTACATCATCCCTAATGTAAACACAGAGCTCACCATGGGACTTGCCTCCGTCTGTCCACCTGGCAGCATGTTAGCCGCTTAAACTATATAGTGTGTTAAGGAACGTTATTGTTAAACCATGTTTCCATAAACACAAAAACACAACAGACACTCACAGTCTTCTGTGTTGAACGTAGTAGGTGTGTCTAGTTCAGTTTATTGTCCAAAGAGCATATGTTAACCTGTACCATGGATGGAATGGCTGGCTTGTGATGGCTAGCTGCTAGCCTAGCACAGATACTGCTGTGCCTACACAGTCTCTGCTTCCTTCTGTCCCACCTGTAGTGCTTCTAGTGGAAGCCTCCTGTATGGCTATCTGTGAGCTTCTTGAATCTGTCTACTGGTAGTTTCTTCCACACTTTCACTGCAGTTCGCTCAAGCTCTTTAATGTTTGCAATATTCCTTTTTCCCAGCTCTCTCAAAATATTCTCTATTGAACTGAGATATAGACTCAAATAGTATGTTCAATTCAATTCAATTTTATTTATATAGTGCTTTTTACAACGTAACATTGTTTCAAAGCAGCTTTACAGTATTATATTATCTTAAAAGGCCAATCCCAAGTTGAGCAAGCCTAGGGCGACAGTGGCAAGCAAAAACTCCCTAAAATGGTAGGAAGAAACCTTGGGAGGACCA
The DNA here is from genome assembly GCA_036873895.1 of Parotocinclus cabessadecuia. NCBI lineage: Eukaryota > Metazoa > Chordata > Actinopteri > Siluriformes > Loricariidae > Parotocinclus > Parotocinclus cabessadecuia. Next base: position 1,974,636 of record JAYJMA010000025.1, read on the forward strand.
AGACTCAACACGGGACACCTATGGGTGGCCTAGATGTTAATTAAATAAATACTAAAAGTATATTGAATAATAGCAAAATTGGGTTAAAATAAATAACAAATTAATAATAACATTTAAATTAGTAATAGGAAAAATTAGAAAATAAACTAAATTCTAAAACAAAATAGATTATAAAATGAGTCTTTAGTGGGAGGTCCCTGGAGGCACATCGTCTCCTAATGTCCAGCCGATGGAGGGAGTTAATACACTCTGGTGTGACCTGCCTCCGCTGTTGGAGACCATCAGAGCGACGCCGAGCCGGAAGAACATCCAAGTGCGTGGTGCAGCACCAGAACATCAGCTATGAGAGAGAAAAAGAAAATGTACTTATTGATGGGTTAGGAACACAAAGTCTATTATCAATTACTGATGCCTTGTGCAGCATGAGAAGCATAGCAGCATAACTAAAGGGAGGGAACCAGAATTTAACACAGCCAAGAGGCTGTAATAGTCTAAATTTAACTAAAAGCCTGAGTAAATTAGAATGTCTTTAGCCTAGACTTAAAGATTTGGAGAGTGTCTGAATCTCTGACTGAAGTAGGAAGTTTATTCCATAGCTGGGGGGTCAAATATGAGAAAGCTTTTCCCCTTGCAGTGACTTTTTTAAGTGATTCGTAGTGGTCCTGTGGGTTTCCTGACCATTGCAATCATTCCTGTGAATTTGTGCTCCTTACACAACTCAACTGGACGCAGATAAAAATCTTGCAAGTTGCCTGTATCACATGTGGAGTGATAGGAAATGTAGATCATAAGCCAAGGATGTGGCAGGCATTTGTCAAAATGTTGTAATTAGTAAGGAGTTGATAGCAATATGTTGGGCATTCATTACAAGATTTGTTGTTTTGAATTTCTGCCTCTCCTTTCCCACCAGCTGAGTCATCCCCTACTGTTTTACCTTTGTACTCTTCAAGTGCAGATTGTTTATGCCATGGCCACTGGGCTGCCTGACACTCTATCTCACACTGCAAATTAGCAGGAACTGGCTTGTTGTCAAAGCTGAGCAAATGTTTGCTCAGATCTTGGAATGCAGAATCATGCAAAGCCGATGATGAGTCTTAACTTGCGTTTCTTTGAACAAGGATAGCCAAGTCTCAAAGAGGAAACCATGGACTAAAAAGCATCTGTGGATGCTCTCTACGACTGTATGATCTACGATTTATTTGTTAGGCCCTGCTTGCTCATTACCGCCCATTTTACCTTACATTATCCATTTTTTTCTTCTTTGAAAGTATTTCCTCCAATTTAAGCTCATAACCCTCTTGAGAAATGAGTTTTACATTTCCTCTGTCAGTAGATATCATAACTGACTCTGTCTCTTTAAGTTATTTAGAATATCTTGAGTAGTCACAGACAGTTGATGAGCAAAAGATGTTGATTCTCTGTGTCTGCAGGTACATTATATATACTAAAGTTTGTGGACACCTAGAACAATTACATACAAATACGTATGTACTTTCCCACTAACATTTGCTGCAAACAGCAGCCTTGCTCTTCTAAAAGGGCTTTCTGCTAGATGTTGAACATGACTGTGAGGTCAGCTTCTGATTTTAGACAATACGGGTTTTTTTTGGAATTACAGTGCATTTTCATGGTGTCTGTTGGAATTGAGGTCAATGCTCTCAAGGGTGGCAAAGCAGTTCATGCTGGACCAGAAATTAATGCTATAATTATATATAAATGAATGTGTTAAATATTAAGAAACGGTTTTCATAAACTGTTGTCTATATAGTGCATTTTGAGAGTGGTGTTTTGACAAAAAGCCTAAGGGAAAACTATGCAGTCAATATAAGTAATGTAATATAAGCCCACAACCTCCCCAAAACCAAAAATGTGCTTGGTTTGATCTACAAGAAGCTGGACAAATGATTGTCCTGTATATGCTTCCCACTAAATCACTGCAAAAGAATTTCCTGAACATTGTTTCCAAGCACAGGGTACTGCGCAAAGGTTTTAGGCGACCACTGGATTAGATATATCATTTTTAGTAATGGTATAATGACCACATTCAAATCATTATCCGTTTCTTTTATAATACAGCTGAGAAATACTGGACATTTGTATGCAGTATGTGAGAATAATTAGAGAAAATAGCTTCTATAAGTTACAGTGGCAAATATTTAGTGGAACCTCCTTTCTAAGCAGTAGCATCATCTGGCATCTTTGTCAGGATGCCAGGTTCGCCCTTATACAGTCTGAAGAAGCTTGATCAGGAATGTTTTTTTGGAATGGAAGTAGCCAAGAAACCTCTTTTTTTGAAAAGGGAACAGGGTGAAAAGGCTAAGATATTCTAAAGCTCAAAATGATTGAAATGAAGATCAGAGGAAAATATTATTATTATTATTATTATTATTATTATTATTATTGTTATTATTATTTTAAAATGATGAATTAAAATTTGGATCCAATTGTCGACAATATGATGGTCATTATGCCATTGCCAGAACAACAAACCTAATGATGGCATAAGACCATAAATACCTTAGTATCATACATCAGAACTATAGATCACTGTCCTATATTGTTTCAGTATGCCCAAAGCATACTGCCTACTAGCATCTCCTGCATCAGCTGCTACTCTGTGTAAATGACTTTCTTTAAAGTTGTTTTTGACAAAGATATGACAACAGTACCTTGACCTTTAGCTTGTGTCTGGGCATCTTCTTGCTTGTTCTAAGCACTCAGAGAGATTTTTCGTACATACACACCATATTTTCCGAGAAGGATGGTTACAAAGCTGTCATGACAAATGCTGTTGTCCTCCAGAGTGTAAGCTGCTTGCCAGTGAATTTCACTACTTTCACTACATGTTCCAGCACATGCCATCTCTTCCGTAAATGATGTCCATAAACATAAAGCAGAGTTAATTTCATTAACAAAAATATTTATTGACAACATTTTTCCAGTATATAGCAGTATATACAGTAATGAAGCCAGCGCAGCAGTGTGGTAGTGGGTAGCAGTAAGAAGGTCAGGGGTTCAATAACATGTCCTCACCGTGTTTGTGTGGGTTTACTCAAGGTACTCCGGTTTCCTCCCACAATCTAAAGGTATGTGTGCTATGTTAATTGGTGCTTCTAAAAGTGGCCCTTAGTGTGTGTGCCCTACGATGAATTGGCACCCCATCTAGGGTTGCTCCTGCCCTTGTGCCCAGAGTTGCCGGGTGGGTACCGGCTGGCTCACGAACCTGTGTGGATTAAGCGGAAAATGATGCATGGACAAATAATAATGCACAAATTGTTTTACATTTGGTATGGCTCTTTTCAATGTTTAGTGAATAACTATTATCTGCATGGACTTTGATTTTAAATAAGCAGATTTAACCGTGATAGCATGGTTAAATTAACATTGTTGAGTAGATCTTTGTTGTTGTAACCATTTATCCAACTGGATTTGCATTAGTTACTATCAAATCACAGTGAAATTATATTGTATGTAAACACTGCAATGTTTAATACTGCAATGTTTAGATACACTCTCCTGGCTTTCCAAAGTCCCTAAATATCCTATTCAAAGCAACATCCTTGGCCCAACCAGGGGGTTTCTCCAGCAATGGAAAGGCACTTGTATCGACTGACCTGGCTCCCATGCTTCCGCACATTTAACCTTTGATATGACTCAGGAAAGAAGCAGGAACATCATTCATTAGCAAAAAGGGAGCTCTACTGGAAATAGCCACTTTAGTTGTTTTAGCAGTAACTAAGTTTAGCACCACACATGCCCTTGTTCTGATGCTTTTTATAATATTATAAAAATGCAAATTGCATTTGAACAAAATCAAATTGCATTGGATTGCCCATATTGCATTTGTCATTTTGGAAGTTAAAATGATATTATGTGTAACAGTTTTGAAGCTATAGCTCATAAAAGTTAATATAAGTAATACCCAGTGGCATAGATTCCATCTCAACTCTAGGGACACTTTAGGCTCAATGATGTAATGCATTCATTTGCATATTTGTGGCATCAGCACGTCATATTTGTGTGCTGCCTAGTTTCAGATTGTATCATCTTGATGTTTTTTCACACAGTCACATCTGTTTATTACAAGCACTGCACTGTATAGGGTGAGTCAAAAGTCACAGGACATGTCACATGCTGCATTTTCACAAAGACTGACAAAATTATTGTTGAGGTTTCTACATCGGTGGCGGTCTTCAACCACTGAGTGTCTTGTCGTCCACAGTCCACAGAGGGATGCAACAACACTATGTAGAAATCTGTATTTCTGGATGACGGGTTGTTGAAGTCTGTGGTTAAGATATCAGAATCGTCAATTCCAACTTCAGTTACCTGTTCACTTTCTGTGTTGATAACTTAAAAAAGATATTGCATAAAGAGATATTGCATGTGATTTCACAGTCAGATTTTTGAGAGAACGCTGGTCTTTTTTGACTACCTTCCCATTTGAAAAACTTGTCTTTGATCTAATATGGCGACTTACAAGATGGCAGTCATGGTCGTGACTACAAGATAGGCCACTTCATCCATTACTTGCAGGGGTATTCGGATATGTCATTTTCCCTTTTGTTTTTGAAATAAAAGGGTGTCCCGTGCCTTTTGACTCACACTGTATATATGCTCTATCTCCCAGGAAGAGAAGAAAGGGAGTTTCTGACAGTTTCAGTAATTCTTTTTTGTGGGAAGTTTTGTACAAAAAGTCACTAGATTTGCAGCTACTTGCTTTTAGAAAATAACTCACTAGAAGGGTTTGAAAAGTCCAAATCAATAACTTGTTAACATGGTAGGAATATGATTATTTGCAAATCAAATTGTACTATATAATGTATAGTTCTCCTCACAGCCCTTGCAATTGAACACTCTATAGGAGCCAGATTTTTGTTTTTTTGCTGAGGGTGGTAAGAAAAAAAATAAATGCGACTATGTTGGGGTGCTTATAATAATGTGAGGTTGAGCCATCTTGTATGTTTTCCAATATGACATCTTCCTGTCATCTCTTGAGCTGAAACTATAGTCAACCAGAATAAATAAATCACTAGATAGAAATGTTTTATATGATTATACAGACATACGCAAATATTTGGACAACCCTACCTAAATTATTTATTTTGCTAATACTTTACACAACATATTAGAAACATGAATAAATATTATAGTTTTCAGTCTTTATGACAGAGATGTTCATAAGTCGCAAAATACAAGTCTAAGTCAAGTCATGAGTCTTTAGGCTAGAGTCTAAGTCAAGTCTCAAGTCAGTACTACATATTGAAGT
>JAYJMA010000025.1:1992051-2002691 GCA_036873895.1 Parotocinclus cabessadecuia
ACAGTGGAAAGGAAAAACTCCCCAAAATGGTAGGAAGAAACCTTGGGAGGAACCAAGACTCAACAGGGGACCCGCCCCCCATGGGCGGCCTAGATGTTAAATAGACAAATACTAAATCTATATTACATTATAGGACAATTTGTTTAAAATAAAGAACAAATTATTAACAAAATTTACATTAGTAGTAGAAAAAACAAATAATAATAATAATTCAATTTATAAAACAATATTGATTATAAATTGAGTTCTTAGAGGGAGGTCCTTGAAGGCACATCGTCTCCTACTGTCCAACTGATGGAGGGAGTTCTATACCTATAGAAATCTATCTAAATATCTATATCTAAATATCTATATCTATATAGATATTCTATACCGCATATATGTAACTTCTTAGGAACAGTGTTAAGCTGCTTCAGAGATGATCCAGCTTACATGTTGGTTTTGTTTGCAGGGCGCCGAGGGGTCGCACTGAAGCCCGACATCAAGGTTGAGACAGTCAACAAAGAGACACCAAGTCTAGAAGAGGACACAGCCAGTGTCTCCACTGCAACTCGCATGGTATGGCTATTTACTCTGTGTCTGTGTCTCTGTGTGGCTGTGTATGTGGTAACTAAGCAACTACTCATGCCCAATACTATTTTCCACACTTCCACTTTACAATACTCAGGGCATCGAAGATATTCACTTTAGGAGGAAGGGTTAGCTCAGTGGCCAGAGTTCAGATCTGGGTTCTGTTAATCCTGCGCTTAACTGCCGCTGATGAGCAGATGAATAAAGTATGCAGCTTAATTGTACGGTGTTGTGGGTGATGGTGTAGGCAACTTTCTGCAAGTGTTACTGTTGAGGTATTCGGAATGGTTTAGGAGAACCAAAAATGATGTGTACGCATATATTAGGTACGCGTTCCATGATGTCCATTTGAACAATGTTCAATAACATAGGCGTCCATGGTTATTATTCTAATCTTTAAGGGTATTAACCTAGTTAACTTATGTATGACACGCCCAAATCAGAAAAAAATGAAACAGTATGGAAAATACAAATAAAACATGTATTACGTACTTTTGCGTCTTTGTTTGGTTTGCGTTTTATCTAATTCCAGATCATGTGAAGCCTTTTTGTCTAGTCAACCTAATTTCATACTAAACATCCATTCTTGCATTTCAAGCCTGCGACACATTCCAAAAAAGTGCGGACAGGGATAAGTTAACTCTAGTAATCAGATTTTAGAAAGGCTTTCTGAGGAGCTAAGATCTAGTTTATCGACAAATGTGAGCAGAAATGATAAATGTTTAAAAACAATGTTTCTCAAAAAAAAGATAGGAAGGGATTTACATATTTCTCCCTTTACATCATATCATTAAACGATTCCAGGAATCAGGAGGAATTTAGGTGTCTAACGACAAACCTAAGCAGAAGACTTGTGATCCTCCGGTCCCTTGGACTGCACTGTAGCACAGTAGCTGATAGACCCACAGGGGCAAGGGATTGCTTTTTCAAACACTACAGTACAAAGTAATATTCAAAAATGCCACTTAAAACATTACCGTGCAACAAAGAAGCTTTACGTTTTCTCATGACCAGTGGTGGCATCATTCATGCGAAAAATAGTATCGTGAGATTTTACAGCAACATTTAAGCTGCCTTTAAACAACATTTTTCCTAGAGCATTTCCTCCATTTGTAAAATTTGCTTGGTATTCTGGATACAAAAACGTATTTAATGTGTTGTGAGAAGGAATGGCAACATTACAAATGGGTAAAAGCTTTACCGTCCCAATTTTGAAATGTGTTGCAGGGTTGGAATGCAGTAATGGATTTTATTAACAAAGGAAGTTTACCCTGCCAAACGTGGAAAAAAAAAGTATTTACATTTTCCATACTGTCCCAACTTTTTCTGATTTGCGGATCTACGTGATGTATTTATAACGAAAATGTAATGGGTGCTTTAATAATGAGAGCATAAATAAAGAGGAAAAAGGAAAGCTAGTGGGCGTTGTACACACTTGAATTCTGCATCTTCTCAGAGCATTACATATGTAACAGTTTTAGCAACTAATTTTGACTCGCTTCTGATTAAAACCAGAACAAAATATCAACTTTAAATATAAATATCGCTTCAACTGCACTATGGAAACAGATGGTCTCACTCATGGGCATGTTGAGCTGCGGAAAACTAAATGTCATAATTTTCATAAAACATCTGGCGTTTAACATATAGGCTTGTGATATGACATCATAAGCATGTGTGATGTGCACCAACAAAACAAGTAGGTTTTAGCACGTGTACTCTGTTTTAAATATCCCCAACAATAAATGCGTTTAATTCTTGTAAAATTGGCAAGCAGTGCCAAGTTAAATAAAGATCATATTTATGACCATATTAAAGACCATGCCATTTCAGGATGAAAACAGGTGCAGAGTAAACTATATTTTATATAATCATTCAGAAAAGTTTTAATGATGATGTACACACACCGGGCATCATAAGCAAACCCAAGCACATGTCCGTCCATGTCCGTCAATACCGTAATAATAGATTATTATTTGAGATGTACTGGGCAGTGTAAGATAACAAACACGCAGGTGTTTGTGGGAGATGGACTCTACTGATCATTTTTAAATCTAGTGGTAATAATAGGCATGCATTTCATATAAAAGCTGGTATCAGAAGCATTTTTAGGCATTCCTCCATTTCCTTCTTTTCTTTTCATCTGCTGATCAACCTGATGTGGTGTTTTCCTCTTCTCTCCCTCCTTCTCTCCCTCTCCTCTCTTTGTGTGTGTTTGTTTTGTGGTGTTTTGATGGTTTAGTTTCTTCCCTCTGTCTCCCTCTCTCCCTCCACTCAGCCTTTCAAAGAAGACGTGGAACTGAAGCAGGACGCACGCAGTGAAACACTGGAGACCAAGGAGGAGTACGAGCTGAAGGTGAGAAGCAGTTAATACACTGTTAATCAACCATGCAAGAAACTGTAACACACAAACATTTGCACACCGGCCACAGACTTTACAGTGGTGCTTTAGTTTGTGAACCCTATAGTACCATATTTTCTCCAAATATTTCTTTCTTCTACGTAAATATAGCCTAAAACATTCAAAACAGACCCAAACCATGATACAACCGCCCCAATGTTTTGTAAATTAAATAAATTGAATAGGTTCTTGTGGAATTCTGTGTTTTTCCTTTTTCAAGACATAGCACTTCTTATTCAAGTCAAAAGGTTCTATTTTGGTCTCGTCCATCCATAATTTTTTTTTTCCAACAGCCAGTAGATATGGAGGGTTACCAAGGGTCAGTTTCCTCCAGCTTACCAAGTGTATTTGAATGTCGAATGCTGGAGCGTGATGATCATCAGCAACTCTTTTTCGAAGGTCTTAAAAATATGCTTTGTTTATGTCATGATACACTTGCACAAACATATTGTGAAGATGGATCTGAGTTGAAAGTTCTGTAAAGACAACAGAATGCCCACTCACACTTGATTGAAATCCAATTGATTAAAAATCCCTGAATTGAACTTCATATTTAAATGAAATGCTAATTCTAGAAGCTCACAGATATGTAATATTGGCTAATTTCCCAAGATCATTGCAACATTTCCATTGCAAAATATTATATTTTTGTTTCATTTGTTTAATTGGGTTCTCTTTATCTCCTCTAGGACTTGAGGGAAAATTGGATGATGTTTTAGCTAATATTTATGCAGAAACATAGACAAACCTAAAATGTTTGCAGACTTTGGTATTTAAGTATTTAATTACTGACTGTAGGCAATCTCCTGACAAAGATTCTTCCTCACTCATTCTTCCTAGCCGCTATCACCCTAAGCTTGCTGCTAGGGCGAGATTTTCATATGGCTACATTGATGCCGTACTCTATGCTCTGCATAATCTGACCTCGACTTTAACTGTCACTTCAACTATAACGAGTTTGTATTGTGTTGTACAGCAGCATTGTACACTTACATGTGGTAGTACACGCGAGGAACACAAAGCACTTCTCTGTTAGAGTAGCCAATATTATGCTGACATCATGCAGTCCTCAAGCCAGTATTTAGTCACACCAATGAAGGACTGGACCACGACAACACACTGGGCAAAGACAAAATATCTATTTTTCCTCTGCACTCATACACGTTGTACTAACAAGTCAGGAGTGATTAATACTGTGGCCAATTGTGTACAGTGTGTTAAGAAACCCAGTAACACATCCCACCTATTATTCCTGGAGTCTCATGACTTTATTAATGGTTCTCTGAAACCCTCAAGTTATAGACAATATCCCAGAAATAAATATTTTTAGAGCAAGAGAGAGTTTATAAGAGAACACGCACAAGCTAGAGAGAGAGCAGGAGAGAGGGAAATACACAAAGTGAGAGAGTGACAAAGGGAGCATCCTGATTGGTCTCTCTTTGAGCTTAGTAGATCTATAAGGTTTCTGTGGGCAGGGCTTTACAGTCTAGCTCCCCTCTATTACTCTGACCATCGGTTTAGTTTAGTGTTATGCAGCGCTATGGTAGAGTGTTAAAAAAATCCAGACTGAATTAACATGTATCCCTACTTAACATGTATCCCTACCTAAAAATATGGCAGTGTTGGCGGATAACATGGGTGGTCATGGGTGGAGTGTTACGTCCCTGAAATCATTTTTTACAGGATGGAGTCTGCATCTGATGGAATGCACAATCGAAATCATTCAAAATGGTCCATCACTCAAACGGTGCCTGGTCTGTGACGGTCCCAAAGTTCTTTAGAGAATAGAGGAATTGCCCGTAATTGCATGTCCTACAATTCAAAGCCATTCTGTTGTACAAGATAGATCATGCCCTGAAAGTTTGATTACATGCAGAAAATCAGATTCTCTACACCGTTATGCCTCGTCGTGTGTTTTCAGGACCCAACAAATGGCTACTACAACGTACGTGCAACAACTCATGATGACGGTCGTGCTGCAGCCCGCTATCAGGAGTTTCGCCCGGCAAACCCCGCGTCGGTCTCTGCTTCAGCAGCAGGCTCAGTGCCTAACATTAACCCTGCTCCCATTGGCCGCTACGAGCCTCGACCTCAATCTCGGATCACTCACAACACCTATGCACACTTCAGCACCATCGCCAGGACCAAACACAGTCAAGGTCCACCTAAAGCACCGCCTCAGACCACAGACTACTCTAGAGAATGCGGCCTCCTAGAATCGACCAATCAGCTTGCATATGACACCTACGGGTACCCGACTACGACGCAGTATCCTCAGTACAGGCTTGGCTTTGCTCCACCCCTGGAGGAAGGCCCGACATATGAAATGTACCCCACCGGACAAGGGGTGGGGCCCAGTCAAGGAGTGGGGCCAGATGCTGGACTGGGAAAGTATGGAAGCTCGACACGTTTCTCGTATTCATCTCCACCGACAGAATACTCTCAGAGACACACGCAGAGAATGAAGACACATGTATGAGAGTGGACTGACACGCTGATACAAACAAACATGGATACACTTATAAATAATGATACATTTATACTAAGGACCTACAATTCTGGTTACTCAAAAAAGGCAAAAAAAAAAATCATATATACATATTTGAGAAACCAGTTAAAAATACACTTAGATATACAAATTAGTGTAGCCATCACAGCCACAGCTATATTCCAAACATACAAATGCAGTGTATTTTGTACCATCATGACTTCATTGTGTGCCATTTCTTTCTAGTGCCAAACCAGGAACAACCGAGTCATACAGTGATAAAATATGAGTGGATTTATCCTTCATTCTCTTCTTCTCTAACCCCGTTCCTTCACTTTATCTGTAATCACTTGTAAATATAACCCAAAAGAAGGATCCCAAGCAGTATTTCTTAAACATGATACTTGCCCCCAGTATAACGAGCAGCATAGCTGAAAAGAAGCAATAGGATATTTGCGCATTCAAAGGACATTGCGACCTTACTTACAGCTTCCTGGATGTCGGCCAGTGAAAATCTGCAGATGGCACCAGACGGTGGTGGATAAAGACTCTCCCGAACAATTAACCCAGTCTGCATCAGAACAGTATGAAGGACAATGTGTGTAAGGCTCTTTATTTGCCAGATAGGCTTTTACATCTAATGGAACATGGTGAAAAATCACATTGCTTGTGTCAAGATGCTGAATGTCGTGAGAGGTGAAATGGTCAAGTGACATTTTTTTCTGTAGCATAACAAAGGAACCACACGCTGGTTTATGCCCAGAATATTGGCATGGAATTTACACCAGAAGACAATTTTTTTGGTCGTTTTGTCTTGGCGGTACAACAACCACCTCGAAACTGGCAGCTATTGTAAAACAAATGCATTTTATAACATGGTGTATCCAAGCCTTTTACACCAAGTGTGAAAAATGTGGTCCAGACTGCAGACCAAAACCAGCTTATTCCACCCATATAAGTAAAATGAAAACAGCCAACCTGTGTTTTGCACTGCACATTTGTGAAAGGGCTTTGTGCAGAATTGTGCAGTACTTTGGGGCTTGGTTTGGGACACTCATTTCAAATAAGGATTTAAAAGTTCACACATGAGAGGAACATCCACCGTTCTTTCTTTCTGTAAGCTTGTGTTCAGAAACCTTTGACTGTGCGACTAAACGGCTCACAAAAATGAGGGAATATTACAAAATGAAATGCCCCCTAACTAAATATCCCCTCGTTTTGTGAGCAGTAACATATCAAAAGAACTTTATGACATGAATCATGAATCAATTCCCATCTGTTTTTCCCTTGGAGTGCCCTGTATGAGAATCTAAGAAAAGCTGCCTCACAGCTCACACACACAGACCAAAAAGACCATAATATTCACTGCAAACCTTTTTTTGGCAAATATTTACTTAAATGATAGCTTTTTATCTTTTCTCTTGGCTTTCTCTTATTTCACTTTAAGTAGTTCTGTGTAAATGTTGTTCAGTGAGTGTGTTATTTTCATTCATTTAACACATGCAGATTGTTTTTTGACAAACTAAGAGCACCTCAGAGCAGACAAAGCCTCAGACACCTCATTAACAGGACTTGTTACTGGTAATTGTGCAATTATATTTTGCTCTTAGCCAGTAATTTGCTAGCCCACTACAGCAGGAACCCAGTGCCGAGTCTCACACAGGCACAATTGGGCGTGTCTCTGGAAAGGCAATGTCGAATGAAGGAACCCTACCTGGTGCTACCCAGTCCTATGTTGGACTGGTGCCCCACCCAGGGTACAATTCCCCTGTGCTCAGAGATTTCTAGGATATTCTCTAGACTATTCTCCAACTCCCATCACCCCAAACCTAACTATTATAGGCAGTAAAAATAAGGACCAAAAATGGTAATCGTAACATTACTGAATATAAAACTGGTAATGCAAATGTTACAACTAGTGGCAAGCTGGAATATCTTGGAAACCTGGAATAACCCTTACAGATCCAGTCCCTCAGCTCTAAATCCTGACAGAAGTTTGCATGTTTTCACCATGTCTGGATGGGTTTTCTCCCAGTAGTCCAGTTTCCTCCCAAATTCCATGCACATACGCCCTTTTTTTGGTTCCCATCTAGCTATTTCTTCTTATGCTTCGCCCAGTGATCCTGAATTGGATTAAGAGGGTCGAAATAAATGAATAATTGAACATGGGTTGAACAGATTTGAACAGATTGAACATAATTGAACAGATTGTGTCACTGGTTCATTTGAACTGCTTACAACTTGTTTGTGTAAAACACTGGCCACTTAAAATAATATTTGTGATATTAAAGTTCTGTAAGTATTTTAAACAGAAGTATGATATCAAACAGATTGTTCAAATGCCACCCAAGCACCATAAATACATTTTAATAACAGGAAATTAGTTAAATGATATGAAGCAATCATGATTTGTACAAAATGACATCCCATTACTGTCACATTAGTAAAAAAGTACAAAAAATTCCAAGCACAGTCAGACAGCTTCATACACACAGGTTTATAGAAAGCATGAATGAAATGACTATCATAAAGGCTTTGGATTTTGATGAGAGAGAAGTAAGGAGTTGTTTGAAGGACAGCTGTTTGCTGCTTTTTAACTCTTGTGTATGCGAGTGTGTGTTGGCGAGCACACAATCTCATGAACTCGTGTAGGAATATTGAAGAGGGGAATTACTGAACTTTTTCTATGTGTACAGTCTTCTTGTCCTACATCACATACGTGCCCCTCAGAAGTAGAATAGCGCTCTTTTCCACATTTGTATCTGAACTTAGAACATGGCTTTTGAAAGCATTTTTATGATATTTTTATACAAAAAAAGGAGGGTTCAGAAATTGTGTGGAAAGCCATTAGTTTGCGAATCATTATTGTGGTTGTGAGTCATTTGTACTTTTGTACAGTTCATTTGCACCAGACACTGTCAACAGAGTGAAAAACAAAACACTTGACAGGCTTCATTTTACATTAAAGTGCAATTGCATTGTAACCTATCATTCCTTTTCCTCTCCAGATTGGTGGCCATTCTCTTTTACGCGAAGATTTGTGCCTGTTTCGTACCGTCCAATTTGAACACGTACAAAATGTAGTTAGGCAAAGCTTAATCAGCTCTGAATATGGATTAGCGTACACATTAGGTCAGCATGAATCCAGGATGTGTTTTTGGATGCAAAGAACGTTTAGATGGAACTTTAAAACCGCCTTCCCATTACATAGTCAGCAGTTCTCATGACATCTGCTAAGGAAGATTCATATGTAAGAAAGAGAACTATACTATATGGCCAAAAGTATGTTGACACCGATTGTAATTTAATCATTTATCTATTTAAGGTGCCTAATATTAAGCATTCTGGCCAGCATGGGCGCTGTGTGGGATGGCTGCCTCTCCAGGAGCTCTGTAGTTTTTCTTTAGCTTTTACTTAATTTCCCTGATGGAAAACTCCCAATGGGATCTTATCTTATCTCATCTTTCATCTTATCTTATGCAAGCTCTATAGACACACACAGGTGGTAATTATTTATTTGCCTTTTAGTGCAGCCCGGTTTAATTGAGTGCTTCACAATTTTGAAATTAGGCCATGCAGGGAAAACTGTGCAATAGTCACTACTGAGTTCAAGACTGCTCCCTGGCATTAACGTCAGCACATGAACTGTTCTTTTTAGAGTTTCAGAGGTTTACAGTGCAGTCATAAAGTCTTCATAACACTTTTATTTTTTTCACATTGTGTTAGGCTATTTGTACTAAAACAAAAACAAACCAAGGCTCCCCATTAGTCTGCATTTAATACCCCATAATGAGAAAGTGAAGACAGAATTTTTTTTTTGAAATTTTTATTATAAATTTATTTGTTTGGACATTTCTCAATATAAGCTTTATCTTTATGGCAGAGTGGCTAGACAGAAGACTTCAATATAAGACGCATAAAAAAAACACCCGAAAACCTGGAGTTTTTAGGTGCTGTTTTGCAAACTGCCTGCATGCTGTTGTTTTTTTTTTACTGTGGAGAGGTTCCTGTCTGGCTACTCTGCCATAAAGTTCAGATTGGTGGAGCGATGGTTGACCTTTTGGAAGTTTCTCCTATCTGCATATTGGATCTGTGGAGCTTAGCCTTTGGGATTTTGGTCACCTGTCTTAGCAAGGCCTTACTTTGTTTGGTGGGATGGCAGCTCTTGGAAGATCCCTCTTTCCATACGTCTTCCATTTAAGAATAATGAAGGCCACTATGCTCTTGGGAAACATCAGTGGTGTCGAATTTTGTATGGCCTTAAATGTCCATATCAGTTCCTCCACACAATCCTGTCTCTGAGTTCTACAGGCAGTTCAGCCTGACATTTTTTTTTTAATGTAAGCGCAAGGTCTCAACATAAAATGTGACAAGGTGAAGTGGTCTGAAGACTTTCCGAATGCATTGCATATGTTTGAGGAGCTTTGTGCAATGCCAAGCATTGTCTGGGATGTTTGTGAGACACTGCCACTTGACTTTAGAGCCATAGCAGTGAAGATGTGGTGTCTGACTGAATTCTGAGTAAAAGTATTTTCTAGTTTCAGGAAAGGAAAATTGTAAGGCTACACCATACAATTAAAGGCTTTGAGTCAGCAATTTGGGACAGATCATTTCCTGTTTGTGTGACGTTGCCCCTATGCTCAATGAGAGGGCCATAAAGATAGGGTTTGGGAAGTTTGATGTGGAACAACCTGACCAGGTGAGTGCTGATTGGTGGCCATCCATCCAGCACATGAACATATGTTCTTAATGTTTAGTAGCTGCATGGAAGGAATCTGTTTTAACACACTGAATCTCCAATGCATGTTAATGTTCAATGTATTGGAAGTGATAATTAGGTGTTGGGGGTTTCCAAAGCTTTTGGCCATATAGTGTATTTATTGTTTGTTTAACAGTAGGACGTGCTGGCTCTCACTACAATTGTACAATACTTTAAAACACTGTTATATTTAATGGTAGAACAATACAAGTAGATTTCAAGCTTAATAAACCATCTAAACCTTTTTGCTTAAGAACACATCTATAACAGGTATGGTTTTTTGTATTTCCAATGAGATTTTCCCATTTGAAAACTTTTTCACTCTTCACATTTCTAAATTTGAAAGATAAATGTGTGTGTGTGTGTGTGTGTGTGTGTGTGTGTGTGTGTGTGTGTGTGTGTGTGTGTGTGTGTGTGTGTGT
>JAYJMA010000025.1:2010010-2028982 GCA_036873895.1 Parotocinclus cabessadecuia
CTTTGGACTGTGGGAGTAAACCGGAGTACCCGGAGCAGACCAACGGAGACACTGGGAGGACATGCAGACTCAACACAAGCTCTCACGACTTTCTTGTTGTGAAGCAAGAGGTGCTAGCCACCGAGCCACCGTGCTGCCCTCAGTAGGGTATATGGTGACCCAAAACACACTGACAGTGCTGGGGTATGGACAGGATCAGCAGTTTTTGTGCTGATTTTTTTCCTAATTTTTGTCCGCAGTCTAAATCATTAATCGCAGTTATTTATGTTCAGCTAAAATTGATGATCGTGAGATATATACACTAATAAATCTTTATAATCTCTAAAGATGCATTCTCGCAACAGTGCAAAATCAGCCATTTCCACGGGTAAGTATAACACAAACCTAAATTCTGCTCTAATTAAACAATCCACATTGATTAACAAAGCCCCTGTAACAAAATCATTTAGCAAACAACTACAACAGGCTTCTGTACGCAAGTCTCTGTATATGGAAGTCTCTCTGAATAACAAGGTATATTATTATGCGTTATGAAAACTGGTTAGGACCAGGTTTAGATTTTTTTCATACTCAGCAATATTTTGTGACTACAAACATTTTCATGAATGCAGTTGTTTATGAAAAATGTTTTGTGAACCATTTACATTGAATGTAAATTTTAAATGAACATTTTTCATTGAATGTGTAAACCAAAAACCCTCTCTAAGCAAAATCAGCGCTTCTGGTGCTCAGTTTCACAAACTGGCAATTCTTCAATTGGGCTTTAAGTGAAATTTACACTTCTAAATACTGTTCGCTCTGCTGAGCCTACTAGGTCTTGTCCATCATTGTGATTAAGCAGCACAAAATTCGCTAGCAAATGCAATGCTGAATCCAGAGCTAAAGGAAAAGTAGAGCAGTGGGAAACTTCACATAGAACACAATCAATCACTGTGAAACAAAGTCAATATAATCAATAGGTGTTTTATAACCTCATGCTCTCCTCTAAATTAAAACTAATGTAAGTCAGATGACGCTCAGCTGGAGTCCCATCCCACAGTAGACCTTTCTTGGCACAGTTCTGCTAGCTATTGACATTTTGTTCTTTTTTTTTGTTACGTATACTAGCTTCATTTCAAGCAAACTAAACTACCATGTACTTTTTGAATCGTGCTTCTTCCCATTATTCCATTAGCAAAGGGAATACTAGGGTACTGTGTTTCCATGTGAGGTTAAGTGCAAACATTAACCCACCAGCTAACAATGAGCCAAACACAACTAGACGAATGGGGATGCACTGTTTAACGTCCAAGATCTTAACAATTATAATAACCCACAATAGGATATAAAAATCCAGAGACCTGTAGATCACAAGCTATGTGAAAGCAGTTTAAGTGTGCCATTCGAGTGCGTGTTTGTATTTTTATGTACCTTTATGTACCAGTCAAGCGGTTTATGTGCTTATTCACAAGTTAACTCATGTGTCTTGCCTACAGTCAGCACAGTGGGAATGGTTATGGTTTGGGGCTGAATGATTTCTGCTGGCTGTGGGGAGCTACAGTTCTTTGAGGAAACCATGAATGAAAAAACATACTGTGGCAAACTGAAAAAGAGCATGAACCCTAACCCCTAATAAGCCTCTGTGTGGCATTCTCAAACGAAAGGTGGAGGAGCACAAGGACCCTTACATCCACCAGCTCCACGATGTTGTCATGGAGGAGTAGAAGAGGATTGCAGTGGCAACAGAAGCCTTAGTGATTCCAAGCCCAAGAGAGTTAAGGCAGTGGTGGAAAATAATGATATACACACAAAATATTGTCAGTTTAAGAACAATTTGGCCATTCTTACTTTGGGGTGTGCTCACTTTTGTTGTCAGTGCCAGACATCAATGGCTGTATGTTATTTTTTTGTGAGCACAGCAAATTTACACTGTTATACAAGCTGCAGAGTGACTATTTTATATTGTATCAAAGTGTCATATCTTCAGTGTTGTCCATTTAAAAGATAAAATAAAAGATAAAATAGTTACAAAAATGTGTTAATAAATAAATAAAATACTGAATATAATAACGTAGAGAATATGCATATCTGTATTATTTAGTGCACTAAACAGCCACTGTCACTGGGGGATTTATTGTCCTTAGGATGCTGTCTAAATAATGGTAGCTAGATTAGTCTTCTCATGTCATTCTAAAATTGTGTTGTGTTTTCTGAAACCATGTGAATGCACACTGAAGTGTCTTACTTTGTAAGTGTAAAATCTTTCTAACAAATCTGCTTCATTGTGATGTAAATTTAGGATCTTTATAACTGCTGGAGTGTAGGACCTTTGATCTTACGTCAATTTGAAAGGAAATTAGTGACATTAGTGACTGATTTGATACAAAAGTACAGCAATCACAAAAAAGTAATCCTCTTGTTGCTAACAGATGTTTCCTCCACATATTGACTGTACTGTGATGCATTATGTGCTCCATAATGCATCACAGAACAGTCAATATTTGGAGGAAACATCTGTTAGCAACAAGAGAATGACTTTTTTGGTCATTTTGTTGAGACACAAAGACCGTGCAGTTATCTTCATTACATTTTATAGGTGACGTTTTATATTAATATTCTAATACAAAATACACAGAGGCCACTGAAATCATCATATATCAGCTGTTATTGACAGGATGAACAAGATTAGAGCGCACGGCAATTCAATTAGTTAATTTGTTTTCACCATGCCACCGTCACAAATCATCAGAGCCACAAACACAGACTTACCTACTACGCTCTTGGCTCTGCACAAAACCAGAGAGATCAAATCTAGTTATAGCGTGGGTGTGGGAAGCATAGAATTGTTTCGGCTAACTATGTTTTTTTTTTCCCCCTGTGAATCTGGAACACCTCTTACTTTGGATGTTTATGAGCATAAATATGTGTATTCAAGTTATAATTTGTATTCTGCCTTGATTATACTAATACACTGTGTACTGGTAATCTTGGGCTACACACTACATTTCAGGCATGATCTATTATCAGATGCATTTAATACACTGCTCACAAAAATTAGGTGATATTTCATTATGGGATATTTCATTTTTAAAGTATCCCCGAATGTTTGTGAGCAGTACCCATTTGCCATTAATCCAGTCTTGTTGCATCATTTGAGTGCATTTTGATTTTAAATGTTCGCATCAAGATGCAAAAAAAAAAAAAATTCTTCCAAAACAGGCTGAATCCTCTGCGACCATGTGAGTTAATGAACATGCAGATTTTTTTATAGTCAGCCTTTGAGTCAGAGTGACCTACTTCTGCTGCACACAAGGTGATAAACATCCGCTAAAATAGCAGAAAAGACAAACACCCACGCAAGTTCGAATGCTCTGTTTAGTTTGGCCAATGAAGCTGTAATGCCGGGTCTCTGAACTCTGCTGTTGTGCCTGTCTGCAGAAGCACAAGTGTGTCTCAGTTACAGAGGCTAACACTCCTTTGACACAGTGTCACAGTGTGTGCACTAATAAATGTCCTTAAGGGATAATCACAGGTTTCTCAGCTACATGCAAAGTGTACCGAGTTAACAACTATGGACAAGCACATACACCAAAAGGTTACCTTACCTTTTTCTTCAAGGCCTCTAGACTCTCAAAATCCAGCTTGGCAAGCTTTATCTGAATGTGCTTGGGCACATCTGGAATAATAAAGGCCAGGATGAACTTGAAGGCCAGAAGAACATGCTGCAAAAGAACACATCAAAAAGCAAGCCGTTGAAATAAGGTACAATTGTGAATGCATGGTATAATCTGATTCAAGCTAGCTTTTAAAAAACTTTATGTTCAGAAAACTGCTTCTGTACATTAAGCTCCTTCTTTTACGTAAGTTAGTGTCCTCCTGGTTGTGCATAGCTGTAAACCATTTTTTGCTGGTTTAATTAGACTAAATTCCCACTTGTAACAGGTTCAATATCACAAACTCACAAAATATATATTATATTAAAAGACACAGCAAGAAGGTCCTGGGTTCAGTCCCAGCGTGGAGTGGCCTGGGTCCTCTCTGTGTGGCGCCTGCATGTCCTCGCAGTCTCTGCGTGGGTTTACTCCGGGTACTCCGGTTTCCTCCCACAGTCCAATGACGTGTGTTAGGTTAATGCATTACATACATATATAACTGGTTATGATATGCCCTTGTGTGTATCGCTGAAGTGTCCACAGTGATTATGTTAAATTGACCAAGTAAACAAGCAAGTTATTTGAGGTCACGCCCATAGACAAAGCAAATGTTGTCATTCACACATGCAGTGTTTTAAATGCATCTTTCATTTTAGCAATGTACAACGGCCGGAACTTCTCTCTATTGACAACCAACCACCAATACCAGTCAGCAACCTGCTTTAGAGTGGGCAAAAGAGTTGTCAGCCCTGAAAAGAACTATAAATGAAAGACAAAATGCAATTCAACACTGGAACTATGAGCAGGCCTTATAGCTGAACACCAATTACTGAATATACTTCTGCCCTAATGACTGATTAAAAGTCTTTCCTGACAGCAGAGGGAAATAACCACATGAATTTAGATGCGTTTGCTCCAGTCATTAACCTCTTCTGCCACATAAAAATGGAAGTTACAGGTGCTGACAGTCTCTTTGATGTGGAAATGAAACGTATCAGTTACATTAA
Organism: Parotocinclus cabessadecuia; assembly: GCA_036873895.1. Taxonomy (NCBI): domain Eukaryota; kingdom Metazoa; phylum Chordata; class Actinopteri; order Siluriformes; family Loricariidae; genus Parotocinclus; species Parotocinclus cabessadecuia. The sequence continues at coordinate 2,014,650 of JAYJMA010000025.1, forward strand.
CAAGCTGACTGATGTTTTGAATCCAGTATGCCAGTTAGACTAGAAGCAATTTGTGTTCTAAATATATTTTCTGTACAAACTGGAGGAAGAAAATTTTTGTCCCAATGCATATATACTTAGGCTATATGCAGAAACAAAAAAGGTGTTGGGCCACCACATGCCACGAAGAACAGCATTCATGGATTTTGGCATATATTTACAGCTTTAAGAAAGACCCATATTATTGCCTATTGAGAATGTCTAAAACAACAGATAATGATTTACCTTATTTTTTCAAATGGAAGTGAACAGCACATTTGGAGGGATACATTTAAACAGCTTGTGAAATATAATACTGTGAAAAGGTTTAGGCCACCATTATGTTTGTAGTCTTATTAGTTGTATATTGACCTTACTTAGTATAGTCAACTACTGGACTCAAAATATTCATTTTTCATTCAGATTTTTTTCTGATTTGTGGCTATAAATAGAATGAACTGAATATTCTTTGCATTTTCATCAAGCCTTAGTACAGATTCTACAAATTTTGGGCTTCTCTCTAAACAACAGAATTAGCACAAGGCAAGAAAGAATTGAAATAGGTTGAAACCTATCTGGAGACTGTTGGCTATAATGCTCAAATCAGACTGGTGTCTAGCCAAGTTACCACCTGAGAAGCAATGAGACCAAACTGCAATGGCAACAATTAAAGATGAACTACATAGATAATGAGTGCTAGATCTTTAACAAAGCTGATATACGTTGTTCAGACAATTCTCTCAGGAAGACTGCTCAGTAGTCTGTTTAGAGTACAAAAACAACGTAAGAAATTACCAGAATTATCCATTTTTCAATTCAAAATAGTAATTTCACTGGGCACCTTCAGAAACCGTGGGTGTAAGCTTTATCTTATTTACCAGGTTGTCCAACTGCATGGTTACACAAGAAGCGTTGTGAACAGATTCTGCTGTTACACAGTGAAGAGCAAAACTGTATAATGAAGTGTCCAAAATCACTTATATCATCAACATTTCTAGGTCAATAGTACTTCAGAAATTATACATATTTCAAATATTACATATATGAGCATCCTTTAGTAGAAAGACTTCTGAGGTTAGTGTCAGTGCCTTGCTGCATTACCTATTAGAGAACTGGTTTGACAGTGTTGATTGAAAGCTTGCACAGAACCTCAAACTCATCTCCATCAGACACATTGAAATTAATGGAATGCCAAAAGAGAGCCTAGGTTTATCATCTAACATCATAAAACGCTGTTACAATCATGTTTCAAAATGTAGTAGAAAGAAATGTAGTGGCAAACTCCACACTAATACCCATTTTTTGTGAGTACACTGTACAGCCCAAGGTTTGTGGAATATCCTTATTATTACGGAGTTCTGCTATTTCGGACACACTACCTTACTAACACATTCTCTATTGAGGAAAGGTCAAGGAGGCCAGTCCATCACCTGTACCTTCTACCGTACCATTCTAAGACGTCGGTGTACGTTTCTGCTTTAATGCTGCTGACTGCAAATGACTTAATAACTCCGTACTGTAGTGATTGATAAAGGTTTGTCAAAGTAATTCATTTTCCATGTGGTTATATCAGCTAATGGTTCTTGATGTAGTGCTGTCTGAGGGATCAAAGATCCTGTACGTTTAGTTTAGGCTTGCCCCCTTGGCCTTTGTGCACTGAAATTCTTCCAGATTCTTCATTTATTGATATTATGCATTGTAGAGGAATAAATATACCAATCCCTTCTAATTGCTGAGCTCTGCTATTTCAGACACACTCACTTGTAACACATTCAAAACATAAAGCATACATTTCTAGATTTTCCAAAGACAAACAGCTACAGTACAATTGGTTGTATTGAATACCCCAGTGACTCTCAATATGACACATTTATTAGTTTCCACTTTGAGCAACTCAGTCCATAAACTTTCTGCACTGCTGTCCTTAAGCAAAGTCCATAGAGAATTGGTTTGCCAACTTTAATTGCGAACTTGGCTGTTTTGCACAGAACCTTGACCTCAATTAAATCTAAAAATGCACTTATTGTCTAACACTAGAAGCCAACCTCAGTCGTTTTCCAAAATCTAGTTAAAAACCATCTTAGAAGAACAAAGGCTATTGCAACAGCAACGGTGGGGGCAAATGCCATGCTAATACCCATGTTTATAATATATTTTTTGTCCACAAACTGTTATCTATATAGTGCATGTTTTGACATTTTCTTGGCATTAGTCAAGCAGATGACAGGTAGTCCTGGCCCAGAAGCAAAAACACAAGCCCAAGCCATACTACTACCACCACTACATTTTAAAGATGATATACAGAATCTAGTGTTTCATTTCTCCTTGAGAACATCTTGAGGTGCTATGTAACATTTAGTCTGAGAAATAGATCATTCTAAGGTTCAAACACGTCACTGTGTATGGTATGTGGAATGTAAAGAATAAAGAACCAGTTAGGACTTCAACTTTATACACAGCCAATAACTGCATGCATCTCAAATAGTCAAGAAAATACGTTTGAATATGTATATTTCAATACGATTTGGAATACATTTATCCATGATGCCAATATTTCTGGAGGTGACTAAAAATACAACTACTGTTACAACAATGGGCATCCTGAAGGAGATTTTGTCTATGATATATTTCTGTCTAAAGTTATCTATTAATGTTAGTAACTCTGTGTTCCAAAGCAACAAAAGCTTAGGAAGTGACATATCAGCGACAGCCTTCTGCTTTATTGAAAATCTGTACATTATCATTAAGTGCCCTTATGCGGTCCTGTTTTATGTTCACTGTTTAGCGCAGAGGAGTTCTCAGCCTGTAGTCCCTAGGCCATTTAAGAACCATGACATATGGAACTGTGGGATGCACTTCTGCACTTTAAGCCCATTATTACTGTACATTAATGCATCTGTGTGGCTCACAACACCAGCTTTCACAGTCTGTGGTAACCTATAAGATAAAAAATTGAGAACCTCTGATTTAGTGCTTTGTCAGCTAAAAGGATATCAAATGCACAACGCAGCACAGTACACCCTGCTAATTGTTCTATTAAGACTCACCTATAAATATATTATGGGGGGCTTACCTAAATGTAGTTAAAGTAATAATAAACATACACTCCTTCATTTCTATACTTCAGTTGTTTCATTCAGTTTGAAGTTATTTATGTTTTGATACATATTGGTTTTTGTAACACCATACAATACAGCTACATAAAGAAGCATTCATTTATGTTTTGTCTTTGGTCAAATATCCAGAACAAGGCCACAAATAGCATTCTTCCTCTGTAATCTATATACAGACCCTCACAACCCAACTAATAATTATCTGACAACTGCACAAGATTCAACAAAGGAACAGATTTAGTCATAATGATTGTTTTCACCTTTAAATGAACATAGGAAATAGATACCCTAAAACAGTCCCTAAAGGAAAGAAAATTGCGTATGTGCATTAGAGCTCAGCATTGAGTCCAGTTTTCTGCTTAGCCTTGTCAGCAAAGTAGAGTTAATAAATCACTTTTTCCTTATTATTTCCACTATTCCTTGTACAGTATATTCTTAGAAGACATCATAAAAGCTATGACGTAAACAGTGTTCCCAAAAATGTGCGTTTTACTTTGTTTGTTACCACGTGTACGGAAATTACAAATGGAAAAAAGCACTGAACCATGACTAGTAAGAGGCTGTGAAAATGAAACAACACAGCAATATGGAAACTGAAAATGAGACATCTGCTGACACCTGTATAAAACAGAACAGCCTATATGTGTAAGAGCTTTCTTTGTGCTTCCAGTCTTGCTGTCATTTTCTGACATGTCAGTTTTGGACATGAGTGAAACAAGAGAGAGGAAGGGAAAGAGTGTTCAAGCAAGGCAGCCAGTCTGATTTAATCTCTCAAGATGTCAGGCATGTTTAGTGAGTCATGTGAGATTACTGACGCTCCAGTTAGACAGTCATGCTAAAGCCCAAGTTATCAAATATACACAAACACAACACACGTTCTGGTCCACTTTTTAGTGTAGCTGATTTGGCCGCAGTCACAGACAAATCAGATTATTTGAAATCCATACGCAATAAAAAATAATCAGTTCAAATGTGGCGTAACTGCAACATGATTAACCTACATGGATTTTAATATAGTTTGACAAATCGAAACTGTTTGAACATAGAAACTAAACACAAATTTTACTGTCAATTCCTTCAAGTTTTTCTACATATTCTTAATCTTGTTTTCTACAGTTAAAGCAAAACCATATGTACTACATCTCACAGAAGAAAACAACCTACACAAGGTATTAGATTAATATAGATATACACCCTTTAGCACCATTGTCTGTAAAACAGGACACCGACTAATGCTACAGTAACATACATCTAAAGGGTATTTTCATGAGAAAACAACTGCAAAGTGCAAATGAAATTTAAATGTGTATCCACGTAAAAGTGGAACGCTACCATCTACAAATTTCTTCTACGAAGAATTTTTTTATTTATGGAAATTCACAATACTCATAGGAAATACTAAAATGTACTATTATGAGCTATAACACTTAAGAGAGTAGTATGATGGACCTGAGGTGTTTTACAGAAGCCAAAATGCATTGATAGACAGTATTACAAACATGACAGAAGATCTGACAGAAGCCAGCTGAAACAGAGACGCAACGAGTGATTGTGAACCAGTTAATATAGTTATAGCTTAGAGAAAAGGAGTACTACTTGCAATAGGACATTCACACGCATTTACAGCTTGTTACAAATAGGTAGAAAAAGGTCATCGACACAAACATGAGTGATTGGCACTAAAAAAAAGTCTCTAAATCCCTCAACTGAGTTAATTGGCTGTTGAGGTGACCGGTTGTTTATAGCCAAAAAGTCATTTTTTTTCCTTTTTATAATTTGAAAGAATTTAAAGAGCTGAGTCGTTAAAGTGAACGGTTGATAGTTGTTACATACAGTTTATTTATTTTATTAATTTGACAGAGCTGTAATCATATAGGCTGCTGTTGCAAATATTGCATGTCCTTGTGCACGGTTCTTTGAAACAATACAAAATTCTGAACAGCCACTAAAACCACTGGGATGCATTAGGGTGTGTGTTTGTGTGTGCGCTTGCGCTTGCGCGCGTACAAAAATGGTAATGTTTATTTGAAAAACTAAAAGGGCTAAATGATTTGCTTTAGGCTGCTTGTGTCTGTGTTGACAACTTTCCGCTACTTATTTGTAACAAGCTGTAAATCTCGTTTTATTACAGTGCTTGTCCTACTGTAAGTAGTACACCTTTGTTTTTCCTCCACTACCTGTATATTCTCTCTAACCTATAACTATATAAACTTGGTCACATTCACTCATAAAGTCTCTGTTTCAACTGGATGATCTTCCATTTGTTCGAATGCATTTCTCTTGGATGCATTTCTCTCGGATACTGTTTGCATGCAGTTTTCCGTTACACTAACATTACAATGGCATAGAAACACTAACACTAAATGTCCATATAAATCAAAGTTCTGTTATGATCACGATACTGTGGTGCATACCTGTAATAAATTACTCACAATCGAACTTGTTTCATGACAATAGAGAGAAACAAATCAAACCTGTACATCTGACTATTGCTATACCCTCAATACTAAAAAAAAGACAATGCCTCATCATTTGTAGTCATTGAAACATCACAGTTTTACTGAGAATGTGACCGGACTAGCAGCTGCTTTCTGTGCGATTCCAAGCGTTTGCCTTACTGCCATCAAGCCTTTCAATTACTTCTGATCCTCAGCCCTCTACTGTCGCCTTGGCTACACTGTTGCCTGGTTACAGCTCTCTGAGGCATGCCATCGTGTAATTACCTGCGTATTGAATGGCCCAAAATAGGCAACTGTTTCGGCTTCAACAAATCAAGGATAACACACACTACTCCTAAACATTCCACTGTGAACCCATGACAATGCAAAACAGTGAAGCCAACTCCAGCTTCTGCTTTTCAAAGCTTAGTGTTCATGAATGACTCTGATGCAGCAAAAAACTACTGTATTTGTTCTATACTTAAGAATATTAGAATCTAGATACCTATCTAACTGACCCCGCATTGCAGTATAATTTGAACTGAAGACCGAGCACACGGCATAGTACATAGATTATTGTGCAAACAGTTCTGCCACTGAGGCGTAGCCAAGAATGCATACAGCGATCTTTTGCTGGGTTTAATTTCCTCTCGGTTGTCTTAATGGCCAAAGAGACAACAAGACAGATGGAGTCAGGGAAAGTGGTGGATAACATAGAAAATGTGGTCTTCCTGCTCAATGAGTGTGTGAATCATACACACCAAGCTCACGCACAAACATAATGGCTGGCTTTGCTTCACACAGTCCTTACAGTAAATGCACTATTGAGATTTTGACTCATATTGATCAGATCTTTAGTACAGACTTCACATATGGCTCCAAATGGTTATATTAGAACTTGATTTTTGGACAGGCTCTAAGGTTCTGAATAAACATCACTGAGACTGCAGCGCTGAGCTTTTGTTCAAGCAGCATGTACAAGTTGTCCCTTATAGTTTCAAAGGCAGACTGTTATATACTGAATTGGTGCACTGGATAGGAACAGACAGTCAGACGCACTCGCACTGTCGGAGCAAAGGGCATAGCAACATGGCAGAATGGGGACAGAGGAACAAGCTGAGGTTTTATAAGGCAAAGGCACTGGCCTAGAGGCAGCACAAATATGCACACACACGCTCACACACAAACAGAATGACCTGCTGTGAACTAAACGTATATCAGCAAACTCATCAAACCAGACTCAACCTTAATCTGTTGTGCTCGGCATTTATCTATTGCCAGTACATGAACGAAACAACATAAAAGCAAACTCTGCAAACTTTACTTGACACACTTTAAATGCATCGGTACCTAGAGGTGACCTTAGTCGCCTGAAACACTTAAAAATATACAGGTATGCTCTATTAAACGTCCATTCAGTCGACCTCTGTTTACCAAATAACTTATTACAAAAGTAAATATAATTCTGTTTCTTAGCTCGGGACGGTGCAGCCGTAAACAGCTGGTCAACTCAACAGGCCATCGCCTAGGTTTCTGAATTACTTGTGTTTGTGTGTGTGAGACTTTCCTCTACTAATATATTACAAGCTATTAATGGCGTATGCAAGTGAATTTCGCTGTTCTATTGTATGTAGTACTAATTTACCACTAAACCCATCTTGACCCATCTGCACACTTGTGCAGTTATTTCCATTCATGTAAGGCCAGGATCTATCTGAATAAAGAGCTACGTTCATTTCTCCCATTAAATATTAATGTTAAATAATGCAATGTGAAAAACAGCTAGAGCAATATGTCATTTTCGAGAAATGCATTGTATTTTGTAGTTTATTCAGTCTGCCTAAGATTTGGGGTAAACTTGCTAAAACAAATAAGCATTTTAAATAATGGAAGTGGTCAAATGATGCTGAGACACTGATATAAACTAATAAAATACACTTTCTGGCCACTTCATTAGGTACACCACTGCTAGTACCAGATTGAACCCACTTTTGCCTTCAAAACTGCCTTAATTATTTGAGCCATAGATTTAGCAAGGTGCTGGAAATATTCCTCTCAGATACTCTGGTCCATACTGACATGATAGAATCACACAGTTGTTGTGCCACAAAGAGATGGACATAATCAGCAGCAATACTCAGGTAGGCTGTGGTTTTGAAATGATGCTTATTGATGCTCATTTGTTATTGACATGTGTATTAACTTGTGCCAAGAAATTACCACCATTCAAGATATTTTACTAAATTCTGATCCCACCATCCAAAAGCCACAGCAGAAACCAAGACTCATCAGACCAGCAAAGTATTTCCAATCTCAATTTTGGTAACCCTCTGCAAATTGTAGCCTCATCTGCCTACTCTGCCTCTGCCTATTTTTTTTTACATAATTAGCCCATCTGCTTCAAAGGTTGATGCTTTGTGCATTCAGAGATGCTCTTCTGTATACTTCAGTTGTAACAAGAGGTTATTTAAGTTACTGTTGCCTTTATTATCAGTCAGTTTATAATCTGTCTGGCCATTCACCTCTGACCTTTGGCATCAACAAGACATTTTTGGAACCACAGAAATACCACTCACAGGACATATTACCTTTGTCGGACCATTCTCTGTAAACCCTAGAGATTGCTGTGCGTTTAAATCCCAGTAGATGAGAAGTTTATGAAATACTCATGACCAGTCCATTTCACACCAACAACCATGTCATGTTCAAAGTCACCTTTCTTCCTCGTTTTGATGTTGTGTCTCGGTTGTGTCTACATGCCGAAGTTTCTGTCATTTGATCGGCTGACTAAACATTTGTGTTAATGAGCAGTTGAACAGGTCTACCTAACAAAGAGATCAGCGTCTATAACAAGTACTGCATCAAATATAGATATACTTATTGAAGAAAATGTTGCTGTCATAAATAGTAAGGTTAAGAACGTCTGTTCATTACAGCCTACAGTACCAGGCAGCCAGGTAGAACACAGGCTGCAAAATCTGAGCAGCTGCTATCTAGTAATTATAAATGGAACATCAGCTTTGATTTTAATAACAAGACATTCGACCTCCCACATGGTTTTGTACCTATAAATGATGCTAAAAGTGTTTAAAAATGATTTTTTTAATTAACCACAGCATATGTTAAACACAAGTCAAGGTAACTACAAGTAAACACTTTAAGCCTTTGTTAGTGTAAGAACATAAACTCAAGCTGCAGGGGAAAGCTGCCATTCTACTCTGCTATGTTTTTGTTTTACTAAAGGGCAAGACTTGTTGAGCATGAGGTTATTTCTGAAGTTACATATTTAACTACTTAATCATACAGAGTAGAGAGTAGTGAGCCCCCTTGCTGCCCTGCAGCATCTTAAATAAGGGCGCTAGCACAAATTTACTGGGAAAATTTAGTAGTGGGATCATTTGTTAGTTTTGGTTTCATTATGCTGCACAAAATCCAGCATTCGATTCCAGACAGTTTAACACACAAAACACTGTTAAAGCCTTTACAGCTTTCATTTACTCAGTCCAACAAAATTAGTGGAAGTAAGTCAAGGTCTAAACAGCAATCCGCCTCTCATATATAACAGGAAAACAGCTCACTGGCACCATCTGATGGTACAATGGAAATGTTATGGCAGTGTAACAAACAGAAGTTATACAGAGAGTGGCCAACGGGTCTGGAGAGAAATAGAAGCCATTACCTCTACAGCCACAATGATAAGAATAAGCTGTGGCTCTGCCTCAGGGAAGTAAGCCTGCACTTGTGGAGACAGACCGATCAGAGCACAGTTGGTGGCCACAGCAATAACGCTCATCGTCTCAAATGCCAGCTGGAGAAGTGAGTGAGAAAAGAAAAAAAATAGCAATTCAGAATTTTTGCACTGAATATAAATTTATCATCAGCCTTTTCAGAATTTAGCACTTCAGTCTGTGTTGTGTTGACACATTCCACTTGCCAGAATTGTGTGATTAAAAACTGATCCTACAACACAAGTAAGAAAGAAATCAGCTGGTTGTTCAGTTCTATAAAAGAGCTATTGAATTAAGAATTTGCACCTTCTATCAGTTTAACATATTTATAATTTTGTTATAAACATATAGAAGGTTATTTTAAGCACCTTCTGTGGCTCAGAGGTAAGAATTAGCAGGTCCTGATTTCCTGAAGTTAATGTGAGCCCAGGCCAGAATATTATGGGTAGCGAGGTTATTGAGTGAAAAGAAATGAGTACAACCATCAGTCAGTAAAACGGGACAATATGGAAATTTGCAAATAAAAAAACAGCACATGCTATATTTACTTTCACTTAATACTTGTTATATTTTTAATTAATTGCGGGCAACATGAATCCAGTACAGTTCATGTTTTGTCTGGTCAAGTTGATTTAGTTTGTAATTAACAATCAATAAACCCACATTTCAGTCCTGCAAAACATTCCATTACATTTGGGATGCTAAAGCCTTTACCACCTTGTAATATTGCCATTCCATCTCACAACCCTTAAAATACATTTTGGGACTGTGGATACCAGGTGATTTAGTGTTTTAGGTGTTATTTCTTCATTCATTTCCCATTCTTCTTGCAAACATGTCTTAGGGTGTGCAACAGCATGGGGGCATTGGTGTCACATTTTTTTGTTTCAGAACCAATACCCTCTTATTCAGCAGCCATTGTCTTGCCATAAATGCATGGACATCCCTTTGAATCCTTAAATAATTTAATTGTATTATGCACAATAGAGGAAGACGCAAATGCCTTCCAATCCATTCTTGATAAATGTTGTTTATAAGCATTTTAATACATTTAATGTATTTGTTTGACAAACTGGAGATCCCCTGGCCATATTTGCTCCTCAGATACATCCATTTGTAGCTTCTGTTTTTACAAGCACTTGTTGACATCACCTGAAATCGCATTATTTCGTTTTTTCACCATTTAACTAGCCCTTAATTTCTGCATCCCAACTTACATTTACATTTACAGCATTTAGCAGACGCCCTTATCCAGAGCGACTTACAACTTATACAATCCAAGCAATCGTGGGTTAAGGGCCTTGCTTAAGGACATAACTGTGGTAGCTTGGCAGAGGTGGGATTTGGACCTTCTGGTCTCTAGTCCAGTACCTTAACCACTAGGTCACCACAGTTCCAACTTTGTTCAGAATGTACTGCAGGCCTGAAATGCAGGAATGGATGTTATTTAGTGAAAAGTTGACCAGACAGAACATAAAACCTTAGATCTTTTTCAATCTGCAATAAAAGTAAGACACTTTTTTTTCCCCATTGCCAATTTCTTTTATTTCCATTGCAAATTCAGTTTTTTTTCCTGATTTGGCATTGCACTTTCATAATTACTTCGGGTATAGGTTTCAAACCCCCCTGACACCCTGACCAGGAAAAACAGGGTTAAAACTAAAGATTTCACTTGTATGTCTTTAACCTGTACGAACTCTGCATAACCTTAGGTTCGGTATTTAGAGCTTATCCTCTTCCTTATCCATTTGAGGCAAATGCCCTCAAATCACTTTAATTAAGTGCTCTATTAGTCACATACTATATTGCTCCACTTTGTAGATGAGAAGTCAGAGACAGCAGCTCATCTGTCGTTGCACAGTTTAGGTTAGTCATGCTCCTAAAGTATCCTCACAAGATCATGCCTACAAGATTCTGGTGGCTGGGCATTGTTGGACTATATTCAGTCCAGTAGTGTTTTAGTCCAGAGGTGTAAAACTCAACCTTGAAAATGCACTGGGAAGCCAAAAAACAAAGCAATTAAGAAAATGTCATCTCTCCCTTACCTGCCACACACCAATGTCAGATGCAGGTTCTGAGAATGGCCTCTTGAACACGTGGCACATTTTAAAAGCATCTGAATAGACTTCTGTGATGTTGTTGAGCACTACCAGCAGAGCAGCCAGTGGATACACACAGGAGAATAGACTGACATAGCCAAACAGCAGGAACTGCTCCAGATAGTCATCAAATGTACCCTAATCAGCAGACATTCATCAAACATAGATAGTATTAATTAGCTCTAAATGGCCTCAATGACCAAACATTCAGTTCAGATGCAGTACACTCTAATTATGCATGATATATTGGGTAAAAATAACATGTTTATTGCATGTAATTGCTGAAAGTTAGGAAGGCTTACAAGGTAGGTGTTCATCTCACTCTCCAGCCGGACCTGGTCCACCAGAGGGAGCTCTTTATCTCCCATCCTCCTCATCCTCTTATGGACCTTTTTATTCCGTCTCCTCTGCAGCCAGTATGGCAGGAAAGCCTCCATTATTTGGTTCAGAATTTGAGACGTGATGAGCAGAGTGGCAAGGCTCTGCAACGGCATACTCATCGATAACTCGAAGCAACATTATCTTGAGCAACCGGTTTATCACGCATTATTAACACATTACTAGATTACTATCATTAGAGATGGAACCAATAAAAGGAATGAAATTAAGTATTAACTACACCAAAGTACAAGAGGAATATCAGTAACATTTGCATCAAATTATTACTGTTACACTTAAAAGGGCACTGCAAAAGAAGAATTAGTACATTTCTTTAATCCAAGTAATGAATAACAAATAGAAAAACACTTTTAGAATGAACGCAAATAACTATGCAAAGGTTTACTGTATTACTCACCTGTCTGAGCAGCACCATATCTTGCATTACAAAGGCAATGTAGAACAGAGATGCAAAACAGTTGACAAAGTTGAACTGAAAAAAAGCAAATATTTATTTAATTGTCCATAATTCCCGTTTTATTCAATTAACTGTAAAGAAAGTTAAGTAATTGTAGTTAGTAAGAGCAGAATTGAAATATAGAAATCTACTGCAACCTTACCACTAGCACTTTGAGAACTAGGTGATTCTGAAATGATGATTCTAGGCGGTGATTTTCTGAAAGGAAAACAAACATGCTTATCGATAAATCAGTAAAACCGCATTAGAAATGCACTGCGCAAAATGTGGAGCATCAGTAACTTAATAAATATAATATATATATATATATATTTTAAAAAGTGCTGCTGACAGAAAAGAGAATTGCTGTCTTGTACTGTATTGCATAGATACTATAGTATAGCATATCTACTCTGTACAGTTGTGCTCATAAGTTTACATAATCTGGCAGAATTTGTAATTTTTTGGCTGTTTTTAAGAGAATATGAATGATATTTGCAAAAACCTGTTCTTTCATTCATGGTTAGTGGTTTGGTGAAGCCATTTATTAGCAGACAATTGTGTTTGCCCTTTTGAAATCGTAATGACAACAGAAACTACCCAAATCACCCTGATCAAAAGTTACATGACCTGCAAATTTTGGCATTATAACATACACACAAGTATGTGTGCATAAAAAGTCTGAGTTTATGGGCTCCTGACAGACTCCTGCATATTTCATTCAGTGTTGTCACTGACGCTGTTGGATTATGAGCCATGGGGAAAGCAAATGAATTATCAAAGGATCTGTTGGAGAAGATAACTGAACTTTATACAACAGAAAAATGATATAAAATATATCCAAGGAATTAAGAATGGTAATTAGCAGTGTTCAAACTCTGATTCATGTTGTTCAAATGAAGTAGTGAATAATTAGGGCTTCTGTTGAATCCAAGAAAAGGTCAGGTAGACCAACATAAATTTCAGCAACAACTGCTTTGGAAAATTGTTCGGGATGCGAAAAAAAACCCACAAATAACGTCAGTTAGCATACGGGACTCTCTGAAAAACCCACAAACAACGTCAGCTAGCATACGGGACTCTCTGAAAAACCCACAAATAACGTCAGCTAGCATACGGGACTCTCTGAAAAGAAGTGGTGTGGCTGTTTCAAGATGCACAATAAGGAGACACTTACAAAAACGGATTGCTAAGTCACCATCGCTACTGTGAAACACGGAGGTAGGTCCGTGATGTTATGGGGATGTTTGAGCTACAAAGGCACAGGGAACTTGGTCAAAATAGATGGCAATATAAATGTTATGGTACTAGTTATAGGACCCAAAGATGCAGGAATGAAGGATCCCCACAACGTATAATAATAATGGGGAAATAACAAAAGAGGCAGAGCAAAAGGCTCTCCAAACCCCAAAAACAAAAAAAGGGGGAAATTCACGCAGCTTTAATGCGTCCCGAATGGGAATGTCACACACAGCGAACGCGAATCAGCGCGAATCATGTGCGCCGATACTGCAGAGGGCAGACGTACGGTGAGCACGAAGGGGTGCTTCCCAAATCGAGTGGTGCGGATGAGCTCCAGAACGCCAGAGGCCGAGCGTGAGTTAGCGTACGAGGAAGTCGAGCCAGGGCGCGTCTCAAATGGAGCGCGCAGCTGGCTGGAGTGAGGCTTGATAGGAGCCAAGTGAGGATGGGAAGGGAAACCCTGAATCTATCCCTAACGCACTAAATACCTCAGGGGTTTCCCCCGTACACATCCGGGATGTCACCGTCTATATCTTAAACAATGAATCGTGACGCGAGCAAGGGACCGTATGATCGGTGACGACTTGGCACTGATCAACGCTGGGGGTCGTACTTTTGTAGTAGACCCCCCCCCCAGGTGTCTGATATCACGTCGTCAATTAAACACGGATATAAACAGCATCACTGGACTGATGTCATCACTGGTTCTGTAACGGCTGCTGGGACGAGGTAAGCCTCGTACCAATGAATGCAGCATTTTATCAGAAAATACTGGAGGAACATTTGCGCTCATCAGCCCGGAAGCTGTGCATGGGACGCACTTGGATGTTAAAATGTGACAATGATCCAAAACACAAGGC
>JAYJMA010000025.1:2050523-2064643 GCA_036873895.1 Parotocinclus cabessadecuia
CTCTCTCACACACACACACACACACACACACACACACACACACACACACACACACACACACACACACACACACACTGTAACCTACTCCCTGTAGCCTGCACCCCTATGCGTACCTCAAAAGTGTTTCTAAAGAAAGAAATGAACAGAAAGATGCAACAAAATTGAGATGGTTTTAGGGAAGATCGAGGTCAAAACATGTTCTCACAGGCTGAGAGCGTGTCATTATGGCTTCTGGTTTTTCTCATAGGCCTTCTTAATATCACTGGAAAATTATCAGATTAAAAGCAAAAATAGACTACACAGGGATGTAAGTGACCTACAAAAAGCATTAAGTCAACATGGTTTATATATTGTATCATTTGTGTTTACCTTTGCTAGAAAACTGGCAGATTTACCAAGCAAATTTCAGCCCCAAACACTATTATGCTTCCTGATCGCCATCAAACAAGGCCATGTTTATGTAAACTGCTGTTATATGGCTCTTTTCACCCAATTCGGAGAATGTAAACCTGGTAGTCATCATTTCATTATACATGCTTACTCACTAGGACTGTATGGAATTTCATACATTTCGATGTAAAATTAAATCAAGCTAAACCCACACTATGTACTGAACTCTAGTTCCAGTGCTGGCTCCATAATCTATAGCTAGTTTGTTCTGTCTGCAACATTCAGGCAAGCTGAGTGAATCAAACAATAAACATGCACTTCTAAAAACATACTGGTAAGTATTTTCAGAACACATCTAAAATGTAAACTCCTGGGCAAAAAAGGCCAAACCTTAAAGTGGAACATTTTAAGTTTTTAATAATCCAGCAAATAATTGTTCAGAATAAATGGAACAAGTTAGGACAACATGGGTTTTGTTTTTGGTCAGTATAATATAATGATAGTATACTATATTTCAAGCCTGCAGCACATGGGGGAAACTTAAGGCTAGTAATGACAATGAAAAAAACCTAAATCACGATGTGAGTTCAAACAGGTGATGTCAAACAGTTATTATAATCATAATTTGGTACAGAAGCAGTGTAAACAAAAGGATCAAAAATGGCCAGAGGATCTCAAGGTTGTCAACAAATGCGTGAAAAAAAGAAATGTTTAAAAATGTTTCTCTAAGAAAATTGGAAGGGATTTGCATATTTGTCCCTATACAATGCACAATATAATGAGGAATGGCAATGGCACAAGCCTTAGCATTTTGCATAAAGCACTGAATCTAGAACCGTCATTCATGAATAGCTAGTATAACCACATGTGCAGGAGATAACGTTGGCATATTATTTCAATTATTATTGATGCATATTATTTGCATTCGCAAATGCCACTTAGTGTTATTATTCAAAATTAAACCATATGTTCTTCTCTGGGCTTCTCTGGGCATGGAGGCTTCTAAGATGGACCATCACACGGTGGAAACATGTATTGTGAACAGATGAATGAGTATTTTAGGCATTTTTGGAAGAAATGGACGCTGTGTGCTCCAGACCAAAGATGAAAATGGCCATCCAGACTGTTTATCAGCAACAAGTCTGAAGCCAGGGTCTGTCATGGTATGGGGTTGGGTCGGTGCCCATGGCAAAGGCAATTTACATATCTTTAAAAGCAGCATTAATACAGAAAAGTACATTGCGATTTTAGAGCAACATTATTATCTTTAAGATATAATCTTTTTAAATGACGTCCATGCATGTTTTTAACAAGACAATGCAAAACAAGACAAATGAGACAAAATTAAGATTGAAATATTCAAATTCCATAAAGGTACATTGTTTTTAACCATTTAAATAATTTTCTCATACTTGTTGACAAATACTGGAGATCATCTGCCCATGTTTGCTCCTCAAAGGCTTTCAAAGATGTTACTTTTGTCTAAAATCATGGTTATCTGAAATGGATTTGAAATCACAGTCAGTTACCTAATTAATAGCCCCATTCATTTTTTGGAATGTGTTAGAGGCCTTGAATGTAGGAATTCATGTATATTATCTAAATAAATGAAGTTGAGCAAAAACATTAAATAATGATTCATACTACCTGCAATGAAAAGGAATAAACATACATTCCATACTATCCCAACATTTTCTGATTTCTCTAAAGAATGACTAAGAATATGCTCTTGTCAAAATCATGGAAACGTTTAATTGTTTATTATTTAACACATCAAGGGTGTTCAAAAATATATTTTGTTGCTTTTCTTAAAAGATTAGTTGTTAGGAGATAATCTGCCAAAGTACATCAGGTTAAAGTTTTGGTCCGGTCAGAGTCTAGATTTGAACACTACAGAGAACACTTGGTCCCACATTAAACACAAACCTAACTGGGAAACATTTTCCAACTGTTGGAAGCACTTTTATGTTTGGCATATTTATTTGTGCCCAGGAGTGTATGTTAACTTTTTTCACTCATGGGAAGAGTTCCCCATTTATTGCCTCTTTTATTTTGCTTAAAAATAAAAAAGAAAGAAAATGTCTTATTTATATTGCACATGGCCATAAAGTTAATTATTCGTTTAGGACCCCTTTATACTTGGTCTTTTCATACAACTTGTATCTGGAATGGATCTGAATCACATGAATGACACTCAACTGCATCACCAGTTAGCCAAATTGAAATATCATTGCTTTCTGCATAACGTACATCAGCTCAAAACACTGGACAGTGGTATCACTCCAAAATGCTAATATCTTATCACTATTATTTTTTTATTCATCTGATATTATTTACTTAGTAATAGTTCAAACATAATTCTTACAATTAACATTTAAGCCACCCAAGGTTTCTTCCTTATAATGTTTGGGGGACT
The DNA here is from genome assembly GCA_036873895.1 of Parotocinclus cabessadecuia. NCBI lineage: Eukaryota > Metazoa > Chordata > Actinopteri > Siluriformes > Loricariidae > Parotocinclus > Parotocinclus cabessadecuia. The sequence goes on from JAYJMA010000025.1 coordinate 2,053,330, forward strand.
TTTCCCTTTCCACTGTCACCCTAGGCTTGCTCAGTTTGGAATTTACCAGATAAGATAATATAATAATAATAAAGCAGCTTCAGACAATGCTTCAGACATTTTGGACAATGTGTGCCACTGAAGTCCTGGTAGGGTTTTGGCAGTTAGATGTATCTTTGAGGAGACTGATGCATTTACACTTGCTTAATTAGAATTTTGAAATGGGGTGAGAAAAGGGAATCAAATTGGACATCAATGCATCTTGGGATCCATTTCCACATATTTGTATGTTGCTTAGGCTTCGAGATAAAATCCTGAAACTCGAGATGTATCAAACAACATTGTGTAAACAGTGTCCTTGCTAGGCCTTGTGAACTGCATATACAGTGAAACATGCAATCTGTTGATCAGTATGTCTTAAAAAGCTGCTATTTGTGTAACTGGACTGTAAAAACTGAGCTATTACAAAGTGTTTTTGTTGGAAAATTAGCAGGCAATGCATTATTTCATTAAGTCATTGTTTCCATTATTATCTGTAAATCTGTGTACTACAAAAGGATTTTTACTCGAACTGCCGTGAAGTAAAATCGAAAAACTACTGTAGACCTAGAAAATAACCCCGAAGCAATAGGTAAACACATAATCCTCACCCATGGATTGAAATGAGTAGTGCAGACTGTGTATGGTTACTGTGGATAAAGTATTTCTATGATGCTTTTACAGAATCAACATTCTGGCAGTTTAGATATTGTAAAAGCCAATCACAGTATAGATAACAGTATAGATAGGATAGCATTCGGATTGGTTGTAAAGTCATAAAACACTTCCTGATTGGACAGAGCAGCATTAGGGGCCTGGTTCGGTCCTGTTCTGTTGGCTATGTGTCTTTGTGGGAACACTACCCATTACGAGTGTGCTCTACGACCTCCAAGGAAGTGCACTTGTTAGTGATCGACATGTGACGTGCTCTCTGTATCTACAACTCTCGAGTCAATAAAACAAATTTCAGCACGAAAAGCTTGAGAACCATAAGATCAAAGACATCAGTCAAGGTGAACATTGTAACCAAATTTTGCAGTCTGAATCCAGAACAGAAAATGCTGCAGAGAGAATGAGAAAGCTTTACCATTAGCTGCTCTATAGATGAGTGTCATGCAGTCCATGCATATGAAAAAAGCTAGTTGACAGTTGTAAATAGAAAAATAAGTGTACAAAATGGCATAGCATTTACTTTCCTCGTTTTTTTTTTCCTCCTCAGTTGAGTCTCTTCTTTGTCTGCTCTTGTGCAGTGTCTACCACTAAAGACAAAAAATAAAATGCATGCATTCCATGCAGTGCTCCTTGCTTTGCAGCGTAAAGCATGAGGTTGATATACGCTTTTCTGTTGCCACAGAGTACTGTGTGTGTATGCTGTACAGAGTCTGTTGCTTTAAAAAACATTATGGACGTTTTTCCCATTGGGTTTGGATGTGTATGTGTGCACACAAGAATCTAAGCGAGCGCATATCTTTTCAACGGAATCCATCTCCAGTAGAGGACAATGGAGCTTGCCCACTTGGACTGAAAGGCTCGGAGTCTGTATCCGTCTCTCCCTCTGCTAGATAGTGGTGCTCGTTAGCCCAAATGGACCCTGCCATACCCGCTGAGCCCTTTCCCACTATGTCCTCTTTCTCGGCGGAGATGCTAAAGCCGCTAGGCGATCGCTCCAGCTCCTCGTGCGTGACAGACAGCAACGACAACGGTGAAACCACTTGCTGATCCACACCCAGCCTTTCACACATGTCCAGACGGGAGGTCGTGGAGTGAGTAGTCAGTGGGCTTATTGGGAGGACAGTGGGTCGTGCTAGGTTTGTGTGAGAGGCTGAGGGTGAGTGGGTGTAGTAAGGGGTGTACGGAAGGGGAGGGGTATAGCAGCAGTACACTCGGTCTCTGGTGATGCTGACAGTCACGTCACTGCGCTCCATGGTAACGTGGGTGGGGGCTCTGAGGTCGTACTGCATGTGCATGTCCACCAAGAAGTCGAGCTTCTTTTCCATGTCTGTCACCTGGAACGATGGTTATGTGCTTTAGGAACGTTGCTTGTTAAACAGTCGTACAATGGCCCTGAATTGAAAATATGGACTTTCAATGGATTTAGATTTTTATACCATTTATAAAATCACAAATTTCTGGTTAAACACATGATTTGCTCCAAACACCTAAGCCAGTCACATCATATACGTGAACACTTGCTCAGACTGGGATGCTTTAGAGAGACCAATAGACCTAATGCATGTCTTTTGATTGTAGGAGGAAACCAAAGTACCCAGAGAAAACTCCACACAGGTAGGGACAGAACTGTGCATTTCGGTGAGGTGACAGTCCTAGCCATTTGAAGCACCATGCTGACCAAATAACTTTTTCTAATGTTTTACAATTTTTCTTTTTTCAATGTTTCTGTTTAGGGTAATGGGACCAGTGCCCTCCCCGGAGAACACAGTGTAAAGTTGTAAACGTGTTATAGCTAGTGGTGCCGGAGTCTAGTGATACAAATGTGTCCTTAGACTCTATGTTCTTAACAACTACTCAATACATATTTTGTTTAATCTCCAAGCTCTTATTGTGGTACCAGTTCCAGTCCTCATTCTGTTACTCAGACTATATAAGAGTGTAATTACTCCCCTTCCCCTCCTCTGGTTGACTGTTCACTCAGCCTGTCATGCCACCAAACTTTACATGCTGATGGTATGAGAGCTTCTGTATATTTAAACTATTACAAAAACCTTATTCATTAGGTACACCTTACATCTAACAGGTGGCATGGTGGCACAGCGTTCAGCACGGTTACCTCTCAGCTCCAGCATCCCGACCTCAGACTCCGCCAGTGTGAAGTTTGCATGTCCTCCCTGTGTCCACATGGGTTTACTCCGGGTTACCCAGTCTCCGGCCACAGACCCAAGACGTGCATTAAGTTAATAGTAAATTTGTTTGACCCGAGGGTGTGTGACTAATCTCGACATAACATTGTGCTTGGTAATGGCCACTGCAACTGATACAACGTTCAGCAACAGTAATTGAGGTTGGGTCTCTTTCTGAGTCTTAGTCCTCCCAGGGTTTCTTCTTTTATACATTTTAGGGAGTTTTTCCTTGTTACTTTCAACCCAGGCTTGCTCAGTTAGGGCTTTAGGCCTAGATCTTGTAAAGCTGTTTTTAGATAATGGTCCATTATAAGAAGTGCCATATAAATAAATTTGCCTTTGATATAGCCGAATAATAACATCAACCATTACAGTGCCTTAATTCAATATAAAATGTAGTACAGCAGCATAATGGATGTTAATCGATTTGTCCAGGCATTTTACTTCTCTGGATACCAAAATATAGATATCTTTTAAAATACTGAAAAAATGTACTAAACACTTATTTATCTTATCCAAACGTATTCAACTTGTTTCGAGCATAAAAACTGCATTTATGTCAATTGGAATGAGTGAAACTGTAAGAAAGGTAGGAAGGTACCTGTCTTTCTACACGTACAAATCTGCTCATCATGCTTTGGTCCTCAGCATCCGGCATGCCTGCTTTCAGCAGATAACCCTCATGTCTGAGAGTGATAGAGAGAGTGATAGAGAGAGTGATAGAGAGAGTGACAGTGGGACAAAGAGCAAAAAACAGAGGGAAAATGGATAGGTGTCTAGACTATGCCTTTAGATCTATATTATTGTATTTCTTGTAACATGAACTATAATATACTATATTGCATTTACACACAGTGGAGGCCAAATGAGATCATTTTCATTAGTGAAAATGTTTTTATTATTTTTTTTATACATTTTTGCAAAAATAATACAATTTTGTTCATCATTATGTGAAATAATAACAATTAAGTGAAATATTGAAACTTGAAATAAACTTTCTCTGAAAGTTGTTCCCTTTTTGCATTTGTGCTGGCATGAAATCCATATTCCAAGCATAGTTTAATAATATTCCCAAAAACGGCATCTAGTACCCCCATAAATGCTTGATGAAGTTAAGGTCAGGTGACTGTGAGGAAAGGTCCAGGACAGTCAGCACTTTGGTCTTCAAGTACTTGACAACCTGCAAACCATGAGCTTATTTAGGAATTTTGGTATACTTTTTTATTTCAATATGTGTGTATGTATATAAATATATATCCTACGTGACCAATCCAGAATTAGTTTGTGATCATGCTCAGCCCACACACAGCATGGGTTACTCAGGAATGTCTGTACCACATTGCAATACTTCCATGATCTGCCCAGATTTATCGCCAATCAAGCATTTATGGGACCAGATGGGATGCCAACTGCGACTGTAACTATTTCATGTTTTGTTTAATCAAAAGAAACAACCATTTTTTGGTTTCTTTTTAAAAAATAATATGTTACGTTGCTTCCCAAGCTTAGGGTCACTTCTCAATAGGTGGGCTTAATTAGAAGTTTCACCTGGGAGATTGTTGAGATGGATAGGGAAATGTAGATTTCTGGGGCTTCTTGCTTTTTGGAGTGGGTGGTGGACCAGGAGAAAGAATTAGATCTATTCTGGAGAAAAATAACAAGCACAGATTTTGATATCTACAACAAAAGCAACATCCTCCTACACATACAGTAATGCACGATGTGTGTGCATGTGTCGTAGGTGCAGCATTACCGGGACTGAAGGTATTTGATTCGGCAAAGCATGTCCAGGTGTCCTGCAGAGTACTGCTCTATCACATCCTTTACATCATATGGCCTCAGTGTCTCCTTAAACTGCTTTTTATTTAGGAGGAACAGTAGAATCCTAATATACACATAGAATAAACCAAAGAATTGAACTTACATTATATGGTATAACCAGATTAGTTAAATAATCAAATGTTTCAGAAAATGTAATATGTAATGTGTGAATTTCTGTTTTGTATTTAATGCTTGCTTACCTCACTGCTCTGATTACTAATTTAAGAGTAGGAATCATCTCCTCCATCAGGATGTCAGGAGGAAAGCCCTTCTCCTCTGGGGTGGGGTCCGGTAGACCAGCGGCATCTGGATGGAAAATATAGCATTATAATCAGTTATAAATACAGTGAACTGTAGCTACATGCAATGTTTTTCATCTACAGGTAAGATCTTTTCAATTTAACAACAAGGGTTTTAGGAAATATGATAAATCACTGTAGAGAATAAAAAACTAGACTTTGTGGTCATTAAACAGCTGGTACATTCACTCAACAATAGTGTAAATTAACACCATGGCTGTGCACTGCTTTCATATTTGGTGTGCTGAGAAAAAAAAAAACATTTGTTGACACTGAATCACTGAAATAGATCTGCAACATTATTTGTAAAGAATACCCAATATATGAAAAATTAAAAAAGGTGAATCCTGCTTTCAGTAGCTTGTTGGATAAAAATAAAGGGACTTCATTACAGTAGAATTGTTGATGAAAAATGTTTAGATTTAATATGTTTATTCAATAAACACTGATGTATTTAATCAAGCTGTTTTGTCACCATTTTACAAAGCAACAAGTCACTTGAGGCCGTTGGTTTACATTGTTTGAGGGGTGACTGGGCACGACACATTAATATAAACATGTTTTTGGTCACAGTAAACTATTTCCTAAAACAGTGTGTGTGTGTGTGTGCATGTGCGTGTGTGTGTGAGTGAGTGAGTTTGTACCCTCTGAACTTTGTCTCAGTGAGTAAGCCTTCATTCTGAATGCAGTCCTGAATCTCTCTCTGTTGCTAAAGCCAGCAGGCTTTGCCTCCTTTGATGGGCTCTCTTCAGCAGCCTCTGCGGGCCCACAGTTCCCTGCTCCACTCCCAGGATTCCCAGTGGGCATCATGATCCGGCCCTTCACAGCAGATTGCCTTGGAGTGGGTAGTCGTACACGCTCCAGCAAAGACAGTTTCTGACTGAGAGGCATACATAAAAACAGCAGTGATTAGTTTAGGTTGATTCAGACGTCCCTGATGCCCATTATTAGCAATTACTAGCAATTATCCATTAGCATTATTGCTATGTGCTATTTTAAACAAAGTATACTCTCATAGATGCTGTTCAAATAATTAATTTCAAGTTGTGGTAGATTCTAAAAGTTGTGAAAGTTAAATTGTTAAAGTTAGACTAAATTGTTTTGAACAAAGCAGACCATGGAGACACTTCTCATCCACTAACTGCAGATGCTTTCCAGAATAAACCGGAACATACAGAATCAGGAGATCAAAGATGATGGACTGCTTGTCCAGGAAAGGTTTAAGAACTTGTACAGAGAGGGTGTCAAAAGTAATGCATGGACGACACCTGCTGTTTAAACATAATTTGTCTTCTATATAGTAGAATTTGAGTTAATTAACTAAAACAATCCCCTGAGGGATGTTCTTAGATACTTTAAAAAGGGTCCCAAAACTGAGAAATAAGAGATTGTCCTTCTCCTTCTCTTGGGGATAGAGGTTTTCGCAAATGTTGGTTGGATTCATGAATTTAATTACATAAATGTTCATAAACTCTCCCTAGAACTTGGCCTCAATTTTTGGAGGTAATAGATTCTGTCAGCATTATAAAGCCCACAACAGTGGTCAAGAGTATCAATTAGTGCATGGTTTAAGGTTGGCAAATGAAATTGTAGATGATTACTCAGCAGAAGTTCCAAATTTCCATAATTTGTTGTCAAACGTACCACCAGATTCTACCTGTTTTACTGAGATTAATTTGTGTTCAGCATTCTTTATTATGCCGCTGGCGGAGCCAATTCACTGGCAAGACTAAAAAGTACAGTGATTTATGTATGTTGGTGATATTTTGATCTGTTCACCAACTAATACATATTTTGCAGTCCTTAGAAGCTTGGCAGAAAAATGACACAAAGAGCTTTAGCATAACTTTGTAAGAAAAAAGGTAACAAACAAACCTGTGACAGTATGAGCAATGATGAAATTTCAGGGTTTAACAGGTTATAGCACAGATTGGATTGAGTTCTATGTGACCAAAGTGGAACCTCTTTGGAAAATGAAGATCCAGGTAGGCCACACTCAACTAAATGCCCAGATGCCTTGGATGAATAAAGCTGAAGCTGCATTCTAAAGTATAAAACAGGAGTTGCAGCAAGCTCCAGCCTTAAAACTTCCCGATTACAATAAGATTTTGTAATAGTTTGTTGCATATGATGGGTCATTTGCACCTACTGAAATAATGCAAAATTAAGATACACAAGGTGAAGTGGAGTTAGCCTTGCCACCATGTTACAGAGGGGTTAATGTGGTTACCTTAATGTATGAAAAGGTCAGCAGTGTAATTATCATTTATCCTTTGGGAATTATGACACACCATAACATTTCTAGAAAAAGGTACAGTTCTATTGATAGGGTCTAGATGTGTAGCTATTTATCGATTGTTGAGCCAAGCTGATATAACTGATGGTTTGCAAGGTAACCAACTCAGCAGAATCTCTACTAACAGAAGAGAGTGAGCCATATGAATGAAGCCACCAAATGCTTCATTCACCAGAGCCAAAGAAAATAAGAAGTTTGCAGCAAGTAATGCATGATGTGCATTTGCACAACAAATGCAGGGAGTGACTTAGGATTCATTGACTGGTTCTATAACATGCTTAGTAACGGGACTAACACCTTAGCAAGATTTGGAGTATTTGCAATAGTAGTCATTGTAATTTTGGGAATAGCCTTTGTTTACATTACAGAAGTCTACTCGTAAATAAACTCTTCATTTTACTAGTGAAAAGAACGATGCAGTTTATTGTCAATTATATAATGTTTTTCTTTCAGATTTGCCAAATGGTTTGGTCAAACCTGAATAGGAGACAAGAAGAAATGAGGATCTGAGACGTTGGTGGGAGGCCAAAAGTGGAGAATATATGTAGAGGACTTTAAATTTGTGGAAAGGCAGAAACATGGTAAATGTGTGACAGGATGATTAGAAATCTAGACGGAGCTGGGGACAAATTATGGGTGACTGTTTAGAACTGGTGGTTCAATTTTATATAAATTGTAAACAATTACAGACTTTGTACTGATTAAATTAATATTTGCATTTATTGCTTTGTCTTTAATGTGTTTCTCGATTGATTCTTTGTTTTAAAATCATGTAAAATGTCATGGCTGCATAGGGTGCCTGAGGTTTTGATTGTAGGTCTTTATGCTTCTCAGGTAGATTATAGTCATGCAAATGCCCGGGTCTTGGGGCACCCTATCTAGTCACTATTTATTATTTTTAGGTCATTCAGCATTTGTTTTTATTAAACATACATTTGTTTTTATTGTTATTACGGAATGAAGTAAACCAAGGCTGAAATGGCTTGTTGTGTTTCTGTGATGGAAAATTCACAGTCACAGTTTATGGTTATAGTTTTTTAAATTGCATTTATTTAGCATTTAATCAATTGATCAGTATTTCCTCAATGACTTAACTGCATAAGTAACACGATTAGTAATAGATTGAAAGCTTATAGTAGTAGATTGAGACCCTTGATTAAACTATGTTAAGAACATTAATGATTGCTCAAGTTGGAAATATGCATGTATCTTTAAGTGGTTGAATTTACTGGTTAAAGTGGAAAGAAATGTACTTAATTATTTTGTTTGACATTATATAATCAGCAAACAGTGCATCACCTAATTGATCTAAGTGTCACATAATTTATGCATCACCAATTTTTAAAAAATAAAATTGTAAGGTTTATGGAACCATATTTGCAACACCAACAAATTAATGAGTTTGACTCATTTATGATCAGGAAAATTAAAAGAGTGATTAAAGAATAAATTCAAAATCTAGAGGGTCTGGCTGAAGTGCTAGTAAGCTCTCGCCAGATCTACAACGTGGCCCCTCAATGAGGCGCGCAGACTCAAGGGCAGAGGATTCATCCATAAGCATAATTTAGTTTGGTTGGGCTTTAAAATGCCCCAACGGATGGAATGTTGAATATTGATGTCGAATAGTGGTAGATTCTCAGACGTGGAAATTAAGAATATTCAGATATTTAGAACTCAGATAAAGTTAATTAGCTAAAACAATCCCCTTAGGGATGTTCATAGATTCTCCTTCTCCTGGGGATAGGGTTTTTTTTTTCTAAAATATTGGTTTAATTAATACATTTAAGTAAATAAATGTTCATCTCCCTAGAATGTGGATTTTTGGAGGGCATAGAGTCTGTCAGCATTTAAAACCCTGTGACAGTGCAAATCTAAAAATGGTTGGATTATTCTCTCTCCTGACCAGAAGCTCTACGTTTCATACATCTACAAACATCTATAGAAAATCTATAAACAAACTCCAGTTAGTTCAGAATTTAGCAATTCAAGTGCTAGCTAGAACTAGAAAATGTGTTCACATCAGTCCCTTATGGGTGGATGGAATCTCAGTTGATCCCTCTTGCCTGTTACCCTATGCAGTCCTGACACAGTCCTATGCTATAGCTGGCACAACTGTGTCCTGTTGATAGGCTCTAGTGTTCTTAAAATTCATAAATATATATTCTGTTTTCAGCAGCAGTTCTAGCCCTCACACCTGTAACCAGACCCCACCAGCATTTCTGCATACAGTAAATACCGTTTTTAATCTATATATTTATTTTTCAATTCATTTAACATCATGCCAGGATCCATAGCTATATTCATGACATTAGCATGTTTACAGCTGAACTCAGCTGTGGAAAAAAAACAGACCAGTTAACCTAGCATTTGTATCTGGAGTACCCAGAGTGTCCACGCATGTGGACGAGAGGAGAACATGCCAAGTGACATTGAGTCACCTTCTATACATCCAATATCAGAATGTTTTTCTTTTACTGATGATAGATCTCGTTATATGGAACAGTTTGGGGGACTGAGGTATCCCAGGCTCTACATCAATCAGATACCCAAACAAAAAACTGCAGACTTCATTTTTTTAGCCTGTTTAAAATTCCTCAGAGGAAACATGGTCACAGTGCCTACTGTATATTATTAGCTAAATCCAGGATTAGTCATTAGCAAATGTAGTTTACCATGACCATTTCACACTTTAAGCAGTGGATAATCCTTAAAAGCCACACAAACACATTTACACACACACTGCGTGCAGGAGAAACTAGATCCACTTCTTGGAAAAAAATACCTCAGAGCAATGCCTATGTTGTTCAATCCCTTAGGGCAGACCATCGGACACACAGAGTACTTGAAACACACACACACACGCACACACACACACACACAAATACACTGCTGTCTTTAGAGTGAAGTGAAAGGCAGGAGATTGCACTGGTGAGAGAAGCTTTAAGGAGACACAGACTGTCCACCGAGACAGAAGAGACAGAATTACGGCTGATTAAAGTAGCACTGGAGACAACACTTTCCCACACACAACACACACCACTTCTCACGGGGGTTGGATCATCTACAACAAATGCTGGATTTTGATGTCTCTCTGTATGTATGAATGTGTGTTTGTGAGAAAGAAAAGCAGAGAAAGCAGACAGACAGAAAATCAAATTCATCATTGAAACTGTAACATTCACAATAAATGAATGATTCAAGGATCAAGGCTAAAAAAGAATAATTAAAATAATAGCCTGGACTGCTAGGCCTGTTTTCATTAGTGATTTTAGGAGTTTAACGGAGAAGAGCCATGCAATAGATTTAAACAGAAAGGCGGAAAAGCATCAATTAATACATATTTCAATCAAATTAACATTACTTTGAGTTTGGGAGATCTGGAAACACCTCAGCTTAAGTTCGTTGGTTTATTCCTTTACTTCATTTGTTTGAAAAAAAGGAAAGCTTTTTGTGCACAAGAGATCTTTAGATCCCACTCTGGGTGATTCAATCAAAGTACATAGAGGTGAAAAAAGTGTTTTACTTGAGTAAAAATACTATTAATTTGTTAGAAAGTACAAAGTACAAGTTGGCTTATATATTTTACTCAAGTAGAAGGATACACATACACGCTACGGAATGTACTGAGGGTACATGATTTGTACTACAACCACGTGAATCACCTGCAAAAATCCTTCAAACGACATCTTTAGCTATCCACAGCAAAAACAGAATAAAACATGAACCAAAACATAAACAACTAAGATCAAATATATTTAATAAATGCTGCCAAATCTCTACATATATCTAGATACAGACATATCTATATGTGTCAATATTCAGTAATGTATTAATCATGATAATTAACCAATAGTTAATACAATAGTTATCATCGGCTCTTTTAAACAACGAGACGCTTTTTCACTCCATTCCACAATTCATAGTACATTAACTACTTTTAGGAGAAAATCATACACATATATATATATATATATATATATATATATATATATATATATATATATATATATGTGGTGTGTTGT
>JAYJMA010000025.1:2064743-2075160 GCA_036873895.1 Parotocinclus cabessadecuia
GTCAGATCCCACAGGATAAGTTCTTTAAATGTTGACTGGAATTTAGTAAGAACTTGTTTTTTACAGTATTATGCTTCACATGCTTAGTATCTATACATTGTGTTGTAGATCGTTTCAAAAAGCTTGGTTTCATGTTGAAATTTATTGTTCAATGAACAAAGTTCGTAAGCAACAGTACGTTGTACGTTCTCTATACATGTTACATAAATTATAGCATGTCCCGTCTTGTAACATAGGGCATGTTCGTTTAATTGGACCAGCCGGTTATTAGGACCAAAGTGGCCACGTCCCGATGTGATCCCATTAACCGGAATCGACTGTATATAGTACCTATAAAACTGGCCTAATACTTTTGCACAGTCCTGTATATTACTGTTAAAACGCAAAATTCCAAAATTCCACAGAAGCTTTTTATTGTTTTAGGACAAATATATTCATACAGAAAATATCAACAAAACCTGCATTTAAACAGTAACTGAGATTGCAAATTAAAACAATCAGATGTATGTTTTTTTTCCTTTTTTTTTTTTAAATCATTCAACAGACCTGTAAATGGACCGATACTAAAAACGAAATTGCATTTATAACTGTAGATGTGGCATCTTCTGTATAAAACTATAAAAAAAAGTTAAACCTTAAAACAACAAATAAAAAATCTAAAGGTCTGCATGAGTTGAAGAGAACCCATCATGATCTCATCATTTGTCTGTAAACCTTTTTTAAGACACATTGTAGTATCCAAATCAAATTAGCTTTATGTACATATTCTGGTTTCTCTTACTGCATCAAAATAAAAATAAACATTTCTGTTGACTTTGCATAACAGGCACATGTACAAACTGTCATTCTCAAACTATACACATACATTTTAATGCATAGGGGCTTCCCTGATATGGACAAATGTTAGTGCTGTACCTAGAACAAGCAATCATGATTAACCATGTAAAGCAGATCATCGGCTTCATCAGAGTCACGAATAGCTGTTTACTAGAGAAAAATTTCTATTATCAAAGAATTCTGTACCGATCTAATACCACTGGCTGCCCCATTCTAATGGCACATACTATTAATCCGTGACTAAGTGCTCTTTGTGAATGCAGAAATCAAATAGGATCTGATTTTTTTACAATGGCATAATATAACTGGCGTACAGGAAAAAAAAAAAAGATATGTGAGTACTACTGACCGGAAATATGCATTTACTTACATAAACTGTGGATAATTAGACACCCATAATGTACATGTAATGAGTGAACATGATCCAGTAGATAAGCTCCAAAATCTTGTTTGTAATAAAATTGTCCGGGTCTGTTTTTCATTAATTATTATTTCTATGTGAAATTTAAATATTTACACCATCATCCTTAATAATGATTTAATTACATTATATACGCGTTTTATATACTGCTCACAAAAATGAGGGGATATTTCATTTAGAAATATACTACAAATTATATCTCTATTTTAAATCATAACTTTATCACGCATTTAATACTGTTAAATAAAATAGTGACCTTAGTCGCACTGGACTCAGTGTATGGCTGCGGCTGCACTGTCTAAATTAGCATTTAGCTTATCCAGAGCGAATTACAAATGATACAATCTCACTATTCAAGCGCATGTGGCTTATGGGTCTTGCTCAAGGACACAACAGTGGTAGCTCTTGTGGTCCACAGTCAAGCACTTATAAACTAGTGGTTCCCAAACAAGACCGTGCCCCCTGGGTGACGGGTTGTTGTGAGGCGCAGAGCTATGGCGAGGGTAGCATGGCTCTTTTTCTCTGTAAATCCTAGGGATAACTGCTAGATCAACTGTTACTAAAATACTCAGACCAGCCTGTCTAGCGCCAACAACCATGTTCAAGCTTACTTTAAACACCTTTATTCTGCATTCTGATTCTCGATTTGAATTTCAGCAGTTTGTCTTCACCATGTCTGTTATACCTAAATGCATTACGTTTCTTCCATGTGAATGACTGATTAGATTTTTGCATTGAGGAGCAGTTAAAGAGGTGTACCTAATAAAGTGGCCAGTGAGTGATGGGCATTTTTATTCTCATGTTATACAGTAAATGGTTGATTCATACAATTTTGCGGCTGTGCACGCCCTGATTTGGCTCGCCAATGCCTATGCCTGGGGATAAAAAGGTTAGAAACCACTGAGCCAGAAAACGCTCAGCTCATTTCCAGATCGCTTTTCAGAGCTGATCTACTGGAATAGCAGGTTCATTTGGTTAATGGGTCCCGGCTAGTTTACATAACAAGAACTTGAACCCACAGCCAGAAACTGGGGTTCAAAATAAAGACAAGAAAAACATGCATTATAAGACACTCTTTCACTAATCAATAGTGGCTGTAACAAAATAGAATCTATACAATATTGCATATATACAACATAACCTTGGGTGACGTTATATGCAAAAACATAACAGTTCTTATTTTGAACAGAAAAACACACAATAAGGTGAACATAATGAATTTGTTATCATTTTTGTACTTCTGTTTGGCTAAATGCAACTCATTTTACTTGCATGACAGAAAAAACTGCTGATTGCCATTTACACGAGGCTTTATGGGGCATTTGTGGCAAATTCTTTAAAACTGTAACACAAACACTCTTACATTGCACATTCAGTAGCTGCACTAAATACCTGATTAACCCTCTTCGTGCTCCCTCTCTCTCACACACACACACACGCATGCACGCACACACGCACGCGCGCACGCTTTCTGGAATGCACTTCCACCTCTGTCCACAGGAGACGCTATGTTTTTGAGTATCTGCTCCATTCTCTTTAGTATGTTTGTACCAGAAACTCTCTCTCTCGCTCTCTTTCACATACACACTCTCTCTCTCACACACTGCTTCCTGCCAAAAAGCACAAACAACCACAGTCATTCTTCCACAAAACCACAGATATTCTCCCTCTCACTCTGTGTCTGTGCCTCTCGCTGACTCTCTCACTTTAGGAGTTTTCTTTCATTCCCTCTGCATCCTTCTGAACACGGTTAGATGTGTCGCTTCATATGCAGAGCCAGATGGTCCGAACGAGAAAAACACCTAAACGGTGAAAGCACAGAGTAAGTTATTAATAGAAATGAATAGTCCAGGTGAGCAAATGAGCTACCCCAACACACACACACACACACACACACATCATTCATAAATACTCATCTAACAAACACTAGCATAGACACAACCACACATTCATCACTCTTACTATAATGGTCATCCACACACACCTGTCGCAGTGACTGCATTTGAAGGGTTTTGACCCAGTGTGTTTCCTGAAGTGTCGAGTGAGCTCATCACTACGAGCAAATCGCCACTCACAGCCATCCCAAGAACACCTGTAGGGCTTCTCACCTGTCAAACAAACACACACACACACACACACACATTAACTCAACACCTGTACAGCTTACTACCCGGACGAAGAGCTCATGTTTGAACAAAGGATATTACATACATCATAAAAAAAACCTCACAGGGTAAAACAACATGAAAAAACAGCTAGCATGAAACAATATTGAATCAGCTCCACGATATTGTGAATTAATACCCCTTATGTTCTGAGAAAATGATATTGTGGTGTCATTTGTAAAAAATGATCATATTAACACACTGGCCTGCCTTCATTTGAATCCTGAACAGTCTATGGGTGTATCTGCTTACAAAACGCAACGGTGATGTCACCTAACTATGACCCATGGACACAGAAAAAGGTCATTTAATAGTAAGAATTCAAGGTTCGCTATGTGATCGGATATTCTGTTATATACATACAGACACGCCTCACTCTCTCTGACACTCCCCCCCCCCAATAAATACTATGAAATAAACATCTTATGGAATGTTTTGAAATTCACTATACAGTGAAAGTTCGTTTTTGGTCATTCTGTTTGAAATTGAATGACGATAACTGAAATAAATGATAACTGAAATCATATTTCCCAAAAGAAATCATGAAAATCCAATCCATCCGTTGCACTACAATATGTTAACAAAAAGTACTTTTTATAGAGAATAACTATAGTTTTACACACATAAAACAATAAGAAATAAATACAAACAGTTACACAGTAATCACTCACTTGTATTTAGCACACGCACTCAATAAACAAGCACAACAAACACTGGAAAAACAATGAAAATGTTTGGGATGAACGTGCAGGCCAGAACGAAAGATGAATGCGTGGTGTAACGCTTGGAGTCGTCGCCTCTTTAGGTTTCCACTCTAACCCTGCAGTGAGCTTTGGCAGGTGTAATATGAAATATATAAACTCGTACTCATGTTGGCAGACACTTCACTACTTCACAACTACTTTATAGTAGTTTATTTATTACTATAAACTTGCTCTGAGAGCTTTTCTAGACGTTCATACATACATTTAAGAACCAAAGCTCAGAGGTGTTACTTGCAAAAATAAAAAGGATAAATAAAGTTGTCTAGTTCAGCATAATACTCTTTGCTACAACACAGTGTACCAATGTGCCTGCACACTCTTAAAGAGACAGTACACATATTACCGTCGCTACAGTGGGTGAGTGACGCGTGGGTGGATGCTATGAACGATAACTGGGAACAGGCTTCACCAGACAAAGTCTAGGATAACCGAAATGTATGGCTGACAAAACCTGAAGTTTTACTGTAATGTCATTATAAACATATTGGTACTCAGTATTGGCAAGTACCAAAACAAGTACTATGAGGAAAAAGCAGTAAATTCTTAATATTAACATTATGATGCACCTTTCACTGTTATTTTAGGTTAGTTCACATCTCTGATGTTTAATGGAAGCCAGCAGAACTTTTGCTCTGTCTCAGTCATAAGAGAGTGTTTGTGTTACTGACAGTCATCCTTGGGCAGAAAGCGGGAAATGAACACTAGAAGCCAGTACAGAGCAGAGCTTTTTAAGAATCAAGAATCTGAAAAAAAAACCCACTGGAGAACAGAGTTCAGTAATGAAACTAGACCTGTGTACAGTACATACATACTTTTTGTAGAATTATTTAGCTATTTTAAACCCAGAATGTCTGGTCTTAAGCTTAGAAGCAGTGATGGTCTCTCTAAGAAGTGGTGAGTCATAACAATGGACACTAAAATATAAGTAATCAAAATGTAGGTGTTGAAAGCTCACAAGCTTGTCTTGGTCCTCCCAAGGTTTATTTCTTCAACATTTAGGGAGTTTTTCCTTTCCACTGTCGCCCTAGGCTTGCTCGACTTGGGAATGGCATTTTAAGACAATATAAAAATGGAAAACTGCTTTGAGCGCTGTTGCTTTTTAGTTTTATATAAAGAAATCTGACTTGACAAGCTGGAAGCTTAGGCTGTATACACTGCTCACAACAAGTAGGGTATATTTCATAATGCTTCAAGATAAAGGATCTCCTCATATTTGTGTCTAGTGTATATTGAAAATATTTAGACATGAGAACTCACTTTCGGAACAGAACTGGTTCATAACTAGAGGATTTCCTGTATCGTGACTATCTGGTATCAGTAAATTTAAAAATCCACTGTTACTCACCGTAGGAAGTGTTATGATGTTCAGCAGATTGTCAGAATATTGTGTTTACCTTTGTGTGCGAGAACCTCACGGGAGCCTGAGCATGTCAGATGTTACTGACGTTACCTTTGCTACTTCCATGTTTTGATACTAGATTTTTAAATGCATTTACTGGTTCCTACGAAGCTTTTTTTTTGGTTTGAATACATCTAAGCATTTTATGTTTCAAAGACACAGCCGAACAGTGCTTTAGGAACTAAAACGTCTCACACTTATTACTGTCCCTAAGCAACATCTACTGCTGCAATGTTTAACCTGTGATCCAAAGCAAAGTAATCATTCTTACATTAAGCTTTTTCTTCCTAGTTAATCCTATTATATACTGCACAAAAAATTAGGGGATACTTCAAAATGAAATATCCCATAATGAAATACCCACTCATTTTTGTGAGCAGTGTACATGGATGTAAAAAGCTTTATGTTTCCGTTTGGACCACATGGACGTCTTGTCAGCGGTAGAGATTAATTATAACCAGTAGTAACTGAGAGATGTTTTGTGTTCCTAGGTCTGTGCTTTAATATATTAAGCCACATTAAAGTTTTGACTTATAATATGCTTAAGTGGAAAGAAAATGCTCAATCTAAAAATGATTACATTTGAACTTGACATTATAAAAATTCTATTCTTTACACCTAAATATTTCGCACATTTTTTCACCATTTTGGAATTCTTCTATTTCTTACTCTCTCACCTGTGTGGGTACGCTGGTGCGCTTTCAGATGAGAGCTCTTGGTGTAGACTTTCCTGCAGCCACTAAAATGACAATGGTGCACTCTCCTCCGTCCCTCCGGTGAACCCTCTCCTTTGACCTCTCCTGCCCCTGACCTCTCCTCATCCCCTGTGACCTCTGCCACACGTCCGAGGGAAAGAGACAGCATGTCACCCACCACGATTTCTGGTGAGGAGGGCGGAGGGGTGACAGCTCGTGTGTCCAGCTCGTCGAGTTTGGTCATGATGTCACTGAGAGGTGGAGAGAGGAGTCCGGCAGAAAGGGAAAACTCTCATCCGCTGTCAGTGCTCTCGACGCTGCTTTAGCGAAGCTCCAGAATGTCCTGACATTTATCGTTGTCAGCGGTGCCAGTCTCACCACAGCAGCGTATTAACTGTGTCCAAAGATCATCCGAGTCACACACTGACCTTAGTTCAGCCGGAGACACGGACACGTATGGCTCTCTCTGCAAGTACCGCTCCAACTCCAAGCAAGTCTGACAGAAAGCAAGAGAGAGGCACTGGATTAAATCTTTCTTCTGGTAGCTAAAGCAATACTTAAATAACCTGTCAACTAGACTAAAATTTACCTCACGAGCCTTAAAGGTCTCTAATCACGCCACCATTAGATTTGTCATTTTTGCAATGGTCTAATGACCATATATAACATACTGTTGGACCCCAAAAAACTTGTCACTCTATAATACTCTTTTCCACTGATCTTCATTTCAATCATTGTTAGCTTTAGCATATAATAGCCTTTTCACCACGTTCCCCTTCTAAAAAAGTGGTTTCTTGGCTGCTATCCTTCGAAAAAGACCATTCCTGATAAAGCTTATTCGGACTATAGAACAGTCAACATGACAAACTGAAGGATATCCCAAAAGTCAAAGGAAAGGTCACACTAAATACTTACCACTGTAGCTGCCTGATTTTTTAGTTTTTAATACTAAATACAAATTTCCTGCATTTTCTGTTTATATTATGATAATGAAGCTGAGAAATAATTATACATTACCATTATACCATAACTAAAACAATGGTATACCTAATCTAATGGCGGCCTAAAACTTTTGCACAGTACTGTTATGTCTTATTTTCTTCATGTCCATTGCAAAACCGTAGCTTATTGGTTAAAGTAAGCATAACCTGTCCATCGTCGAGGCATTTTGTTTCTCTGCCACCAGTTTCGACACCAATAAACTAACACAGCCTAGCTAGGATTCTTTAAGGTACTAAACTATGCATAAAACAGAATCAATATATCAACATGTGAGATAAAGTAGCAGGGCTCTTTTGTAACCAATACGTTTACATGCTAAATGGTTGGTTTGCCAACAGGGACAAATTTAACACACATTTGGTAGATGTGTATTTGCTCATTTTAAGGTAGGCTGCATTCCTCTTGTAAGATGTAACACCCAAAGTTTGACTAACTGCTTTGTGTGTAGCTTTTAAGCAATCCTAATTGATGTTCTCCAACCAACACAGTTCTTTCAGGTCTTCAGATTGCATATTTCTGGTTTGTTTTCTGGTGGAGGTTTAATCTTGTCAATAAATAAAATAAATGCAAAAATGACATTTGCCTCAAATTCAAAGTTCTTTTACCTTTTACTATTCATAAATTAAACTTCCAAATTCAGTACATTTCCAGTATCTAGCATACACTCTTACCCTGAGAGGCTAACAACTTATACAGTCTTACGATCCAAGCAAGTCTGGGTTAAGAGCCATGCTCAAGGACCCAAGTGTGGCAGCCCGTCAGAGATGAGGTTTGAATCCTGGACCATTTGGTACATAGTTCAGTACATGAACAGCTGAACTACTTTATGTTTTAAATATTCAAAAAGAAACGAAAGTACATTTGTACGCAGTATTAAAAATATAAAAAAATTATACAAATCAGAAATACAGAATCCAATGGCAAGTATTTAGTGTGAGCTCTCCTTACACTAGAGAAATAGCAGCATCTTGCAGATTCATTAGGATGCCAAGATGAACCTTCTAGCTTTAGAAGAAGCCTGATCAGCAATAATTTTGCTGGAAGGGTAGAAGCCCAGAAATGACTCTTTTGTTAGCGGAACAGGGTAAAAAGATATTCTAAAGCTCACAAGGATTGGAATAGTGATCAGTTGAAAAAAAGGAATTCTTTTTTTTTTTTTTTTATGGAATTCAAGTTTAAACTATTTTGGTCCAATCATCAACAATATATATTTATACACACAGACACACACACACACACAAATATATATATGGCCTAAGACTTTTGCACAGCACTCTATATCATATCAGCATTACACGGTTGTACTAAAAGTGAACTACTTTAACCTCAGGACTGTTAAGAACAGGCAGATGCTTTAGTTTCACACTTATGCGTGGATCACAATGGAAATCAAGCAGCACTGATCTTTTTCAAGTCAGAGCCAGTTATGAGATTGAATTCTCCTTTGCACAAAAGAGCAGTGAGGTTTTTCCACCACAGGAATCCTAAGAAATGAATTAAGAATGCAGAATGTATATCCAGAGCCTCTGGCCTGATCTCTGTTCATCAGTGGAGAGAGAAATATCAAATTTTGCACAGTCATTACACTCCATTTGTCACAGTCATTTGCATCATTCAAATGCTGCAGTGTTACAGCACTCATAGTCTGGTCAAGCTCAGCAAAACAATTTGACAGTAATGATCCCAGGCTCTAAGGCATCTCAGAAAACCACTACTTGTAACACCACCAAAGCATTCCTCCCGTTTTCACCTAAAACTTCACCGTCTAGATCAAGCTTCGGCTTAAATAAAAGCCAACAAGTTACTGCAAACAGATCACTGCACACAGACTTCACCCTGCACGTATAGGGCTAAACAACAGGTCTCTGATGGTTTTAATTAAACAAGTAAGCAGACACTTCAGAGGCATACAGAGCTGCACTAACGCATCAAGAGTTCGCATCAAAAGGTTGCAGCACAAATGCTTTTAAACTAGGGATGAACAATAGTGTCCACATCAATATCTTCTAAGCATGCATGTTTTGTATTATCCACTCTGAATTCCCAGTCAATGGCCATGCACTGTATAGAACAGTTAACAGATTATATAAATGAAAGCCACAGCAAAGAATTGTCAGTAAACCGTTTGATAAAGTGTGGTATTACTGAGGTGGGCTTACTTTTTTTTAAAGGAGCTGGAAAACAGCTGATCAGAGCTTTTGCAAACCTCACTTGGCAGTGTAAGGGGAAATTATATGTGCCCTAATAATAAGCACATCAGCATTATTCATTTGTTGTGTCTTCTTTTTCAGGTCTCATTTGTTAATCTGCCCATAGTCCATAGGCTCATGTTTTGACCTGATCAGATTACAGATTTGAATCGTATAGAGACTATTCGATCTCATATTAAACAAACCGGGGAACACTTAATAACTATTTGTCAACTCATGGACTCCACTACCACTGGTTCCCTATTCAGGAACAAGATTACATCGGCAATAGTCAGACATTAGCGCTGTTCCAATTTAGAGCAACCAATTTACCGTATACGCATCTTTGGGAGGAAACCCGAGTACCCGGAGTAAACCCATGAGGACACGGCTAGGACATGCAAACCACAAACAGGCAGAGGATCAAACCAGGGCATCCTAGAGCTGTGAGGTGACAGCACTGTCTACTTGCGAGACCCCGCCGAGTCAAGCGTAGTAGGAAAATAGCAGCAGCAATAACCAATGAGTGACTTACAGTCCTATGGAAAAAGACTGGACAACCAGAATAAAGTCTGCTCCCTGTTAAGTTTCTGCTTCGCTTCCTTTCTGTAGAAAATTATTAAAACGACACATTTGACCATATTTGACCATGTTGGCCAGACTGTACTGTAAGCACACTCTTAAACAATGAAACTAAGCAGAAGTCTTGCTAAAGCGGAGTACAGTTACACACAAGACACTGAACTTTTCGAGGCTGTAAAACATCTGAACCGACAGTTTACAACCAGGTCAGTAAACATCGTAAACGTGCGTTTCTTCGGATGCTCGCTATACCTTTTAACGACGCCGCGACGCATAGCTACGATTAGTAAAGCCTGAGTTATACTTTAGCGTGTGAACGTAGCGCACCACTCCGCACACTGCGCGCGAACCTGTGAGAACGGC
>JAYJMA010000025.1:2089046-2101252 GCA_036873895.1 Parotocinclus cabessadecuia
TCTGCACAAAAAATGCATTCAAAGAATTTCATGATTGCACTATTTCAAATTATTCTAATTCGTTGACCAGCACCTGTGTGTATATATATATATATATACACACACACACACACACAGACACACACAAGCTGTTTAAATTGTCCACAGCTATAGCTATACAAACTGGTTCACATTCTTCGTTTCATCTTCGTTGACAATCCCACACTTATCGTATTACTGTCTATCAATACATTTTTAAAACTAGCTTTTATTATACACACAGTTAATCATTACTTATTTTCCATTTATTTAGATCTCTATCTCACCATGGTTTATTTACAAACATAAAACAAATCCAAGGCATTATTTTAACTGAAAGTCGAAGCCTTGCCTCTCGCAGCTGTCCAGGCATGACTTGAGGGTAGGCATCTTTTGGAGTTGGGAAAGCTCCTGGGAAGCCAGGAGGTCCTGCAGCAGGTGCCATCATTCCTGGGTAAGGTTGTGGCGGCATCAGGTTAAAAGCCTGGGCCTGGCCATTTGGAGGTAGAACCTGGAAGATTAAAATATCAAAATAAAGGAGAACGTGGTGTTTTGCTTTAGAACTTTTCATCCTAAACTTTGAATGATTAATTGTAATAATAGATGACAAACCAGAGGTGGGAGTAAGTCACATGTGCAAGTCATAACTAAGTCTCAAGTCTTAACCTTCAAGTCTCAAGCAAGTCCCAAGTCACTGTGGAAAAATTCAAGCAAGTCCCTGCTATAATTCAAGCAAGTCTCGAGTCAAGTTATTCAAATTATTAGGTCCTAACTCCAGTGTCCACATTTAAATCACTAAAAAAGACACAAAGATGTTGAGCTGAATTTTATTGAGAAATATCGTTTTTAAATACTGGAATTTTAACTCATCTGTTAAAAAGCTGCTTCTCATATGACAGTGTCATTGTTTTCTTGTTAAAGTGCAAAAAAGAAAGAGGGCACCCATTGAAAACCATTGTCTTTTTACAGATATTTATAACATATGGATATTCAATCTTCATTTGAACAACATAGAGGGATGAAGATGGAGTACAACTGAACACATACAACTACAGTTTTGTCTTTTAAAATCATGTGTTCATTTTCTTGTGAGGACCCTGTATTTAACTTACAATGCCAACAAGTATAATCAGAAGCAGCACAACAGCTGCAGATGATTAGAACATCTTTAGAGCTGATTTTGAAGCACTCGGTCTCAGACAACGAGTTTGGATTGCTCTGGATTGTTGAGGTGAGTGGGATTACCATGACCAGATACAGAGCTCTACTTGGATAGGTAGATGCTGTACTTTAACATCAACTGTGGTGTGAGCTACCTACTATCATCATGACATTTTGGGATGTCATCCCTCACACCTCAGACTCATCTGCATCTACAACCTTCTTTCTGAAGGCCTCAGAGAGCCGTTTGGATCTGTTGATTCCATTTACCTCAACAATCCAGAACAAACCAAATTGAATGTGTGAGGTTCAGATTAAACACTATCAGGATGGGATTAGTCTTAATGGGCGAGGAGGAGCAATATATTATTACTACAGGATGTCTGTAAAACTTTTTAAAAAAAGACGATTCGCATGGGATGAGAAATCTTGGCATAACTGACTGAAATGTGAGCGGCTGCGCGATTTACACACTGCCCAAACCTAAACCCCCCCAATAATGGCCGATTATCTTATGATATTTCTGTGTGAAAATTAGCAGCTACATAACACATCTATGCCAGGCTAAATAATGCACTTCTCCTGAACTCTCTTCTCTGGTTAGACAGCTGCAGAACTGTACATTTACAGGTGTGTACTCTGTTACCTGCTGCTCATAATACAGAAACGTTACCTGTAAACCAGCGCAGTCACGCAGCAAGAATTAAAAACTTTAAACGCAGAGTCTAATATTTCTCAAGCCCGCACTTTTGTATCTCAATAAATACAATCGATTCGAAAGCCGAATCTAACGTTAGCTTCTTTGCTAATGATTACCGTTAGCTTAACAGACAGTGACTGACCTCTCAGTGGGTTCTGAAGTGATGAATGAAATTTGATGTGGTTGTCATGTCGCTGATTTAAGAACTGCAGACCCTGCATGTTGCTGTTCGCTTTTTATTCTTAAACTTCACTATTTGTGGATTACTCGCTCCAGGATAGGAGCTTTACATGTTGTCCTCTGCCGGTCTGCGGCGTTCTGATGGGTTGCCAGGTTTACACGCATGGCAAAACAAAATCCCAATAAATAAATACATAAAAAAATATGCATCCTCTCAGTAGGTACAAATGCAAACATTTAATAAAACATACAAGTCATTTCGAGTCATCTGACACAAGTTTAGGTCTAGTCTCAAGTCAGGAATACCAAGTCAAAGTCGAGTCTTTTTTTTTTTACTGTTAATCAAGCAAGTCTCAAGTCCTTAAAATCGTCATGTGACTTGTGTCCCCCATCTCTTGGGCAACCACAAGAAACAGGACTTTGAAGTGACCATAAACCTCACCTCACTGAGCACTTTAACACGGGTATACCTATACACTCACACAATTAACTAAATCATACAGATACTGATCAGGGTAACGTTCTATCAGCCATGAGAATGGTGGAAACAAATATGAAAAGGTTTGAGCACCGCTAATGCCCACCCCTAGTTTTCATGACTTTCCTTTATAAATCATTGGTTGTTCGGATCAGCAATTTCAGTTAAATATATAATATAGCAGCAGAACACGGGGTACCCAAACTTTTTCATACCACTGTATTGGACAGATGGTGGCTGATAAGAATCTATAAGCTTATCGTTGATGAACATATAATCCAGATTCATACAGCCAAAAACAGTGTCGATTGTAGAAAATCAATAAGTCTTAAAGAAACATAATGTGTCCCGTCCTTATGTGTGTGCATGTTTTTCACCTACAGATTTACCTACCCTAACTGAGGAATTCATGCACATGTTGCAGTTTGTTTCCCCTATATATTTTATATAAAATATTTTTTACATTATTTGAAACCCCTACCTGGTGTAATCTTGCCAATGTTGCTTATTCCGGCCTTATTTCTATTCTACTGTTCATGTTTATGTACTCTTCCCTTAAAAACATCCTACCACGTGTGTAGTTACGTGACTCCACCCCGTCAGCAACATGGATGCAAAATGAAAAAGAGCCCAAACACTGAACAGCTCGTACAAAAAAAAAATGCCAAGTCCATTGTATGGAAGTATTTTGGTTTTACATATAACAACAAACAGAAGTGAGATGTAAGCATTGCTGAAATGGTTTTAGAAAGCAATGATGAGGGTGCCAGACTCTTTCAATACCTGGAACACAAACACGTTACCGCTGCCGAATATGGACAGTGACTGGCTCAAAAAACATAGACTAACAGCAACAAACGCAACAAATGTAGTTCTGGGGGACTTCGCAGATTTGTCCCTAGAACTGTGTGGTGTGAACAAGTGTATTACGAAATATAAGCGGAATACCTGTTGGTCTTTACTCATGCCCATCATGTGCTGAAAGTGTTGCAACTGACTGGCAGCCTGAGGGATGTCTGCTAGAGCTTGCTGAGGCTGTTGCACACCACCAGCAACACCACTGAGGAGACCAAACAAAATGTGAACAACAGCATCATCTTGCGTGGATAGAATAAGCAAGCTAACAAGTAGAACACAATTGCACACATGCACATGTAACACAAGTACACCATTTACAGTACAGAAATCACACCATAAATAGGAAGTAATGCCATACAAAGCAGACTGGATTGACGGTGTTTCATCTTTCTTCATCTCCTCTCCTCCTTCGGGTTCATCGTCATAATCAAAGCGATCGAGAAGTTTCTGAGAAAACCCAAACCGGGCAAGCCATAGTTAAACTTTATTGTTCAGAAAAAGAACGGCATACTCTTAAAAGAACAAACACTCCAATCATGAGCATCATCGTGTTAAAGCTTTGCTCACCTTGTCAAAGGTCGCTTTCTTTTCTGCATGGTGTGAGGTGTCGGGAAGGCCTATAGGCAAACTAGTGGGCTGTTGAATAGGCTGGACTGGAAAGTGGGCCATTGTGCTGTTCTGCAGTGCAGGAGATTGGGGCTTCCCTGGCTGCTGGAACGTCTGCAGCATCTGCTGGAGCTACAATAAGAATGATGGAAGAAGATGAAGAACATCTTACTGACTGGTAACAACTTATAGTTCACACTCAGATGAAAGAAAAGTCAAAAAAAAGGATTTGCTTGGTATTAGGACAGTGGTACCTGCTGGCCTTGCGAGGACTGGAAGAGCTGCGCTACAGCAGCAAAGGCTTCTGAGTTCTGTAGCTGGGGCACGGGAACCTGCATCGAGTTAGTCGTCACCACTGGGTTGCTCTCAACGTCTCTTGCCGGGGACGGAGGAGATGCAGCTGCAGAAAATAGGTTCATGGTTTAGCTTTGATTGATCATTTTGTCTTCTTTTACCAGCATAGATATGCTGCTCTAATATAGATTTGATAAAGCAGAACAATTAACTCAACAGTAGTCTAGCAAACAGAATATTAACTATAAGTGATATTATTAGTGAATATTTAGCAGTATATTTAGAAGCCTGGCCAACATTTGTTTGTTTGTATTTGACTGTTGGACACAACCCATAACTATTGGTTACTTACTCTGTCATTCAGTAAAAATCTGATTTGAAAGGTATAAAATGTTCTGCGTTTCAATATTAATACTGTCCCTGCAACAGTCCTATATTTAGTTCCAATGACTCACCTCCATCTGGTCCATTGTCCAACGGTACTGAGGCTGAGCTGCCAGTGCCAGCAGCCATGTCCAAGAGAGGCTGGATAACCTCAATCTTAAACACGCCATTCTTCTGCCACAGGTTCAGGACACGCACAATCTTACTCTATAAGCACAGATGAACAGTGTGGGTCAATTCGAGAGACAAATTTAATTCCACCAGATTAATAATATGCTTATATTAATCATGTACTCATGATACAATATAGATATTTTATACAATATAAAAAAACATCCATAAAACATTAAGCTTTTGAATAGTGATGTTACATTACAGCATAAAACAGTGGCAGGAACCACTGCCCATTACTGCCAGTTATGGATAGTGGTTGTAGTTAGTGGTTGTAGTTCCTGCCTCTTTGTTTTATGCTGTAATGTAACATCACTGTAACATCACTATGTTTTCCCTGAGTATACGATAAATGAAAATAAATGCAAAATTTTATTTAACAATTCAAAATTCAGTCCATGGAAAACTATTTATTGAATTCCGTGTATACTAATTACCTCCTCAGTAATCGGATCTAAATCCAACAGAACAAATTTACAGTTGCGAAATATGAAGGGAGGATAAAACTGCTCCCTGAGAAATGACACAAAAAGATAATATATTCATACCCTATCCTCAGTGGGACATAAACAGAGGTTTTCAAAAGTTCATGTGATGTTTTTGGTGAACCGGGGTCCAAACACATCTTTGTCTGCACCAAACTGATGACGTGACTGACGCACAATGGAGTCCACAACATACAATCCCGGTACTTTATACTCAGGTTTGCACTATAGAGGAAAAACAATTAGAATACAGACAAGACATATCATGATAAAACAATTTGAAAATCAACAGCAAATATTGTATTAGTTACTTACCTTCTTAATGAATTTCTCAACAATCTGAACAACATGCTTGTATAACTGGAGAGAGGAAACACACAATGTTTTAACAAGTATCAACACAAGTGTACACAAAGGATATGCTAAGGGAATCACGACAGAAGAAGATTCCGCTTACTTTAATGGCTTTTATGGCTGACTTTGTGATAGAGATCATCTTAGCCCTGGAGATGGGAGGCTTCGAGTCCATCAGGGAGAAGAGCTGTAATGAAAGATTAAATATTAAGGCTTTAAAAATGCTTTCTCTCTTCCTCTTTCTATATATCAATACATAGCCGCACACTGGTCAATGCTGTTACCTTACTACTCAACAGACCCAGACTCAAGTCTCTGTTCAGGCTGCCTGTTTGGATTTTGCATGTTCTTTTCGTGTTTGCCTGGGTTTCCTCCAGGTACTCTATTCCAATGGCATGTGTTAAGTCAGTTAGCAGCTCTAAAGTGTGATAAACGGAATCACTGTTTGGGATCGGTTCCTGGCCATGAAAAATTATTTGGGAATTAGCTCATTGGTTTTACATTATTCCCATTCCATATCAGTGTCTTATCCATAAATCTTACTAAGTCACATATTGTACCAAATGACCATGGTACAATGAGCATTACATGTCCTCTAAATGCATGGAGTTGTAAGACTAGAGAATTTGGGTAAACCAAATGATACGAATATGTAAATCAAATGACAATTTCCCTGGCATCCCAGATAAGGACAATCTGCAACACGACAACTCTCATAATAGAGAATCATGGTTTCAAAACTAATAAGAAATAGTTCAGAAATGTAATAATGGCCAATTACTGCTGATATCTTTCTAAAGCAACTCAATCAAATGCTAAGAAAACATGAAACATGGTAGTAAATGTCATGTGTACAGAAAGCATCACACTTTTTAAGAGCAGCATATTATTTCAAGACTTAAAGACTTATTTCATATTAATATTTTTCAAACAGTAACCACTTTAGACAAAACTATGAGCATATATATTCAACCACTGGCAGTAACTAGGCACATGAAAATAAACCTACATATAATGTAATCAATAAGTAGTTTTACGTAGGAGTAAATAACAGTGCAACATTAAACAAAAATGTATTTTGAGTAATGAGTACAATAACAGTGTACTCACACCAAGCAATTATTACTTTTGCCTGGTGTAATTGCTCAAGACTGTCCAGTGGTGCTCAGTGAACACAATGGCCAATTTGACTTCAGTTTATTTGTCTGTCTTGATGTTTCCTGCCAGATGAGCTAACGTTCATTTGTTTGAAAGAGAATATACACAAATAGTTGTTAGCTACACTAAGTATGCAGCATATACTTGTGTATACAGTCTAAGATATCTGCTATGAAACGTCCTGCTAAGCATGTACTCAATCTAGTCTTATGGACACATCTGGCAGCGTTCCACACAGAAATGAATCAAGCTCGATTCTCCTGCTTGTACCGAAACCTAGAAGTCATAATAAAAGAAATCCCCCATTTATTTAATGGACATTTTCTGTCCTTCCCAAAGCTTAAGCCATAAATAACTGAAATGTTTTGTGCCAAGCCCTTGAACGTAGGAATCAACAATATTCATTCTGTTAATGTTTCATATCACACAACCTTCACGAGCATATTAATTAATTAATTTAAAATGCTGTTTTCTCCCATAATCTGCATTTCTTATCACCTTAGGAGTCACCTTATGGCACCTTTATACTTCTTACGACTAAATATGACAGTGAAACAGGTTAGGTCAGTCAAACAAATAAATAAGAAATATTGTCCTGAGGAACTTCACTGATGGACTAGAAACACTAACTACAATACAACTGAAAGGAGGCCCTGATACCCTGTTGGATCACCTCTAGCCAGGATACAAGATACGCGTAAAGTATCTTGTGGCATGTTTGTCCACAAATCCTAATCCATCACTCCAGCAGTGGCTGGATTGAAGAGCTTATCAGGAGGCCTCCATACTCTAACCAGACCATCACAGGTTTCCAAACAGAACCTAGATTAATCACTAAAGATGATACTGTTCCAGTCCATAGCAGTTATGGTGTGATGTTATGAGAGCAGATACTTTCAGATAATTCTGAAAACATTCAGATTCTTGTTTCCTGTGGTACCAAATGTAACAAATGCATCACGGATCTTTCAGATCACACAAGGGCAGCATAATAAGCTTAGGTGTAGATGTATGTAATGAAGAATAATGCTACAACAACAACATAAGCAGAAACCAGGAGAAGCAACAGGTCCCCTGTGACTAGTAAAAAAATAAATAAATCACATCCGCATGCATTATTTGTTGCCGCCACTGCTTCAAAACTTCATGAAATGCCATGAAATCGCAAGACTCAGCAAAAGGTTTTTGATTTGAAACAACAGCTGTAGAGTGAAACTAAAGTTGAGCAATAACTAGAGTTATAGAGAGTGCAATAACTCCCTTCATCATTCAGTTATCAGGAGGCAATGTGCTTCCAAGGACCTCCCGCTCAGGACTAAATATCCTAAATATTTTACATGATTTAATTTCATTGTTATTATTCACTGGCCTTTTAAGATAATATAATATTGTAAATGTGCTTTGAGACAATGTGCCATTGTTAAAAGCACTATATAAATAGAAATAAACGTGACTTGACTTGATTATGCCCAAGGCAGAGTGAGAAGACAGTGAGAGGAGAAAGGTAGAGCAACTAACTGTAGTTAATTTTAATTTACAGTTAAGTTTAATAGTTGAAAAGAAGATTCACAATGTACAATTGAGGAAAAAAATATTTGCTTCATGACTCCGAGCACAGTTGAATTCATCATCACACATCATTTTGGCAATATTGCACTACAACAAAATAACGGCATAACTGGGACCACAGAAAGCCACAGTAGATCACGTCTGGCTACCTGCATTGACAAGCATGACAATTGAAGATGAATCCTTTCTATCAATAATAAAAAAAACAAACAAAAGAAAAGCGCAACAAAAAATAACTAAAATCACAGCGAGGCTGCAACCTTTGTGGGTGAAGGGGTTGTGCAAATTTCTGTGTACGTTAAATATACCGCTCATAAACAGTAGGAAATATTTCACTATGAAATATCCCTTAATGCATCATCCCCTCATTTTTGTGTGCAGTGTACACGGTAAATGGTGAAAACATTAACATAAAGAAGATGTCAAACAGGAAAGCACAGCAAACCATATCCAACGCATACATGTAATAGAAAATATGACAAAAACTCACATGAAGCAAGGAGATTGGATAAGGCAATAGATGATTTGATATGCATGGAAGAAGTTTTAACGAAGTATAAAATTGGCTTTTGTCCCAATATTGAAACTGATATCGTGATATTTTGTTGTGTACTGGTACCTACTGGACTACTACATTTCTGGTATCGTCACATCCCTACAGTGGTGTGCATGACAGAGTTGTCATGAGAAAACTACTGCTCTCCAAAACAATCACTGCTGCCCGCCTGTTTGCTGAAGACCAGAGTGAGAAGTCAGGAGGAGATAGGAAAACCAGGATGTGAATGGAAAAAACAAAAAAATACTGCATTCCAGCACAAAAATAGCATCCTATCTGTAATATAGTATCCTATCTTTTGCAGCATCTGAGCCAGAATGACCTTCCATCATTGACTGAACAATCAATTTTAAATTACTCCTGCAAAATGCAGAAACCTGAGAAATGTCTCGATATATCTTCGTGAATGATTATCGGGAGAATGTGGGAGCAAGACAACAACCCCGGTTTGTTATTAAATGGCCAAGTCAAAGACCTGAATTTAACCCCAACCAAACGTGGCGTAGGAAGTTCAAGTGAGGAAACGTCACAGCTGAAGAGATTCCTCTTAAGGAGGAATGTGCTACCATTCAGCAAGTCAGTGTACAGGACTGTAGCAGTTACTGCTACATAAGAGAGTTACACCAGATAATAAAAACCTCTCAGAGACTCACGCTCACCAATTTATTAACTTTTTATCTATACTCAGTGTTCATTTTAACAGTTCCACTTACCATTTACAATTAAAATCCATAGTCCACCTGTTACTCTACATTGTTAGTTCCCTTTACGCTGATCGCCAACGACTAAGGTTGTGACCATAACCACATTACTGCAATTATATGATGACGACTACTGTCAGTCTATCCCCGTCGTCATCGCAGTTATTATTTATTTATAAAATGGATATTTTCACATCTAAGATTAGATTGATTGAGCCACCTGAATAAACAATGGAAGAAAGACTCTAGCACCCTAACGTTTACAGTGAGCTCTTATCAACAGAGCGCATAGTGGTAGAATGGTTTAATGTGAGTATTATTTTAATAAACACTTGTCAGCGATTAACAAGAGAGGCTGTACTCAAGTTAGATGTGTCCAATACTGGCGTCATTCGCTCAGATATCAGACTGTCCACTGACATTCCACATCTAACCATGAGTACAAGGCAACTTCAGTCTGCAACTGAGTGAGCAAATAGTATTAGCTGATGGTTTAACTAAAATGTCAATTCTTAACAGGTAGCCTTTAAGAAAGTGCAAGTTGTCGGTTCCTACTAATGCATTTTGGGCTCTAAAACACAGTCTCTATTAGCCTAAAATATGTCCATATTAAGGAAGCATCTACCTGCCAGGGATGGTGTGTGGTTTTGTTTGGTACACTCAAATTTCTCAGTAAATCACACCATCTTCATGAGCAAGGGAAGGGACAGGTCAGTAAATAAACAGGGGATGTCTAATTATGATTAAGACTTACTAGGTTTGAGTATAAATTGGACAATTAAGAATGAAACTCCCTACTGTCAGGTTGCCAGATATGACCATATTACTACACTGAACACACGCTCAGAGGGAGTGCTCACAGTGCGTATTCAATGATCCCTTAAACCAGACAAGTGAGTGTTAGTTTATTTGACATGAAACATGAAGATTGGGGGTGGGGGTTATGGGGGGAGAACAGCAGAACATGCCAATTCTTATTAGCGGCGTAGTAGCTGTAAAACTAGAACACGCTGTGCTTAACCCGGCTCCCACAGTATGGAGCAACCACACTTGTCAAACGAACCGGACTTTGGTGTTTAAATGTGCTCATTGTAAAATGCCTAGTGAGTAGACCATTTTCCCCCAAGCACTTAATATACATATTTCATTTTAATGTTGAAGATTGCTTTCGTTCCCAGTCAAATTTCCATGAGACTATTGGATGAATCTGATTATTTCCTGTGTCACGTAAACAAGGAGGTTTCACATTATCTGTTCTATTCAAGTCTATTCATGAATATGCCTTGATTGGATTGCTGACATAATCAGATTTTCTCTAGTTGTTGTATTATTAAGGTTGTTAACAAAATCAGTCTCTGACTTCAACTATATTTACAAGGAGCAATATGGTGAGCGTCTCTAATATAGTGCACACCAAGTGTACACAGTGTTTAAATACTCCAGCAGCACTGATATGTCTCATCAAACCATACCAGCAACACACACTAACTATCATAATTGCTGTTTAACGATGCGTGAGCTGACATTATCCAGTTTCTCACTTACTTTGTAAAAAAGAGAAAAACCAGTCAAAACAAATCCTAAGAGTTCATATATTCCCTGTTTAATGTAGCCAGGTAGGATACACTAATGTATCTAAGTGTAAGTGAACGCAGTGTGCTAGCACCACAAATCAAGATAGCCCTCTACTTGAAAAAATCATGGCTGAAGTACAAAAACAGTGAACAAGCTGCACCAGAAAACAAAATGCAGACACCACCAGTCTCGAAGTATGTCATTAGAAATAACTGCTAAATGGCAGAGCAAAGTATACAAGAAAGAAATTGCCATTAAAGACCGCTCAGGAAGTAAAATTTCGACATTTGCGGAAGTACTGTGCAGAATACGAGGATTTAGACAAACTTCGAGAGTCAGCTGTACACAACATGATTACATTTACATTTATGACATTTAGCAGATGCTAAACCACAGAGACTTACAACTGACAATTTACAACAGACTTACAATTTAAGCAATTAAGGGCCTTGCTTAAGGACCCAACTGTGGCGAGGTGGGATTTGAACCCTCAACCATCAGGTCTAGAGTACAATACCTTAACCCCTATGCTACAGCAGGATTAAACCAGCCAAGGTACCAGCACAAAAACACACTCAGTAAACCTCAATGAACTCATTCTGCAAATCAAATACAATAAAAGCAACATAAGGCATAAGATATGCTGTCACTGGTAACACTGAGAAAGACATTGGGTCAATTCAAAGAAGAAGAATGAATTTCAGAGACAGATGGGTTCAAAAACTTTTGAACTCTTTAAACCCAACATAAACATCCCCAAAAGTATGGCCTTATTATTCTTATTAAAATACTGAGATATCATTGCTTGTCACTCCCACCATTAGTCCTGTCCATTAGAGCACAGAGAAAGAGAACCAAACAAATTATTCTGAAACAGAAGTACTACAATCTGCGACTACAGAACTACAATTTGCATCTACATAGCAAGCTGAACTGATAACGATGTAGAAACTGTAGA
>JAYJMA010000025.1:2106520-2117711 GCA_036873895.1 Parotocinclus cabessadecuia
TGTGGCAATAGTAAAATTAAGTAAGTAATATAATTTAAATCAATAATAAAATGTTAATTAGTTATAAAATGTAAATCAAATAACAAAATAGATTTAAGATAATGAGTCCTCAGAGGTAGGTTATTGGAGTCACGTCGTCTCCTAATAACTAAATGATGGAGGGAGTTTGTGCACTCTGGTGGGACCCGGGCCTGGTGGGACTGGGTTCTGTTGATGAAGACCAGTAGAGTGATGCTCAGGTGGAAGAACATGTAAGTGTGTGTAATATTCCGTACTTCACCCCCATTATTGGTTTAATAAGACAACAGTGAGATCCGTTTATCAGTCAGTTAGAGGTTTGCCTTGTACTAAAATCTAATCTTGAGAAATGTAATTTAACACAGTATGTTAGTATTAAATGGCCTCTTTTTGCGCCCTACTATAGCCGGTAATACAGGCATATTTAACAGAGCACGAGACAGGTGATGTGTCTAATGATATTCATTTCCTTTACCTGCCCAGAATCACTTAAATTCAAATGAGACTCAGGCAACTGAAATTAAATGGCAATTTTCCAAAGGAAATAATTAAAAATCGTCAGCTGCCTTGCATGCCTGTCTTTTTCAAGAAGTGCCATCGGCGAGCAGACCTCAGATGGCAAAGATGATGAAAATAAGAGAGAGTGGAACATGTGGAGCATTTTCACATACATTATTAAAAAGTTTTGCTGTCTGCACCCATCTGGCCAACATTCGGTTTCCATACAAACAGACCAGAGTAAGGTCAAATCTAGAATAAAAATGAACCTAAAAACCTTACACTTACCTGTCTGTTTACATTTTAACGGGTCTGTAGGTTGTGGATGGCGTAGTTTTGTTTGACATTTTTTTAGACCATTCATTAACTTTCTTATCCACTTAATACTTGATCAGGATTACAGAAAAGCTGGTGCCCTGCTGGTGACACAGGAAGTATCAACCGCTGGGCAGGGCACCAATCCACTGCGGGGCACACGCATTCACACAATAGGGGCACGATTAGAAACTTCAATTAACCTAACATGCATGCATTGTGGGAGGAAACTGGAACATCTGGAATATTCTATCTTACAATACAGCCAAAACTCTACAGCTTGGATCCTCACAAAAAAAACAAACAAAAAAAACAAATTGGATCACATCATTCCTGTTCTATCCCAACTACACTGGCCCCCGTTCCAAAAACGCATCCAATACAAGATTCTGCTACTGACAATTAAATCTCTCTACGGTCTGGCTCAACTATATCTCCCCAATCTAGTTCAACGCTACACTTCAACCAGGTCACTACGCTCCAATGACTTAATGACTCCAACTCTCTTTTCATCCCCAGATTCAGGTTATACTTGTTGTAAAAAGTCCTTTGGTTTGAGAAAAGTGCTATATAAATTAAACTTATTCTTATTAAACTCACATGAACCTGAGGTTGACATGCACAGTGGACAGTAGGGAGTGTGGTTAAGGTACTATACTATGGACCAGAAGGTCCAGGGTTTTAAATCCCACCTCTGCCACAGTTAGGTACCTGAGCAAGGCCCTTAACCCACAATTGCTTGGATTGTAAGAATTGTAAGTCGCTCTGGATAAGGGCATCTGCTAAATGATGTAAATGTAAATGCAGACTCTACAAAAAATGACCCAGGTCACTCCACCTGGGATTGAACCCAGGACCTTTAGGCCACCAGTAGTGTATATTTATGTGGCTTGGCAAGAAAGCAAACTAAGACTGTATTTTTCAAAGAAATCCCATTATAATGTAAGATAATACAGATAACAAAAACTCTTGAGGCCCTGATCAAACTGTTTAAAATTGCGCATGTACTCAAATTCCTTGTTATGCATGGTTTATTTAAAATATAATGTATTAATTTAAACTGCTAAGCACAATTTCTGCCAACTTTTCTATTTTGATTTTGCTCTTTTATCTGTGAGAGTTTACCAGCAATTAAATGTGCACGCTAGATATGACAGCAGAATAATTGCACCACCTTAGGCAACAGTAAAATACAAACTGCATCAGCCTAACTATAATTACAAATATATTCTATTGGTCAACCGTGTCATCAGAATGTACTTGTAAATGGCTCAGATAATGCATATGCATGTAAAGATAGCTCAATATCCATTATTTCTCATGAGAAAATTCCCAGCTTATTCTGGACTCTTTAAAGTGGTCAGCTCTGTTATACATGTTTGTATGTGTCATGGCTACAGAACGAAACATTTAAACAAGTATCATAAAAAGAGAATGCGTTTTCCATGCGCACTGTCTTCCTCCCTGGTTATGCCTACTAAATTATTACTGTACGAGCATGAAAGAAACTGAAATGAAGATAGATTGGTTACTAATAACTCTACATTTAATCGTTGCATAGACCCGAAAAGTAGCTTCTTACTGACAGGAAGAAAGTGGAGGGTGCAGATAGAGGCAAATATAACTGAAGCATCAATCTTTAAAATATTGAATATTTGTAATAAGTATATAGGTCTATGGTATATGAAATAATATAAAAATGTGTGCAAATACTATAATATAATCAGTAATAGCATGCCTATAATTATTTGCTTTGAGAATATAGTACTGTAGAAGATAACAATATAGAAAAAACACAAACAAAGCTTTAGTAAGAGCTGTTGTGAATCTGAATCACATGAATTGAGTTTCAGCTGAAAGTAGTCATGTCACTTATGCAAGTTTAAGCAAGTGTCAGACACCCAACATATGGCAAGAACCAAGACTAGTTCTTTTCAAGTCAAAATGCATGGAGAACTAACTTTTCTGAAGTGACCAAGCAATTAAGGAACCACTGTACTTAGGATAAGTAAGATAATATCCTGATCATACCTATAATATATTGCCAGTGTAGACCACCTGCCCTACAACAATGTTAAGGGACAAAATATTACCCAGATGAATTCCCAGATCCAAGGGTCCTTCGCAGAACATCCCTCTTGAGTATCATGCTCCATTCAGCGGCTTGTCATCTACACATAGCACATCACTTGTCCAGATAAAAGGCACAAATGTACCCTATCATCCATGTGATGTAAAAGAAATCACGACCCAGTGGGCCAGGCAATGTTCTTTAATTGCTAAGTTCATATCAGTCTTTCAAAGAAAATGTAAAAGTGTATCTAAAAAGTGTAAAATTGTTTCTAAATAATTCAAGCAGAATGACTCTGCATATGCTTTGTACATTTACTGTATATGAATTCATTATAAGGACTACATTAACATCCATAAAACATCAGGTTGGTTCCAGCTTCACAAAACCCATCTGGTTAAAGAAAGGAAATACACAGACAGACTTAAGAATGGCATTTACACCATTAGCAAAGAACACACACACTTTCTCTAAACACGTCAACAGATTTAAAACAGTCTCCAGTCCAACTGTGAGCTAATGAGCAAGCGAGAACACAACCGGCAGTACACCAGCTAACACCTGCTTGAAAAGTTGCTAAATAATGCCCGATTGATGTAATTAGCATATTTGTCGAGTCATCACATCATGCATCTGCATGCTCCCTCGTGTCAGATACTGTCAGTCAGTTACATTGTGTTGTTCCTTTAATGCACGGAAATCCACAACACTGAGTTCTGTCCATGCTCAGTTGCCATGTGCACTTGAGTGTGTCTCTCAGAGCATAGAAGATGCAAAGAAAGCTGTGTCTCTTGCTTATGGGCAGTTTTTTTAACCCAATATAAATGGAAGTTTGAATGAGGATTTAATATGGCATCTAACGCCTTTTCCGGTAGTACATGAAGGAAGTCAAATGCCGGGGACCTGGGTTGAGCCCTGTGAACCCAAACTGAGAATGGCCAGGACCCGTATTTTTCCTGGTATGCCTCCTGTAACCGGATGCCATTAAAATGAACCACGCTGTCCAGTTTATACTCATTCACAACAAAAAAGCAAAACAAGCACAAATATCATCTTGATCATAATGCTGAGCCCAAGACTCTGCTGTCTTCACCTGGCCTTATCACCTTATTTAATGGCAACTTAGTTTGGTGCAACATCAGTGCAGTAGCAGTGGCTCGGATGTGATGAACAATGGAATGCAATAAGTCACCACACTCATCCCCTCTGTGTCTGTCCTTCATTTAGAGCTCTATCCAACATCAAAACCAGCTTTGATTTTTTTTCCTCCGAGACCTGGCATCACTCTCTCTGCCCTTTTGCAATAATGTGTAGACATAAAAAGAGGTTCCGTCTTATAGAACACCATCCGTCGATCAAAGGCACCCAGGCAGAACCAAGAACGCATTGAGCCAATTTGTGCATTCGGCGCTGTCAGCAGAGGACACGGCAGAGTGATGAACCACGGCCCACAGAGCAGTAAATGTCTCCGGATATGAGCGCTGATCTCCATTCAGCTCCCTCCCCATCTCTCTAATCATATTCATTAGCATATGACTGAACCTTCCAATTTCTCTTTGGTATGCATGGCATCTGATGGAAGAAGCAGCATTTGAAATCACTACTGGGAATTTCAAAACAACAATCACATCAGGGATGAAACTACCAAACAATTACAGCACTACATTCCAACACTTCAAAAGTAGACCCCTAATGCTCGAAGATCCCTAAAATGTTCATGTACAGCATAACACATTGCAGACATGGACAAAATTCAGTCAGGATCAGCCCATCCAAAATGTATAGTAATGCACACAAGGTAGTGCTGTCTGATCTTGATAGAACCACCAACTCTCACATGGAAATAAGGAATAATGCTAACCCATCATGACAGAATTACCAGCTTACCAGTACGGTAAGATATGGACAGAATGCTAAGAATCTTTTTGTCATAAAGTATGTAAATATCACAAAATGCTCACCAGTGTTGATCCAGTCATAATGAGATCAACAAAGTGCACTGTATATTAAATGGGGAAAAAACCTGACGGCACATGCGACACGGTAATATGGACAACATTTTATTCAATCATGATCAGATCACCAACAAACTCTTTGCAATATTAAAAATAATAACTAATCATGAGGACCCAAAACTGAATATTAATGTTCACAAAATGTCACATCCACTGTCAGTCAGATCACCGCAATGGAAAGATAAAATGCCATCCAATCATAATCAGGTAATTAAAAATACATGCTACTGTGGACACAATTGTACTTAAGTAAGATTACCAACATTTATGGTAATATGAACAAGAGAGCCTATGCCTGAATTTCCTAGGAACAGGTACAAACTCGGCAGGGTGCCAGTCTATGACAGGGTGCCATAAGTGCACCTCTGCAGCACCATACTCCATACTCCAGGGTGAGACAAGATCCTCACGAACTAACAGTTACCACCAGGCTAGGCAATATCATAGTTTTAAGATGAACTTACTAGAAAAGTAAACTCAAACTTGATTATTTAGAAGGGACTCTGGTAGCTCAGCATTTAAGGTACTGGACTGTGGACCACAAGGTCCAAGGTTCATATACAACCTCTGCCAAGCTGTTCACTGTTGGGTCCTTGAGCAAGTCCCTTAACTCACAACTGCTTGTATCAAATACAGCTGCATCAGTTGTGTACTAACTGCTGTAAACACAATGTAAATATTCTCATTATTATGCTGGTTGGGAAAAAAAACAACAACAAACGTACATGTATGCTAAGTGTGAAAGGTAAGCGCACACAAAGCAAGGGGCATCTATTCAAAATCTGAATATGATTTAGGGGGAAACACCAGTGAGTGCAATGGTCTAGAACAGATGTTATTTAACAGATTATAGGTACTACAAAAGTAATTAACATTAAAGAAATTAAACTGTTGGTATGAATACTGCTGGGTCTTTGAGAGCATATATATATTTATTTATTTATTTATTTGCAGTTTTTAGGCCTGATCACAAGGTGCGTATTTATTAAGATCGACGCTAAAACTCAGGGGAAGACGCATGCAAGATACCCTTTTGTTTTTATGAACTTTTTTGCTGTGGAGTAGAATCTGAGAGACGGGATACTCAAGTAAAAGTATTTAATCTCATCGTTGTCTTGGCTAGACTACAAAAATAACATATTCATTAAGGAAATTGCTTCTGTGATTTTCTTTTCTAGTGGGAACTTTATCTACAACCACATCACTCAAAATGCATGTTAATGAGGACACAAATAATGTCCAACCAAAAAAGCATGGTCCATGGTCCATGCTTTTTGGTCCATAACCAAAAAGCATGTTATTTTACGGTGTGAACAGAAGCCAACTTTAATTACTTCGAATTGGAAAACCTAGCTGTAATTGCTTACAAATTTATAACACAACATAAAACTTTTATTTTTGAATCCCTTGTTAATAGAACCCTAACAAGTGTTTAATTTTGCAATCTTACACTCAGCTTATTAAAACGGGTCTGGAGGGAAAAAAATGGCGCTTGCATTTAGCAAAAAAACAAAAAAACAAAACAAAAAAAAAAAACAAAGATAATGCATTCTGAGTTTTATGCAACAAAATAAATGAGTAATCGCAGTGAAAATGGGAATCCATCTTAACACCCTTCTCTGGCATGAGAAAGAAAATATTGCTCAATTTAAATTTAATGACTGGTTCCATCTATGAACGGCGGCGAGTGGCTGGGCTTGCTGCCGGAATCATAATAACAGTAATGGACTGTTTTATGGGACGCCCTTCACACTGGAGAGTGCAGCCCAGACAAACAGTGCATTAAGAGCAGAGTTTAAGCGCCACACTCCAGTTTGGGGAAGATGACTTAAAACACTCGCTTCCCTATATTTCACAGCGCAGCACACTTCCCAATATTGCACGGTTCAACACTGGGTTTTACCACAAGGTATCACAATCTGTTCAATTTGCTCTCCTATTTGGTTACCAGCTACATCCCTGCATGCTAACCTGAGCTGTTCCCATTTCATTTTCAAATATCTCCTTATTTTTGTCAGCAGT
Source organism: Parotocinclus cabessadecuia (assembly GCA_036873895.1). NCBI lineage: Eukaryota > Metazoa > Chordata > Actinopteri > Siluriformes > Loricariidae > Parotocinclus > Parotocinclus cabessadecuia. The sequence continues at coordinate 2,113,460 of JAYJMA010000025.1, forward strand.
ATATTTCTAAACCACTCACCTGAATAATGAGCCAATGATGAGAACATGCTTATTGATAAATTAAGTTTAACACTGGACTATTTAATATCAAAGCACCAAAGTTAACGCCTGTACACAGCTAAAAGTTAGGAAAGCAGCGACTGTTTTTTTATTTATTTATTTATTATTATTCTTACCTGAAGTGGCCAGTTGTGGTTTATGGACTATTATACCACAGATAGTTCCAACCCCTCAATTTTGACTGGCTGAGAGACATCCTAAAAGTGCCAATATTGTTCGTAGCTCTACAAGAATTACTCTGTCACGTACACACATAACCTAGCGATGATGCCAGGGATAACAAAGCAGAAGCGTTATTATTACGGAAGTAAAATTATAATGAGTTCATAAAATCTATTAGTTTTGAAAATGTTCAAGCCTGCGAGCTCTTTAGCCGACAGATTCTGATGCTCCACAACTGTCATTTTACATCTCCGACTGACAATATTGACATTTATAGCTTCATCTATGATTTTATAATCATGAATCAAGTAACAGAAATTATAATGAGAACCTAGACTTTCGTTAACACCGAGATCTTTTCTGATGCACGGCAGCTGATGGAGGAAAGACAGCGTTAGAAATCAGTAGCGGGAATTTCGAAACAAAGTACTTGTTAAAAGATGAGAAGTAGGATTTTTAAACTGGCCTTAAACTTTCTAAACATTTTCATCCCGAGTTACATTGGGATAGCAGGGTACATTTTTCCTCTTATTTTGCATAGTCTCGGAGCTCCTACTTTCCCGTACACTTTATAAAAGAAACAGTAAAGAATGAATGGAACTTCTATTACTGCAGAGTAAGCACGTGTGTGTGTGTGTGTGTGTGTGTGTAGATGTAGTTGCAAATCACTGTGTCAATGTTTGAGTTTGTGTTAGACTAAGAGCGGCTCGCTGTAAAAACTGGCTCTCTTTCCTATTCTTTGTGAGCATTTGACAGAGCGGACAAAACCTCTCACCTCTCACCAAGAGAGAAAGAGAAAGAGTGACAGAAAAAAATGACAGACAGAACAGAGGAACAGATTTTGAACCTTTTGAAGCAGAATTTCAAAAAATATGTGCATCTACTGATGGTCTCTATTTATAAATAAGCTTGATCTGTTATATTAACACATTTGTACAATACATACATATACATCTACTGTACATGCAGTGATGACTTATGAAATAATCATAAGAAAAAGCAAATGTTGTTGTTGTTTTATGTTCACCTCATTATAGACCTTATATGCGCCTCTCAACTGGAAGGTGGTTTTAAATTCTTGCTGGTACCACTACCACAACTTATATTGCTTCTTATTGTTTATCTCTCCTCCACTTCATGTAAAATTGTTTGAAGTTTTTGACACTGTGTACATTATTAAGTTCAGCATCTCCGACATATAATAAATGTGCGCTGCGTTATTATAAATTTGTGTGTGTACTTGGCATTCTTTGACAAAGGGCTAAGATGGCTTATTGTGCTATTTTTCACTGTCTAAAAGTAAAGGAAAAATGTACATTAGCATTCACATTATTTATATTATTTCATTTAAACTGATCAAGTGGCTCTCTCTCACATTGTAATAGGTGGCCTGTTGTTATGATTTGTTTGCGAAAAACAGTTTGTTTGCTTTGGGCTTGTTTTCATCTTCATGATTCGCTTAATTCTCTAGCGGGATCCGGCAACCCTGTCCGAGCTGCTGCGTTGTGTATGAACTGAACAGCTGCATTGCTTAAGTGTCTGTTTTGCTCAGTTTATAAAATGCACCCAATAGGTATTGGAAAAAAAAATTACATATTTTATAATCACATATTTTATAATCACACATTTTATTCGGGACATTTTGCAAGCGTCTGCCTGCCAAACCCCGTAACTCTATATCAGTCGGCTGTAGCATGTCAAGCTAGTGCTAATATTAACTTGCAGTAATGAGCGGCATCTGGGCTCTGTCCCGCATAGATCAAAACACAGCTTGAATTGGTCACAAACAAATTAGTAGTTGATAAGGTAATGAAGTTTAGAGTCTTCATTGCTGAAAGTCTGACAGTGACTTGTTTTGAATGTGGCAGCTTCACCCCTCTTGTCCCACAGTTTCAGCCTAGCTTCACCCCTGCCACTCGAACCAATTGACTTTAAGTTATCATTTTAAATTCTGTTTGCTATTTTCCATATATCGCATGGAAAAATGGTAGATCATTCCTCATGCAGGGTAGTGTAGTCCCTCCCTTGACTAAATACCACCCATTTTCATTACAAGGAATTCACAAGATGATGGAAACTATTCTTGTCCACGCTGACATGATTGTACTTGCCTTGAATCTCCCATTATGTCACATGCCGTATTCAAAGAGGTTTTAGGAATGGAGGGTGGTGCTATTCCGTTATTAGTAACGTGACCATAATGTGCTTGTTGAGAAGAAGGTTTATATGTAAATATGATTTCTTTTGTTAAATACAACCAGAATAATATGTACAGTGTATAAAATCCTGGAGAAGAAAAAAACAGCTTATATAGGCTACAGTGGCAAGTTTTCAGTGTGACCCTTATATACTGCTCACAAAAATAAGAGGACATTTGAATGTAATGTCCCATAACAAAATATCCCCTAATTTTTTGGATCAGCAGCAGCTGGAAGCTTCATCACGTTGACCCTTCTGTGGTCAGAAGAAGATTGATCAACAATCTTTTTGGAAGGGTAGCAGCCAATAAAGTTGTAAAAATTTATTTTAATTTAAATATTTCTCAATTTAGTATTTGGGGATTAAACAGATGCCTGGGCTTTGTACATTTTAACATGTTCAGTAAGCGGCTTTCAGATTCAGAAAATGTTATTCATCCCCTAGGGGCAATTGAAAAACATCCAAGCAATGGTGGGTTAAGGGCCTTGCTCAGGGACCCAACTGTGGTAGCTTGGCAGAGGTGAGATTTGAACCCTGGACCTTCTGGTTCATAAGCCAGTCCAAAGCTTGTATAGTAAAGTCATATATAAAGGTCATAAAAGTACGTCCTTCCTGCCCAATTCAAAGATTGTCCTAAATCAGCCACCATGATTATAGCTTCAAATGGCTTTAAGGTATCAGAGTGCACTGAGCAAATCCCATAATGACCAGATTTATGGACATGCCAGGCAGAAAAAGCGGCTGAAGAGTATACACACGTCATGGGGGTTAGATATCTGGTGCATGATTGCACTGCTGCTTAATGTCATTGAAAACCTGCAGTTTCGAGCAGATGGACTTTTGCAAAATCTGACACACTTGAGTCATAAGCCTCACACTTGAGGGAGCTAATCTCACCAAGAGTGCTCTTAAACAGGAAGAGAGACCACAAATACAGATCACCCTCTTTCTTGCTATGCATTACCTCTCATCTCTGGCTGTTTGCAATGGTGTACTGCACATCTGAGTCCTCTTTTTCCTCGTCATCCCTCCGTCTGTTTGTGTCTATCAGTGTCTTACAATCACATGCAACCTTTCTCTTGCTCTTTTTCCCTTGCACTCAAACGCATGTTGATTGCTTTTACACCCACGCTTGCCGAGCGCTGCCTCTTCTGACTGCAGCTGTGGGCAGCCTGTGATGAACAAAATCTTAAATACATGATTTGAAACGAGAGTAGCTGTCTTTACATTTACATTCAGCCTTGTTTGCTCAACTTCCTTTCATTTTTTTAATAAACATCCATTTTTGCAATTTAGGTCTGCAACACATTCCAAAAAATGTTGAGGCAGTTTAGAGCCAGTAATGAGGCAAAAAATATAGCAATGATGGGATTTCAAACAGGTCATGTGAATAGGTGATTATTAAGATGGCCACAAGATCTCCAGCTTGCCAAGAAATCTGTGAGGAAATAGTTTGCTTATTTACATACTCCATTATAAAATTTGAAGAATTTCAGTGCTTAAACATGGCAAGAACACAAGTCTAAGCTAAAATAGTATATGTAACCTAATTGTGACGTAAGGCTTTTGCACATTACTGTGTGTGAGTATATCTATCTATCCATCCATCTACACTGACACACACACACACACACACACACACAACTATGCAATAATCTTGCCGTATTATACAATATCAAAATGTTAAGAAATCTGAAAAATCAGCCTCTATAGATTACAGTGGCAAGAATTTGATCCTCCCTTTACACTTTAGCAAAAGATGAATCTCTCAGATTTTTCAGGATACCAGGCTGACCCTAGAATAAGAAGAAGCTTAAACAAGAAGGGTCTT
>JAYJMA010000025.1:2117811-2137302 GCA_036873895.1 Parotocinclus cabessadecuia
ATAGAAAAATTATAAAATAATCTAAATTATAAAACAAAATTGATTATATAATGAGTCCTTAGAGGGAGGTCCTTGGAAGCACATCGTCTCCTACTGTCCAACCGATGGAGGGAGTTCCTGCTCTCTGGTGGGACCTTCCTCCGCTGTTGGAGACCAATCTCTCTCACCTCACCACCTTTCTTAGCAGGGTGAACATGTATGGTGTACACAAAGCTCTAAAGCAAGCAAGTGGAGAGAGAAAGAATGGCTGAAACTTTGGCATCTGTGTTTTCAGAATTGGCTCTACTACTACACGATTCATTTTCAGATCCCCATGTGTTAAAAGAAGGTGTTAAAACCACTGTAGCACAGAAATTTAGGGAATGGACTCTAAAATGCATTCCCCCATCTGATTTGGAATGATTTGAGACAAACATTTAGCACCTCTTGCGGTTCAAAGGTAATTGGTCATTAAAAGAGGAAAAATTGAAAGAGGAGTTGCATGGAGGACTTAGGAAGTGGGTTCAATTCCCAGGATGGACTGGTAAAGCGAAGGTTTGTGGTGCAGTTATGAAACCCCATACTGGTTAGCAGCTGCATGTGGTGCTGTTGGTAGCAAAGGATCATGTGGTACCAATGGCAGCAGCACCAACATTAACCATGTGGAAGAAATGCCTGGCATCATGTCTTGGCATGAAAGCTATGCGGGTGGTAACAAAACGATTCACAGAGTTTCCATAAGTAAACATCAACGTGACGGCATGAGATCTGATTTACTCACAGCATTAAAGCACAAATTGGTAGCTTTCTTGCTTTTAAATGACTGATACTGCTTTAAAAAACATTTCTTAAGGATGCATTCAAGTATTTTAAAAAAAGCAAGCTTGTGCTGCTTTTACACTATTTACATTTAGCATGTCAACGAGCATTGAGACTAATGATTTAGGGTGTTTTATAAAATAATATCAGGGAGCTTAAAGCATGAGATAATTTACTTAAGGCAAATGCCTGTATATTTTCTGGTGTTTAGACGCTAATGCTCTCCAGCATTATCTGTAGCATTATGAGAGGAAATGATTTTGAGCCATCCTTTTCCGTCTCTCATCCTTTGCATTAATCCAGGGCATTCACCACAGACAACTCTTTTCCTCTTTAATTCTATTTTCCAGAACCATGGCCATTGTTATGCATCGTGACAGGTCGTATTTCATGGTGGCATTACTAATGAAAGAAATCAATGCCAGGTCACGAAAATGCCATAATCACACCTCCGCCACTGCACTAATTGTCAATTATGCATGTTTAATGGCAATTTTTGGGGCAATTCAGCACATGGCTGATCTGTTATCTTTGGAAACGTGATTAAAATGAAGGAAATGTTATAAAATGGGCGAATAGGCAGAGGAAAGTGTATGATGCTGTTTGGATGGGTAAATGATGAGCACATTATGAAATGGGTTTCAAGTCTGCAAGATTTATGCAAGTAAAATTGAAGTCCTTATGCGACAGAAAATAGCTGAAGTTGTAAATGGTGTGAAGTGATCTCTCTTTCTCCTGTTTTCTTTCCTCTCTCGCTGCCTTTCTCTTTATAAATATTCACCAAGCAATCACCTGCTGAAGAAGATTGCTTCTCAGCACACCGTCTCCATGGAGAGACAGACACCCAGAGACAGACAGACAAACAGAATGAGAGCAGAAACTAAAGAACTGGCTTAGATAGAGTGGCAGCCAAAAATGACATGGAAGACAATCAGTCTCCTGCCATACAGCTGTAACATATACAGAAAGGTAGTGCAGACAGAAAGGGAGATGACCAAACACACGGTCATTTGGGTTCTCAGTAGATATCATGCTATCTGCCCAAACACATCCGTTCGGTATTCACTATTTAAACGCCATGCTCTGTTCAGTATCTCTGCAGCCTGGCATGGCTTAAGACAGTAGATTTATAGCCTTTCATTGAACATCCTTGGCGTCCTTTCCATGCTCTCATAGCTCAGGCTCTCCGTGGTGTAACATTATCTGTTTGCACCAGATGTTCTCCTAAAGTATGTAGATGCGTTGTTCTATTATTATTCTATAGTCCTGTCTATGTTTCATTCTCTGAAACAGGGTGTTCAACCAGAATTGTCACTGACCAGACATTAAAATAGTCGCACAGTCGATTTAGGCTACTGTAATGTAAATATAAAATCATACCTTAATGCATCAGAGATGCTCCTGAAAACATGAGTGGAGCATTATCATCTACAGTCACGCCCAAATTTTTAAAGATTTTTTTATGGTGCCAATTTGTATTAACTGTAGATTGTGAAGAGTAAGGAGATGAATTGCAATTAAATGCAAAGTCCTTAACCCTGTCATGCATAAAACATCACAAACATTACTACAAGTCCTGACGTTTTTGAATCTGCAATGTGTTGTGTCACTTGTTACTTTCTTAAACTCGTGCCGAAAATCATGCTGCTGAATTATTTTTCTTAGCAAAATACATGAAATTCCTAAAATACATTGTTTTCTCTGAGCACCTCCTTGTTTCTACACTCATCGTCCTTTTTATTATTTTTTTTTCATTTACTTATAGAAGGACTTCGTAGTTACACTATCACAGGTTGTAGTTCATATGTTCCTCTACATGTTTTATTAATCCCCTTTACTCCACTCTCTAATGGCCAGGACTCCCTCGGGACCAGTACAGATTCGGTACTATTTGGGTGGTGGACCATTCTCAGGACTGCATTGACACTGACACGGTGGTGTGTATTGTTCTAGTATGAACAGATCAGACGTGACAGTGCTGCTGGAGTTTTAAAGACTGCGTTCATTCACTATGCACTCGTTTAGAGTTTTAAGGCACTGTAAGAACTCAAACATGGGTCACTGAGTATTGATGATGTTCTTGCCATTGCTGGCCCAACACCTGAATGCAGTTGCTCAATATGTCCACCATTTTATCAGTACGCAGATGTTTCCATTTGACTCAACAAACATTTAGAAATTCATTAATCACTGCGACTCAATATCTGGATGCAGTGTTTAAATTAGGCAGCAGAATGGGCATACAGGGGCCATGGACTGGATGTCCACTACAGGGCTGTGAAGAGGACTCAGAGGCCTGTTGCAGTCCCTCTCTGACCTCAGATGCAACCAGGATCTCAGACAGGTCTCATCATGATCTGTAGAAGATATAAATGTAGACATACATTTAATGTTAAGATGGTGGATTTATGAAACAACAGGTAGATCATCTAACAGGAAAGCAATGGAAGACATACAAATATGAGCTCGTTGGACCATTTCTTACTTTCCATGTAAGAGTTACAAGAACAAAAACCCGGGTCAGGCGAGACTGTGGTCCTTAGGGGAGTTGATTAAATTTAATTATGATACATGCAATTACCAAGCCAATCTTCTGTGAGGTAGAAATAATGGTTTCAGAAGAGCCGCGAGCACCTGCAGGACTGCTGTGTAATTTAGAGCAGACGGAGAGTTAGGGCAAGAGAGCAACAAAAACAGACTGGGAGCGAGAGATAGAAGGTGTGCCAGGTTGCCCCGTTGCTTATGGTGTTATTGTTTTCTCCAGGGGAATATAGCAGCCGTTGGCATGGTGAGAGCTGTTTGTCATTGAGAAAGTAAGCGATTAGGCAGTGAGTGAGAAGGGCAGGAGCTTTCTGATTCTGCCATCAGTACTACAGAAGAATAAATGGCGCAAATATGACCAAATAAATATATTTAGTAACATAATAGAAGTAAAACCAAGAGACCTTGGATAGACAGCTTAAATGTATTTATTATTTCCACAGAATAAACCATCTTTCACCATTTCTAATCTATGATTCCCCAGTGAAACGTTGTATTACGGGAAATGCATGGGTAACAAATATTAGAATAATATGTGATCCATATTTATATAACTTCACATGAATATCAGTACATTGTTCCTAAATACTCTTTCAGCTTCTAAATGGTTCACCTGTTATCTACTTATTGATTGAGGATTTGCTTCCTTTACTAGCAGGGACTCATTCATCGCATATCACCTTGTGGACTGCAGTTGCATGAATGTGAAACTCCTCTACTGTCTCACTGCTGTTTCTTCTAGTGGTGATTAACCTGCAGTATAAACAATCCTTGTATTAGGTACACCTCCTTGTTTCTATAATCATTGTCCATTGTATACAGATATATTGTCTTGCCTCCAATCCATAATAACTGCCTATTTAAGCAATTTTTTGTCCAATATCCTAGCTTCACACTGATATCACTAGTAGACCTTAAAGTGACATATGATTTATGCTCATTGAGGAAAAAAATATGTACCCAGATACACATACTGACAAATAAATACTACGCCAAATAGGAGTTGCCAGAATCAAATGAAACTGTGTGTGAATGATGATTTATTTAAGTGATTACAATATTAGAGCAAAAATATGTTTGTCGTTGAAAACTGTACAACTGAAAGAAGGATCGAGGTAGCCTGTTAGGCTGTCTCTAGTCTGGATATAGGATGAGATTCGGTTGGGCATGAGGCAGATTTTGTTTGGTATCCTGTGGCGCATTAGATCCTGCACACTTACAGCTTGCTCAAGCTACAATCCCTGGTGGTCCCATAATTACTTGATTGGCTTGATTGACCTGATTGACTGGGCATGCCAAGGAAGTGTTGCAATCTGGCGCAGGTATTCCTTGGAAACCCATGCTATGTTTGGGCAACATTGCCATGGCCACATAAAGTCCGGCACATAATACTGATCTGTTAGTGTCTCTTGTACCAAAACTAGTGGTCCAGTGGTGTCATGTGTGATGGTTTTCCAGATCATCACACTAGCAGAGCAAAGCCAAGATTTAAGTGCTCACCACAAGGCCTACAACCCTTGTCGAACCCGACCATCATCGGAGCCCAATCAAAACCTGGATTCTTTGCTAAAGATGATAGTGTTCCAGTCCGTAGCAGTCTAGGTTTCTCATTATTTTTTGTCAATGAATGTATACAACACCGTTTCTGTGTGACTGCATGGACACACTACTCTTAAGTTCACAGTATTTAATTTAAGAAGCAGTCTTTTGTTCATGACTGGTTAAGCCAGCCACACTGGCTGTATATCAAGCTGATAATAAATGAGCTTCACACTGCAAAGAAGTTTAATATCAGGTTCAAAAATTACATTGTATTTTCATCGTATTGCTTAATACACATCCTACATGTGCAAATGAGTCATACACGCAGAGACACACCAGTTTATATAGGGCTCCGGTACCCATGGACCTGGGAGGATGTTCACGTTTGTAACCACAGTAAACGCAGATGTGACATTACATTTACAGCATTTGGTAGACAGTCTTACCCAGGGCAACTTGCACTTGAGATAAGCAGCCGAAGGGCGTGTGCAGTGACCCACTGTTAGCATCTCTGTATCTGAACTGACAACCTTCTTATTAGCAGTCCAGAGACTTAACCACTGAACCACGACAGAAAAGAAGCTTGGTGATCCATGGCCTTTAACAACACTCCACAGAGCACATGCTGTGTATTGCACGGTTAATTCAGATGGACCCGCATTCATCCTGTTCTTCCAAACGTCTACTAAATGAATTACACGGGTGCTAATGCAGATAGCGAGAGCTTACCTTATAGGATATATGGTAGTGGATGATGCATTCCTATCAAGACACAGAAACCAGGCAAGGCTCTCTGAAATATGGCTGATCCATTTTAAATGCCAAGGGGCATGAACAAATGGATTTGCCATGAACCGAGAGATGACTCCATTAGGTTCAAGTTTTCTATGAGCTGGAACTAAAGGCTGAAACAGTGGTTTACATAGGGTTTACATCTAAAACCAAACTTTTTATTACCCACTACACAGGTACTTCTTAAATATAAATGTTTCCTCCAATTTTCAATTGGTGCTCTGAAGTGGCCCTGAATAACGTTCAAGTACTATATTTTTACTGAGAGCTAAGCTTTGTAGTAATAGCTCTCATTTTAAAAGTTCTGGTTGAACTAATTTGCAAATGAAAGAAGTAGCAAATGCAGGAAACCAGAGACCCAGACATTAAACATATGTGGACTGCTCCATTTCAAGAACTCCCACTTAGTAGAGGTTGACAGCTGCCTCTGTAGGCACCATTTGCACAATGACTGTTTGACAGAAGATGCAGTTATTAGGTCTAATTGGTCGAGCAATAATGCAGCTTCAGTTAGTGTGGTCCAAACCACCAACAATGGATGCAACTAACTAACTCTGGTCTGTAGTTACTTGTGAGGCTTTGGGTTTAAGCCATTACTTCCAGAGAAGATACATTTTAAAGTTGTAGTAGCAATTGTTACATTTGCATGCAGGTTGGTGCTTTGTCCAGGTTAAGCCAGTCTGCTTAGGCCAGTCAAGTTTTTCCTCACCAAATTCGGGTGAAACCATGCCTTTATGGACCTTATAGAATGCACTCGGGTCTTGCTAGAAGACAAATATGGCCTTTGTTTAAATGACTGAATCCACTAAACCATTGGAATAAATGCATACAGAGTGGGTAAAACAAGTATTTGATACACTGCCAATTTAGCAAGTTTCCCCAAATATAAAAAGTGGATAGGTCTATAATTTTTATTGTAGGTACACTTCAACTGTGAGATATCCAGAAAAAGCAGAACCTAATATTTGGTACAGAATCCTTTGTTTGCAATCACAGAGGTCAGACCTTTAATGTAGTTCTTGACGCATTCCTCCATACAGATCTTCTCCAGATCTTTCAGGTTCTGGGGTTGAGTTTCAGCTGCCTCTTATGATTTTCTATAGGGTTCAGGTCTGGAGACTGGCTAGGCCACTCCAGGTTCATACACAAATATATATATATATATATACCTCTCCAGACTCTCCAGGTCCCTTTTTTTCCCAACTGTATGCCCTTTAGACACTGAAAAATGTATTGTTAGCAATAGTATATATGATTCAAAAAGGGCTCACATGTCACATGTAAGAATCTTATTGCCTCATCTACACTCTTAGCATCTGCTTCTTAGCCAGAGTGTAGAGGAGAAACACACAGCTTTAGAAAATGTAGATAAATGGGGAAAGGTTGCAGCAAATGCAATGGGCTTTGCATTTCAAATGCAGTAGAATACGCAGATGATGTAGGAGCTCACACAAAGGACACAGACCATGCTTGTAAAGAAAAGTATAGAGACACAGAAAGAATAACAGCATGCTGTCTTGAAATTAGGACCAGTGAGTATTAAAGACATTAGGGGTGAGAGTGAGACCCAGTGAACAGGAGGAAAAGAAAGATAGACCGTGATAACTGAAAATGAACAAAGAAGGATGTGTACATGTGAACATGGGGTAATGCTAGGTAAAACATTCATGTTCTAGTTTGAAAGGTCAGCTGTGCTTCCTGCTATTACGAATGCAATCACAGTTGCCCTTGGATAGGGAAATAAAATGACAGAAAGCAGACAGAAAGGCTTTCTTATTAACCACACAGTGACAAAAGTGAAGCAGAGACCAACAGCTCAAGTCAATGCATCCGATCACCACTGAGCTTCAGCTCACCAAAAACCTAAGCAAATTTGAGAATGCAAGGTTTTCTTTTGAATATTCTGTATCTGAGAGAAATGTGATTCCTTACATAGGGTCAAATTGTTTTATTTTAGTTTAATATGGTAATACTATTACTATTTTATTTTTATGACATAATGTGCTGAGTTTGGTGCTGAATGAACACCGCACAGAGCGTTACAACAACAAAGTCACATGATTAGATGTTCTAAAGGCAAGCAACTAAGAATACCTTATACTTATGGTCCAACAACTCCTGTTATCCGTCTCACTGTTCATCAAATTCCTAGACAGAATCATAACAGATGCTATGGAAGTATGGATTCAGCATTTGTGAAAACACAACCGCCAACTTGCAGCAGCAATTACAATCAGTAGCACTAATAAAGACAACGGTCATGTTCTGTTTTAAAGAGGGAGGTCAGGTAAAATGTTTTAACTGATTAAAGTTTACAAATAGCCATAATCTTTTTAAACTGACCATACGTTAAATCGCTAGTAGATCATTTCAAAGGGTGAAATGTGATACTTCATGTTATACTACCGTTTAGTCTTTTATAACTTAAGTACAATTTAAAAGTGGACATTTGTTTTGTTAAAACAAATTATACTAGGAAATAGCTGTCTTTATAGCTGTCTTTTTGCTCAGGTCATTTTCACTGTTAAAAGTGATTTACTCTGCATTTTACTTTGCATTTCCATGCACTATATATTATAATACTCAGCTACATATACTAGTCAGTTTTGCTCCCCATAGGCTAATAGTACATGTGAAGTGTATGTAAAATCTTGCAAATAGTCATGATAACCATTTTAGAGCCCTAAGTAATTGTGCGTCACTGATTAACGGTGTTAAACATGTAACATTACCATATTCATATGGTGTATAGCTTTGGAACTCTGACACATTAGACACTAACTGAAGCCTATGTGTCTATGGCTGCTATGGCACAAGCACGTATCTATTTAAAAAAGACAACATATTAACACTTTGGTCAAATGGCTTTGGCCATGTCATTTTGAGTTATGACCAGACCAGGACAGTCTTCACGGGCAATTGCATGGTGTGTGTATGTGATGGCATTTTCTGCACCCAAAAAAACCCATCAATCATAACCGACATGGATATTGGTCGATCTCTTAAACCTTGTAGTCAGCAATCAATCAATAAACTGTGAATCATGAACATTACTGTCTTGCCAAACTTCAATAAAGCTCTGGTAGTAAGTCATTCAATGCATTTACGATACTTACAATAGACAAAAATAAAATGCGTCATTGTGTAACAATAGACAAAAATAAAATTGTGTAAAAACTACTATGGATTGGGCAACACAACCAAAATGCTCAGATATCTGCATGTTATGTGCCTTTGTTTGGACATTAGTGAAAAATGCAACACAAAATGTTTAATGGAAAATAAAAACAAAAAAGCATGTGCAATAAAATTGCAGTGGTAAAAAAGTGGCAAGACTGAAGACACCTATCTATGATGGTTCATAGATATTTTATTTGACATATTTTTAGCCACTTATAACCGTATAACCTACCATGAGCACAGTACATATTAGACCACTAAAGCAAAAGTTAGTTGTAATTAGCTAATTAATAATAATTAATATAACTAGTTAATATAAGTAGTTAAGTTAGCATAAACAAAATTCATTCACATCCAATCCATTCATCATTTCACTTTCTTATCTGCTTTACAGGTCACAGGAGAGGGGATTTAGTGGAATAACCTGCGCTTTAGTATTAAACCACTATTAAGTGCTTCGTTTTAATGCACAGAAGTGTCCCTATGACTTATTGGAAAGCAGATGGGTATGGCTGTGCCCATCTAAATTATGTGAGTGCCCCTGTATAAGTAGCTCGGAAATGCTGCTGATACTTGGAAAACATTTGGCATGTTCTATAGCTTGGGCATGCTTCCAGCTGAACCATGAGTGTTTATATCTAAATTTAATGGACTTGTGAATGATTCACCACATTTTGCTGGAATATTTTAGAAGTCATTTTTCTCACTGGAGAAAAATAGGAACTGCATTTCTTATCTTCCCCTAACATTCTCTGCCACATCCATACTCTCTGTCCCCTTCTCCCCTTTTCAAACTTTATTTTCTTTTGTCTCTGTCACAGACAAAACACTATTCGTATGCGGCCTCTCCTCCTACAGGAGACATGTTGTGTCTCTCTACTTCCCGGAGACGAGTCTTCACGCTGAGCGAGGGAGCAGCTGACTGGCTGCTACCAAGCAGGCTGCTGCACACTAATTTGTGGCCTTGTGAAAATGTGACAGCATCGGTTCAGTTCATGTTATTGCACTGCTGATTCAGACCTTTCTAGGATAACCATCACCTGACATACCAATCCTGCTGTAATGAAAGGTTTCTCAAAGAAAAATGCACTTTGTGTGCATTTTGATATCATGTATATTCCCACTTTCTATTTGACTCTTTGACTCTGGCTATAATGCGTATATGTTAACGCAAAGCAAAACTTAGATTTAACACAAAACTTTCCGAATTTAGCAGTGTCATAACCATTCAGTAAAATACGCAAGCAATTCTGTTTGGAAAAGATATTAAATCTGCATCGAAATGCACCGTTGATATTTATATTAATTTCAGATCACTGAATCTCAATGCACTTTGATTATATTGCTTGCTTTATGTTCTCTGTGCTGAGAGTTTCAGTTAATGAGAGTGCATCAGATCAGATAAGTTAAAAAAAAAAAAAAAAGAAAATAAATAAATAATAATAATACATTCAGACAGTAGACATATTGGCAAGGCAATCCCTGGCTCTCGGGCATGGAATAAAGAAAATCTAAAATATGTTTGCCTTATACTACTTCTGTGCTTTTTAATGACATCATGACCCTCTTTTGACCATTTTTGCCTCTCAAAGTAAGCTGTACTTTTACAGCTTGTTGTGTCCCACCTATTTTATCCTCACATCCTTGTCTGATATTGCTCTTCTCACACCCTGTTGCTCATGTTTACTGACTCTACCTTCTCTTCTTTTTGGTTTTTTGGCTCCCTTTCTTCTTCTTTATCTCTGTGCCTTCTTCCTGTGTTCTGTGTTTCAGGCTTGCTTTTAAGTTAACCCAGCCCTGCATTTGTTTGTATTGCACTTCCTCTTTGTATTATCATATCTGTTAGCATTAGCCTATTGCCTCAAGGTCCTAGTATGATTCACGGTGTTTGTTAGCATTATCACTGGATATTTGTCCTTGCATGGTCTGGTAGTATTGCCTGTTTGTCTTGGCACAGTCTGGGTGTCTATGTTTGCATTATCTGTCTGTATTAGCTACTTGCTTGTGTATATATATATATATATATTTATATATGTGTGTGTGTGTGTGTGTGTGGGTGTGGGTGTGGGTGTGGGTGTGGGTGTGGGTGTGTGTGTGTATGGCTGTGTTAGTATTAGAAGCGCATATTAGCATTTTGTGTCAATGATAGCTTAGTGTATTTTTGTTTGTTAGTGACAAGTTGGTATATGTGTGTCCATTTGCCTAGCATTTTTTCTGCTGTCACCTTGGACACAGTACTAAGTCATACAATGCCCCACAGTCCAGACCAAAGTCATAGTTTGTCTAAAAGTATCCCATTATGAAGTAACCTCTAGTTACATATACATATACATATACCTAATGAGATCTTCGCACACTTTAGGAGATATTTCCCATATATCTGTTCTACATTCTGTTAGCAACTACATGTCAAATGGTGACTTACCCGAGTATATTAGGGTCTCCTGAAAATAACAGTATATGCTGAATGATTGTCTCACTTAGATGCTGTTCATAACACAACTACGGAAAACTGGCTTACAGCTCTAATGGTTAAGCTTGTGCAACTATCTTGGGACAAAATGTTGAAACCAAAGACTGCTGGACATGGATGGGCCAGATGTTAGATGTTTAAACTTCTGTCTGTCTCTTACCATGTCTCCGTTTTTAGGCTGCTTTACTTCTGATCATCTCTTCCTTTGTTTCACAGAAGCTCATGAATGATTAATCCACCCAAAGAGCCTTTAGCGACCCCTCATTCTCACCCTTCTGATGCTCCACAAATGAGAGGCTCCTCCACCAGCCGTTTTTTCCTCTCTCATTTACTGCAGGCCATTCTCTGCTCATTGAACTCCATTATAGTCTCTCTGAACTCTCTGAATTAAATGGTCAGAGAATTCTTGCTGTATGTTTGACTTTGGCTGAAAACCCTTAACAGGTTTAAAGGTCACAGATGTAGCGTTACAACAGAAACTGTCATTAATGTTGCTCTTTCAGTCCTTCATTTTGGCACTACAGAGCACAAGACTGGAATCAACTCATAACAGGCTGCCCATTCATTGCGGGGCAAACACAGGCCGACATGCTTACCCACTAGCTAGAGTTGCACTGAAACACTTTAGAGTTGACCTAATGTATGCTTTTGGAATGAGGGAGGAAATTACAGTACCCAGAGGAAAATATATAGATATGGGGAGAACATGCAAACCTCACACAGGCAAAGGCCAGGCCAGGACTGCACCACAGTGGTGCACACACTTGTAAAATCTGAATTTAGGAAATAAGTTAGAACAATAGAGAAAATGCAAATAAAACATGCCGACATTATGAACTCAAGATACTTATTTACTTATTTCTTCTGGTTAACTTTGTTTCATTAGTTAGTAATAGAGTCATCCCTGCACTGACCTGCAGCACATTCCTAAAAAAAGTAAAGTAAAGCTGATTCTTAAATCTAAGAACACAGTAACTTGGCAGTTGATGGCTTAGAAACCCAACAGTCCATGCTTAAACTGCAATCTTCTTATTAGTAGTTCTTAGCTTTAACCAAAAAATTATCCAGCTGCCCAAGCTAATGCAATTCATTAGAAGTGAGATGTTCCTGCACATTGTACTGGCTTCTGGGGAAAAACGGCCTGAGAGATTTCTTATTATGCATGGATTAGTTTAATGGTTTAAAGACAATTGTGACATTTAAGGTACTCTGAAAGAAAAATGTGACATTTAAGGCAATCAAAAAAGTCTAGCTAAATCTAATGATGCAGCCTCACCATTCAAACAACAGAGTAATAAGGTCAAGATCTGGAGTGTGATGGAAATTGTTTATATGACTTTGTGCTTTTGATTAATAGTTCAACATATTTAGGCATTCTAGCCCTAATAAATGTGTTGCATGCATTTCAAAATAAATCTAGAAATAAGTTTTGGAGATGGGAGTCTTTTAAAAGCGAATAGTGCCCATATATGTATGAGTATGTATATGTTATACAGTAAAAATACTGTAATAACAACATCAGTGGGAGTGTTCAAATGTATCTACTATCCGGGTGCATTAACAGTTCCAGTGAAGAAATTCCAATTCTCCATCCATCCATCCATCCATCCATTATCTTCATTAATCCATACAGAGTCGCGGGCCAGCCGGCAACCTCCAAAACCTGGATGTGGTGCCAATACATCGTATTCCACTTTAGAGACTCCAATTAATCTAGCACGCATGTCTTTGAACTGTGGGAGGAAACCGGAATAGATGGAGTAAACCCACACAGTCACGGGAGGACATGCAGACTGAGGGATTGAACCCGGGACCTTCCTGCTGTGAGGCGGTGGTGCTACCCACCGAGCTACCGTGCTACCATGATCCGGCATTTTAAAACACTTCTGTCTTCATATGGAGGGGCTTCACCTGTACCACGTTCCTCACATGTACTATCACATGTCCAGGTGCCCTCTAGAGCCTCAAAATGTGTTTCTACTAATGCTAGCCGCTGCAGTATATAGTAGGCGACCTCATAACGAACTACACTTAGAAAAGAATAGTTCATGATATGAACAACAAAAGAGACATGAAGGGTGGAGGGAACATCGTGAACATCTGCTAGTTTTCAGTTCTCCATTTCCTATTGTATTGCTATCACCGTATGTTATAATGGCAATCCAGAGTGTGTGATTTGGAACTCAGCGGTATAGTGCAGTGATTTTAACACTGTTTGACCCACACTTGCATGACACATGACAGCCAACAATCTAATAGGCTGCCACTCATTTGCACCAAATAGCTTGTTTCATCCACTCCCACTGCCCTCTGTGCTTCATTTTCGCTGTCTCCACAGAAAATCAATGGGAGATAGCTGGAAATAATGCTTCACTTGGCTCCGGTGCCAATGTCCTGGTATGCAAAATGTCAATCAGTTAGTGCTTATTTTCTTGCATACCCTTTTTAACACATGGCAGCCTGTCCGGGAAGGATAATGTTCAGTATAAAACTGGAAGTTCACTTAGCTCTGATTTCTTTTTTCAGCATCTGTCTTTTGCTTTTTAGATATATACACTGCTCACAAAAAATATTGAAATATCCCCTCGTTTTGGTGAGCAGTATATATCTTTAAAGAGAGGAACTGTAGCTTTCTGTGCCACTCTGGGTTAGCGTTGCCATTCTACTCGAAAGGATCTGTTAATATGCATACTCTCTCAGGAGCTCACACATCAGTGAGCCTCCACCTGTGCTGCCTCACCTAGCTGACCCTGCAGCTGTCTGTCAAAGAGAGGGAGTAGGGGAGAGAGAGAATGACTATGCCAGTCCGACTTGACAGCTGAAAGATATGCCACAGCTCTCATAAGTCCTGAGCTTCAGGCAATCATACCGTCGGGATTTGCGCTGATCCTTCTGTCCCATCTTGCCCAGCTCCCACCAAAACTTGGATGGCACTGCACATCAGGGATTGCTGCTTAACGAAGCTTGAGGTGCTGCTATGTCCAGGCATGAACCCCAGCTCTGATGTTATTTAGGCTTGTCTCTTGACAGAGAACTTCTCCAAAAATGACTTTTTTTCTTCATTTTGATTGCATTCAGAAATAGGCTCAAATCTCCGATTCTGGGTTGGAAAGCACTAAATTGGTCCAGCTTGACTAAGAGCAGACTTTTGGTCAGTAGTTTGGTAAGGTTTGTTTAAGCATCGTCTTGAATGCCCAAGTTGATCTGATGGTGATAGGTGTCAATGGAGAGTTGTAGTATTTGTAGTAAATCAAGCCACCTAGTCTACCTTTAAAAACATGTGAAAAAGAATGGGTCATTCTAAAGAGCTTACTGAGTTGGGGCAGGGTACTGTAATAAGATGTCACTATCCAATCCAGTTTGTGATATTTCTTCTCTACTAGATATTCCAGGATCAGCTGTGAGTGTTATTATTGAACAGTGCAAACACTGTAACAACTCAAACATGAAGTGACAAACTACATAAAGATGCAGAGCGGAGTCGCCAAGCACCCATATTGCATAAAAGTCTCTAATACCTTGGGAAGCAGCCGATATTAAGCATTTGCAACTCTATATAAGACATAGAACGTTATAATGAATTTTTTTTGACAGGATGAATCAATCTGACAGTTGAATTTGGATTTGTGAAGGACACTGAAATCAGTGCCACTTAATGTTGACTTGCCATAATGCCAACTGTTCTTGAAGACTTCTTTGTATTCAGCCATGTGTAACTATCCGGTGAAAGACCGTTCTTGTTTAGCATGCTGCTGCAGCTCATGCACAGTCCATAAATAAATGGTTTTGTGATGGGTTTGTTGAATAGCTTGACAGACCAAGACAGAGCATTGACCTTAACCCCAGTCAGTAGCTTTGAGATAAGTTAGAACATCCTCTGTGAGCAGGTTTTATTGCTCAACAATGACGTCTGACCTCATTAACGCTCTTGTGGCTGAATGGAAGTGAAATCCAGCAGCCTTGTTACAAATCTAATGGAAGGCTGTAACCCTGATTCAGGTCATAAGGATGTCTGGTGGCAACACATAGTTGCTGCTATTTTGGTTTAATCCATAAGACACTACTTCCCATACTTTTTCTACTTTTTCTATTTTTTTTTGTAGATACAAATACACTGCTCACAATTAGTCTAGGATATTTCATTATGGGCTATTTCAGAAATTTCAAGACACGTACACACCTTCTGCATACAAATTAAATTGGAATTTATTTATGCAAACAAATAGGCAACAGAACAGTGGAACCTCGGAATTTGAATTCAATTTCTTTCGGTTTGTTCAAAGTCAGAATGACACTTCCTTGTGAGAAATAATGTAAATAGTATTCATTTGTTTCTGACTCCCAGATGGTGTTGAAGCCAGTTTTGGAACATCTTATTCAAGTTCAAGCATCCATAGACTAACATAATATACATATACATAATATAATAATAATAATCATATACATAACAATCCCTATGATCACAACTTCTTTTACGTTTTATGGCGATTTGCATACCATATTGGTGCATTATTGCCACTGAATGGACTGGATTATATGAACTGTTTTTGGGAGGTCACACCATTGAGTGTTTTATTTTGGGTGCCAATGTTCTGAAAATGTGGGTGCCTTCAAATTCTGAGGATCGAATGTAAAGCAACAAATCACTTTTATAGTGGAATTATTATAAGTGACACACATTATGCATCTTACAATTTATAACAGTGTGTATGTGACAGTGCCCATTACTTTCAACATTACTTTCTGCTTAAAAAAAAAATCTTTTAAATCTTTAAAGCCAGCGCCCTGAGAAAACATGAACAAAAAAATAAAACCTGACAATTTGGGCTTCAGAAATGACACCTTTTAAATCCGCACATCTTTTTAGTGACTGATGCTAGCAATACTCAAACAGTACCTAAAAAGTACTCAGCACTCTTTTGCTTTGCTGCATTCTCCAAAACAATATGATCTCTCAACACAATCACAATCCAGAGAGACTTATACAGCTTTTCAGGGTATAATCCAAAACAACTGAGGCTAGATGACCTTTGCTTCAACAGTCCACCTGTGACATCTCGACAGTCGTTAATGCCTGTTCTGGTCAAGAGTCCAGTACCTCAAACACTGTACCACAATTTTTTCCATCTGGATCGATTCTGGTATCTTATCCAGCACAGCTTATATACTGCTCACAAAAAATTAGAGGACACTTCGAACTGAAATATTCCATAAAGAAATATCCTCTCTTTTGAAAGCGGTGTAAATTGCAAAACATGTATATAGAATGTCTGCACGTCTTATCTTGATTGAGCCGAGAGATCTGACTGAGCTGAGAGATTCCCATTCAGCATAATGACTGATGACAAGTCACTTGAAAGATCTGAGACAGGAAGATGAATTTGGGCACGAGGTTGCACCATAAAACAATCGAATGTCAAAATAGTAAGCAGCTGTTGACCGGTAATATGCTTTTAAATCAAGAACAAGGCTCTGATGTCAGTCTATTAATTCTGTCTGTCAACATCTGTCACAAAAGCTAATAACGCTGAGCGAGTATGAAAGCAGACACCAGCTACATGCTGAGATGAAAAGCATCAATCAACGACTATGAGAGCTCTGGCAGATATAGTGTATTAGTGTGTCCATTTTATGGGAGGGAATGTGCATTTTGATAACACGGCAGTCTGGCATGGCTCCTATACTTCGGCTTGCACGAAGCAATTTACTGACGTACTGACTTTATTAAATACATTTTGAACTGTCCTGCTTATCCATCACGTTTACACCTTGTACTGAATGAAGTCATCAGAGCAGAAAAACAATGGCCATTGTTTAATTCATAGGAAGAGCAATGAGGGGAGGGAGAAAAAGATAGAGAGCGAGAGAAAAGCTTGCTGAGCCTGGCTTGGCTCATTCAGAAAAAGTCAGTGCAGCTAAGCAGGAGAGACAGCTAAGATGGATGAGGTGTATGAATATGGTAATCCCTATCCTGTTTTTCTAATGGAGAGCACTCTAAGTACCAGCTTGTGCCAGGAATGGTGTTTTATGTAGGTAAGCAGACTGGACTCACTGACACAGAAACAATACACACTGTATGGGAATATATAGGTATGGGTATATCTAAACTTTTTCCTTTGGGGTCCTAGACTTTTGGCTTCCATTATATTTGTTCCCATACAGTGTGTATTGTCTGTGTCATTGAGTCCAGTCTATGACCACCAGACCACCAGTGAAACTGTTTCTGTTTTGCTATAATTTTTTTAAATGGATTTTTCGATTTTGTCCTCCAATTTCACAGTGTTTTTGAGTCCACATCATATAATCAGCATGAACATGTGAGTGTACTTTCTATAAAACTAGGGGATAATGCATCAGATAATAATGGGATCCTTCCTTTTACTTTCTGCTTATTGTTTAAGTTTAGTGGTCACCACACTTTTCATCTCTTCAGCAAGGTGTAGCAATATGGATAATATCTCTAATAAATTGAACAGTAAGTGAAAAGTCTTTAAAAAGCACCAGCTGCCCTGCTTTGCCTGATCCAATCATACCATCTGAGCGCACACTAAAACACCACCACCACCACCTCAGTGTTGGTGCAGTACTGAGCACTTGAATAGTACCTGGTCATCACTACCCACTACAGGAGTTTGGACCCTCACTCCACTCTCATGAAGTCTGTTTCTGATTGTTTGATCAAACGCTTTCACACCAGTGGCCTGCTGGAGGTCATTTTGCAGGGCTCCGCCAGTGCTCATCCTCTTCATTCTTGCACAACTGATCATATAATGGTCCTGCTGAGGGGTTAAGGGCCTTGTCCAGCTCTAATGGAGTATCTGCTTGTCTCATGGAATCTTCTTTGTAAACTTTAGACTGTTAGACTTTAGACTGTTATGGCAAAGGCAAAGATTGATGTTCCATCCTGCAGGGGTTGGACTATCTGTGCAACCTCTGTAAGGTTCAGGTACTGCACCATGGTATTAGTAAAGATGCAAATGACAAATTAGCCAGTAAAGACCAGAAGGGACAAAATGTCAATAGTCTCCACCTATTAAACCATTGCTGTTTGAGGGATCGACTTATTGTTTCTCCTCTAGTGCACATGTTGCTAACCCTCCCCAAGAGTAGAAGTTCTAGTAGAGTTTCTGATGACCTGTGTCTCTTATATCTGCTATAGAGCAGAAACCTGGTTGTGTTTCTTTGGTGCAAATACTGAATGAATGTCTGTGCTTTGTTGCATAACCTGTATGGTATTTTCTTTTTATTGCACTGTTATCCAATTATCTAATACACAGAAATATATGTTTTATAGGCAACTATGTGGAAAGTACAACCTTGAAGTTGGGATGTTGTGTGAATACGATGATTTGCAAATCCCTTTTAACCCTTTTCAACCAAATATTCATTTGATTACACTACAAAGACAAGATATTCAATGTTCAAATGAATAAACGTTACTGTTTTTTTGCCGATATTCACTTATTTTGAAAAACTTGGGAAAGTTGAGCAATGCTCAGAAGCACCTGTTTGGAACATTCTACAGGTGAATATTTTTTTAAGGTGAGTGTCATGATTGGGTATAAAGGGAGCATCCCAGATGGGGAGCTTGTTCACCAGCAAGGACGGTGCGAGGTTCACCACTTAGTGTACAACTGCATGAGCAAATGGTCCAACAGTTTAAAAACAACGTTGCTCAATGTACAATTTCTAAGAATATAAGGTTTTCATAATCTACAGACCATAATATAATTAAACGATTCTGAGAATCTGGAGAAATCTCTGTAAGTAAGTAACAAGGCCAAAAACCAGCATTGAATGCTCCTGATGTTTGATTTCTCAGACGGCACTGCATTAAAAACCAACATCAGTTTGTAACTGTCACGCCTGACGACTGCGCAGGCGTGCCTTGATTGTGCACACCTGTCCCGGATCAGCGAGGACTCTTTAGAAGCTTGGCTCGCGTTCATGCGGTGCGAAGCTTTCTTTGTTGCATGTCATTATTTGGTTTTGGTTTGTTTTTTGACACAGGTGAGGTAGGATCTTTCATTGTTGTTTCTAGTCCTTGATCCTACCCGCCTGCTGTTTCGTTATGTTTAGTTCTGTTTTAAGTTCAGTTTATTTAGTTTCAATAAACCTGGTTGTCCCGCACGTCGCGTTTGCCTCCGATACTTCACCCTTCGTGA
>JAYJMA010000025.1:2149897-2178005 GCA_036873895.1 Parotocinclus cabessadecuia
TGTCATTAAGAACTGTAAATTTCAGCTAGTGAAAGCTTTTCTTATAATACAGTTGACAGTGGAATATTTAAGAGCGAGGAAATTTCATGACTGGATTTGTTGCACAGGTGGCATCCTATCACAGTTCCATGCTGGAATTCACTTAGCTCCTGAGAGCGACCCATTCTCTCACAAATGTTTGTAAAAACAGTCTGCATGCCTAGGTGCTTAATTTTGTACACCTGTGGCCATGAAAGTGATTGGAACACCTGGTTCAGATAATGTGGATGGGTGGGCAAATACATTTGGCATTATAATGCATCTGTCACTCCTGGTTCTGTTTAAGAGTTTGTTTTCAGGCTTGTGTTGGACATCATTTGGGGCAACTTACCAACTAAAGACTAATCATGTAAGCAAGTCTGAAGGATTTTGAACACCCAGGCAGAAGTTCGTTTGAGTTTGAGATCAAACATTTAAAGCTTTTCCTGATTTTATATTTGTTTAATAGGCAGTGATGTAAGCCTTTCCCACCCAACAGTTTACTGCAGCAACAGGTGAATGGTGGTATAGGTCTCAGATGGTCAATGTTTTGTTATTAGGAACACTAAAAGCTATAAAAGACTTCACAAATTTTGATGGGTGGATGGGTGGATAAATATATAGATAGAACCCCCTGTACAACTATAACTGCAACTAAATGTTTCCATTAACAGCCAATCTGTCTGACTTTTGTATTAAGGTCATTGTCTTGCATCCCCTTGATATTCAATTCCTGGACACACATCCTGACAGTTATATTAAGCCATATCCCTTACTGTATGCAACCAATTACAGAATAATGAGCCTAAATGACGGACATGCAATCCGTCCAGTGAACTCATCAGGGACATAATGACTGATCTTCTGTACATGCATGTTAAGAATCTAATGTGTCAAAAAAGCTCTTGCTTAATGAAAAAATGTTGGGTAACCATGCTGCATTTAAGTGCACACTGGTGTTATTGTCTGTCACTGCTCTCTGCAACTACTGCTAATTAAACCACCTACTGGCTAACTTCAGATTAATCAAATTGGATTACCTATAACTCCTCTGAATTTCTTTGTTCCCGTGTATCCACTATAATTACTTGTTTTATTACCTAACACAGTGTAGCACTGACTGATGCTTACATGGTGTCCAGTTTGGCTAGCCATGGCTAAAAACGATGGGTCAGATTATACTTCCTAATATCTGTCTGGGTTGCCTGCTCATTCATTGTGCAACTCAAAGAGCCCTGATAATTCCATCCTGTACCCAGATATCACACATGCCGATATGGCTTTGCTCTATTTATCATACGAATTGCATCAACTCAATTCTGTAGCACGGTTCTCTTCAGAAGACCTGCCCTCGTTAATAGTAACCGAGGCTTTCGTGGTCACTTGCGCCACTGTGCCACACACTTAACTATTTAGGGAAATAGTTGCAGCTTTGATTTACAAACCACTCAAACCCTTGCATTACTTTCTCTCTCAGTTAAATGAACTCATTACCATCGCATTACCATTATCTTCCCTTCCCCTGCACTGAATGAGTCATCCATATCAATAACCAAATGTGTGTCACATTCGGGATATTTTGCTATTCAGACATCTGGAGATGTCCTTAACAACAAAGATGCTTTTAACGGTCAGGTAACCAGGTCATCATAACTGTCTAAAATCATACATGATGGCTAAAATAAGAAAAATAATCTTTTAAAAAAAACACTGGTAAGCTCCTCCAGTCCTGGCACTGACCGGCTGTAGTACTCTATCGAGATTTTCTTCAATAGTTCTGACAATGCATTCTATTTATGACCAATTCCAGCTGCCTGCCTGTTATGCCATTCAAATGCACCACTTACATGCATGTCAAAATAACTTTGTTCCCGCTAACCATGTAAACGTTTAAAAACAAATTGTAGAATGCAGCAGCCAGCATTTGTATCATGCAACTTGCTAATCTGCACTTGTTCCTCCTGTTTTTTTTTTTCCAAAGTAAACCAATTGCACATACCTGGTCAGGTTGCTAAAAAAAAAGCTATTGCTGTTCTTCTCTCCTCTTTCTGGCTAAGCTTCTGGAAAAAGAACAACTACAAGCACAATCGCATTAATAATCTGTTTGAGCCTTCCCAATCTGGCTTCCGTTTCCACAGCAGAAAAACTGCCCTTCTCAGAGTAATTGATGACCTCCTCGGTTCTATCGCTTCCGAATCTCAACGACAATTTCGGCACAGTTAATTATTATGTCCCTCTTTCCCTTATCCAGCCCCACATGGATCCCTCACCATGCCAGTTTCCCAGAGGGTGCCACAGGGTTCAGTTCTGGGTACTGTTCTATTTATTAACTACATACCCCCTATTGGTTACAGTCATAAGCTCTAGTTTTCTGCAGATGGTTCACAAAATTCTCTCAGCACTCAACTCCTTGACCATTTTCCTCTTTCAACTCCTGCCTAATTAAATACTCTATGGCATCTAATCTTATTAAGGGAAACTGTGACAGGACAGAAGTCATGCTGATTGCTTTCAGGTAATACGAGCAATATTGCTCGCTTCCATTCCTCTCAGTTTTTGCGATGTAGAAATACTAATCCTTGCATTCTTTACAACTTGATTACTGCAACTCACCTTTCTTATGCTTTCTTTCTAAATCCATCAATATTCTCCAGCACATTCAAAATTGTGCTGCTAGACTGCATATACCTACCAGAAAATCCTCCCACATCTCACCCATACCTCAAAATGTTGTATCTTGTATACAAGGCACTTCACAGACTTGATCTTTGACATTTCTGAAATCCTTCTATCCTACACAGAGACTCCGATACTGGCCTTCTTACAATCCCTCAAAACCTCCACACAGTTGGAGCTATGTTCTTTAGTGCTACTGCTCCAAGACTCTAAAATGCACTACCACATCACCTCAGGGAATGCACATGCCTGACCTTGTTTAAATCTCAACTCAAGACCCAACTATTACTCCGTTTCCTCTCACGTACACAACAGAGTTGATGCCCATTTCACTTTCCTTCATTTTTCTATAAAACATACACAGTATTATTGTTACTGCTACAACTACTATAAAGCGTGATGTTAAATGGCAGAAGATACACTGCTTTCAAGTAAGCTATACAAATGTAAACGCCAGAGATTCACGTAAGAAAATGTCAAAACTGAAAATTAAGTCCCAAAGATTAACAGAAGCTTAATGCATGCTGCCCACATACAGCAAGAGAGACATTACCTTCTTTCCTATGAGCTTCTTTCTCAGGAATTCTCTTGCCTCAAACATGTAGGGAATGTCATACAGTGGACGAAAGCGCTTGTCCTTGTCCTTGTTTTTCTCCTGTTGAACACAAAGGGAGGTGAGAGAGGGATGAAAAGGGAACTGACAAGTAACTCTGAGGTATTCGGTTTCACAAACACTTGACATACTGACATGCAATGCATTTACAACAGTTCTACCATGGAATTATTACAAATATATTAAATAAATCAGTACCAACGTGGACCTACATTATTTTTTTGCCTCCATTATGGTGGCAAAGGAAATTTACATTTATATATTTAACATAAAAAAAAAACACACAAAGCATTGGGAGTTGAGAACTGCAAGAGTCTAGGGCGTCAGTGAGTTTTCAAACTGAATGCAAATACTTTTTAAAGAGTGACTTGTTTGGATTTGCATGCCTACGCAAAATGCTTAAACAGAATCTATCCACTGTGTGTCATAATGAAGTAAATGATTAAGCAGATGATGCAGCTTACTGTATAAGTAAATAAGTGGATCAAAAATGGTTACCAATCATAGATTGTAATTTTTCAGCAGAATATATGTACTAAAAACAGAAAGAAAAAGACTTAGAGCATTTAATCACGATAAGGTTAATGGGCAAGCAAGGCCGTAGAGCAGAGACAAATGCAAGTTTAAGGAGCAAACACTTTAAAATAACGAGCAAGCTAATTCTAAAGGAGCAGGGCTTCTACCGTTTCAGAAAAGGGGTTTAAACAAAAGAGAAGTGTGATTAAGCATATGCACAATAGGGGAGAAATTAATGTTTGGCCAACCAGTGGAACAGATGTGGTTCAGGACTGCATTAGAGCATGAGAAACTGATTTGACATGAGAAAGCTGGAAAACAAAGGGGTGAGGCATGACAGCTAAACAGACGTGAAACAGTGTCACAACTAACTAAATGAATGGTTATAATAATTCAAAAGTAAATAAAGACATTATGTTTTATTCTCTCTTGCAGGTGTATCTAAGCAGTTTAAACAGCAACAATGATGGCCATGTGGATTAAACTCAGGATCTCCAGAGACAGACATGTAATCACTGTTCATGTCAGGTGTCAATTTACTTATGGTGTCATTTAAAAATAAATGAAAACAAATAAAAAAAACCTTTCAAAAATAAATTATATTCGTGTATTATTTGCCAAAACAGCTTCACAATGCTAAAGGTTAATGTTGACAGATGTGGCCTAAAAATAAGATCATGTTAACAACATAAATTGTTTAATCTTAATTAAAAACATTATAAGTTTAATTATTCTTTTTTTTTTCAATTCATTTCTTAGTCATTTTAGCTAATGCATAAATTAAGTGGTCTTGCGTACGACTGCGGGGACATAAGCTTGAAATGCAAAAAAAAAAGCAAAGTGTTAACAGGGAGGAAACAAATTCTGACAGTGAAACAGAGGAATACCAGCATTAGGACTATTAATAACCCTGGTGATTCCTGTTCCCTGAGCAAAAACAAACAAACAAAAACAAAAAACAAAAAGGGGGGGGGGGGCTGAATAGGTTGGCTTTGGATGGAGAGAGTGAGCGAACATGTGGGGGCTGGGAACATATGTCACCCTGTGCATCTGCAGCATTTTTGGGGAGGCTTGTGTATGCTGAGTTATATTTACACAAGCTAGATCAGTTTTGTTGCTGGAAAAAAAGGGGGGGGGGTCCAATACACCAATATTTACACAGTAAAATACACGAGTGGTGCGCACAGGCCTGATTTAAACAAAGTAGTGGATGGGATCTAGAAGAATTGGATAGCTCATACATAATCTTAAAAACCTTTGGCCAGTAAATATGGCTATTTTGAACACGTCAGTAAGAATTTAAGAGCTGGATGCTTTAGACCTTACAACTGATCCTTAAGCCATACAAAGTGAGAAGGGAAGCGTTAAGGGTGAGCAGAGGTTATTACAAAATACTGGTAAAGCCAAATGCAATCTTTTGAACTCAGCTGTATAGAAGAGAGGGAGTGAGAGAGATTGGAAGGTCAAGTACTCTCAGCAAATAAATAAATAAATAAAACCAAATCATAGTCTCCGAGCACCTTTGAACAGACAGAAAAGCTGAAGTCTTGCCACGACGTGATCTGTACTATTAGGTTAATGCACTTCATGGAAGTGTACGTGCAGTAACTTTTGTGACCACAGACATTGAAAGTGCAGTGGAGCAATGCATTATCTACAGATCTGAGAGCGCACAGCCAATTCAAAGCAACTTTTGTTTGATCAGGGAAATTGATGGCTAGCTGAGCTGTGAGCGCATGCTGGCCGTGAGAGAAAAAGGAAACATTTCTGTTGTATCTGACACATCAAGCATATGACGGATGTACAGGCAGGTCAGGGGTGATTCACAACAGGACGTGTGTAAATAGTGCATTATGTAATCATGGGGCAGAAGCTGGCTGGTAGCCAATATGTAATGGCAAATGTGTAAAATACAGCATTCAAAAATGTGTTTCCTTGCTAACAAAGCAAGCGGCATACTAGAACACAGAACTACATACATACTAGGAACTACATTCTAAGCTCTTTCTAAGTGGCATTTCAGGTTCTCTGTGGATTAACAGTAAATTAGATGAATGAACAGGAGCCAACAGCATAACCTAAGCACTCCTATCAAACATCCATGCTCAAAAATGAAGGTCAAATAGCCCTTACTGAATAAACAAACTACATCAATAGATTTTAATGAATAGTTATTGCTCTATCAGATGGATCACTAATCTGATATGTCTGAATCTAAATGTTTTAATCAGAATGCAAAGTCGAGGCTCAAATCTATATTCAAGTAGAGCAATCTTTTAATCCATCCCACCAGCCCTAAAACGCAGCCCCTCTCCCACCTCCCAAAGTCACGCTCTCCATCTCTCTCATTAACCAGTGTCATTACCAGTTTGTGATAAATGGCTGAGGGGCTAAATGTGACACTGAGGTAGGAAGAGGGATGAGCCCATGGTATAATCAGCCCAACTCAGCTAACGCCACCATCTATAGTAGCTTTCACTACAGCTGACCTGAGATGTATCAAACCTCAGACGAGCCAGAGATAAATGCAAACCACTGCCCAGTCCTGTAATTAAACACATACAATTATATCACTTTGAACACACACGCACACACGCACACACGCACACACGCACACACGCACACACGCACAAACGCACACACGCACACACGCACACACGCACACACGCACGTATATTGAGAATGGTGAGAGTTTTCTTTTTTCAAGCAACAGTAAAAAGTCCTAATTTTATGTGTTAGATTTAATTTGCCTTACTTGACATCGGAATACTTAGCACTTGCGATGACCATGCTAAAAAGACGTGCCATACATGTCATAAATTACATAAAAGACTGTCATGGCTGTTGTTTAATCCAAACCACTCTATTTTGAAGTAATCACTGCAGGCATCAAGCATGGCTGACAAATAAAAACACTGTGGAAGGCAGCGATGACACTAGATGTCAGAATGACATAAGGTCCTAAAATGAGTCAGAGCCATTTTCATTACCAAGTGTGCCCACTGCCCGTGAACCCTGCTGAATTCAGTAATGGCTGAACCCAGCAGTAATCAGCAACATCGGGCCATATGGTACGCATCGCAGTGGGGGCAGCAGGGTCAGCGTGGATTTTGAAAGACCAATTTTATCTTTGTTACGTATAAACGATATCATGAAGCAGTTAACGCTTCATGAGAATAGCAGGAGCTTAAGTACTGACTTTGGAGAAGTCCTACTATAACAAGTGTGACAGAGCAATGGTCATGCTTCTTCCTGGCACCACTTCATCTTGCTGAGATATCTCAAGCAAAGAGTGGCCCTTTCCTGCAGTCAGTCAAATAGGGATTAACAAAGACAATCAGATCATGGGATGGACGACGGTGGCTGACAAATAAGAGACTGAGCCAGGGTGGACAGACAGGGGTCTCCGTTTGCAATCTGGCAGCAGCGGGAGGGTCCATGCAGGAGGCTGGCGTCATATCTGGAGTAGTGAACCGCATTTCATGCATGCTTAAGAGAGCAACACACAGAGAAACGCACACATGGCAAAGTTGGCGTTGGCACTGCTCCCTAGCGAGGCATACGTGTGCCACTTCCCCCCGACATCCATGCCAGACTCATGCAGCATGCCGCAACCACCTGGCTAAGCAGAGGGCCAGGATTCCAAATCAAGCTCAGCACTCGGAGGCAGTACAGAATAGATTCTGAATAATTCTAATAAGGAATTAGGGTATTGTAGTGTTGAGGTAACGAGTACCAATTCCTTCTCAAATACTAATGGCATTAAGTCCTCATATCTAGAACTGGCCTGAAGTATGTGAGGATCTGGAAATTCTGGTGGCAATCACTGCCAAAATCAAGTATGCAATCGTGAAAACTACTTTCACAAACAGTGGCAGCAGGACATACTGAAAATCCTTGGTTTTTTAAGAAGCCAGTATGTCAGTTTTCTACTCTGCAACAGCTGCCTTAGTAACCGTATGCTTTTGTTAAATAAAAATGTTCAGAAGCAACAGCAGGTCAGTGAAGAATGGGAACAGACTGCTCGTTCATTCCATGCTATCCATCATTTAATACGACTATGGTCACCATGTGTAATGCCAAGCACTGTCTAGTCAGAAAGCAGAGATTGACACTGCATGTTTCTGGAGTTATAGGTTATAGGTGTTTGCTAGAGTTAATGGATGACGAGACTCACAAAATTCACGGTCTGGCTGCCACTAAAACTAAAATGGGTTTGGGGACCCAGGAGAACAGTACACAGGAAAGCACCGTTTAACTACGATCCATTCACTTGAATGACCAAAGTCTTAACAATTACAGCAAATTATAGTAGGAAATATTTGGCTATCATAAATAGGATTTACACCTTCTGCATCTCTACCACAGTATAAAGAAGGCGGATGTGCGGAGTCTATTCAGCTGTTATTGCTGATGAGCACCTTTGAAAACTCACTCAGTACTCAGTGGTAGAACAGGGGGGTATTCCATAAAGACTCCGGAAAGCTGCTTTAAAAACAAAGAATGACTAGACTTTATTTATCAAGACAATACTATTTAGCACACTGCAAAAGAATGGCTTGAGAAAAGGTCAATCAGCCTGATAGATTCAATTCAAATAGAGAGCAATTGGTTCCATATTAAACACAAAGTAGCTGGGACACCGGGCAGCGGGGTGACCCGGTGGGTAGCACAGCTGCCTCATGGCAAGAATGTCCCAGGTTCAATCCCAGGGTGGAGCGGCTTGGGACCGTGTGTGTTTACTCCAGGTACTCCTGTTTACTCCCACAGTCCAAAGACGTGTGTTAGGTTAACTGATGTCTATAAAGTGGCCCTTAGCGTGTGCCTAACTACTGTTTGAAACTGTCAGTGCTGAATGAAACAATACTGATGCTTCTTTTTTTAAGATAATCCACAGAGCTTCATTTAATGTAATCAAGCATGAGTGATATCTTTTATTAGCCCAAGTGTTTTGTCATATATTATTGCTAAGACAAGTAAAAGCTTAATATTTTGCCATTAAGTGCTTTCTGCCCCACCTTTTTTTTTGGTTTGGGATTATATGTGCCAGGTAAGAGTACATAATGTGACCAGTACTGCATACTAATGGAATACATATAGTTCCAGACGTTGTAACATATTGCATTCGCTTGCGTTTGTGTCTCATATTGGTAGTCTTCAGATGAATAAGTCTGTAGCTCATGAGAAACAGAAAAAAAGCAATTAACTAAATAAAACAAACCACAATAAAACAGAATTTCATCAGATGCCATGGCTACAACCATAATACAACAACTCGTGGCTTTCCTAATTAACACTTAGGCATAGGATATTATTTGTGAATAACATTTTATAAGGATTTTAAATTATGCATGCACACACATAAAAGCAAAGCTAACATAGACATGCAAACGGTGCAAAAGGCAGCATTAGATCGTTTTCGAAACGGTATAATGACCATATATATATATATATCACATTGTCGACGACTGGAGCTAAAAAGTTGCATCAGTTATTCAATAATGCTCTTTTCCACTCATCTTCATTCCAATCTTTGTGAGCGTTACTATATGTTAGCCATTTCACCCTGTTCTCCTTGTGAAAAGTAGTTTCTTGGTTGCTACTTTTCAGAAAAAAATGGTTCTGATCAGCCTTCTTTGAAATCTAGAAGTGTCAACTTCGCATCCTGACGATCCTGCCAGATGCTGCTATTGCTCAAGTAGAAATTTCCTGCTACTGTAGCCCATAGAAGCTGTTTTCTGATTTTATTCATTTTTAATCCTACATACAAATTTCCTGTATTTATTGGTTTTATTCTAATAAATAGACTGAGAAGTAATTATACATGGCCATTATACCATTGCTAAAACAACAGTATATTCAATCAGACTTTTGCACAGCTTTCAGTACCATACATATAACCTCTGGGGACAAACCCCACATTAAAAATAATCCTTCACAAACCAAATGACATTTGTTCATTTACTTATAGTGTTTAAAGTAGCATTAGGGGGTTCAACTACAGACAATTCCAGGATCAAAATGGCCAGGAAATAGCGTAACCATATTTTCTCCAACAAAATATAATTCTTCTAATATTGCTTTTATAGAGACAATCATTCCTGTCATAAGAATCGTAATTAAGGCCAGAATCAACGCATAATCACAAAAGTGCAGGGCGCACTGGTAATCTTATATCTAATAACTCAGAAATTAATTCAGTTAAGCAATTCCACAACTGGACAAGAAGCTGTAACCAGTAATGAAAGATGGCATCTGCTAGAATTTTCTCAGTACTTCATTCAATCTGGAAGACACAGAGAGTAATAGAGAACTTGTGTAGAATCTTGTAACATATTACCCGATGGCCTACATTTTCTTCATTATTCCAAACTACATCCCAATTAACTCGGATAACAAAATAAGAAAGCTCTTAATTCCATACAGCACATCTCAAGCACGTGTCTACAAAGTTCAAACAGTCAATGAGACTTAATTAGATCATCCCAGAAAATTCCAGCAAAGAGTGAATTCGGAAACAAAAGCCCCAGCAACTTGAAAGCTGCCATTTTGAATCAAGGGCAAAGTTTTCCAATGGGAAGGTGGTAATGTAGCATATCAAAGAAGACCAGAAATGTCTCAGACATTGACTGTCACTAACATCTTGTGGTTCAAAACTTATCAACACAAAGTTCAAAAGTTGCAATAGGTGCAATAACTGAAGATGTAATTGATAATTATAATGTTATAATGGTGAACCAGGTAGTAATCGTCTAAAAAATGCAAATGATGAAGAAACCTTATTGATGATTTTGGAAGCCTTTCGGAAAACTCTTATGATGCAGCATGCATAGTGTCCTGTGTATTTAGTCTTACCCTTTATGATAAAGAACATAGATACTCCTGTTGGTCCATAAGGGGAATGTGAACATTAAGCCTTTTTGTTAAAAGTCTGTTTAGTGCTGAACGCAAATTTCAAACGATGCAACATGCAGTGTTAGGGTTTCTTCTTTCTCCCAGGATCCTGGGTGTATGTGGTTGTTAATCAGCTTTCATGCTGAACGCTGCAATCAAGGGCATGATTAAAGAAAAAAAAAAAGAAAGTAAACAAAACAGCATCGATTTAAACAAAAAAGCAGGGTGGAATGCAAACAAGGCCATGATTGATATCCATGTAGTAATCTCTGAAGTGTAAAAATGCTTAACAAAACATTCTAACCTCCAGCATTCATTTTCTAAAGCTTTCTGTCATTCTGTAAATATTGCAACCTGCAGCATTTATTTTCACCTCCCCCAGCTTCATGCGCACGCACGCGCACACACACGCACGCAAACGTACACGCAGACTGATCTTGAGCAATAACAGAAGGCTCAAGTGTTATTCCTGGTAAGAGGAATCTTAAAAGGGAAATTCACCCTTGGAAGATTTTAATGGGCAAAAAGTTAAAAGTCAAAGTCAAAGTCAAACGTCTCGAATTGAATCAAACATATGTTGGACAACCCAACCTAGTCAACAGAAAAACACATGTATAGTAATGCTGTATGCCTGTACTGTTTTTCAACATTTGATATCTCTTGATATTTTCAAGAAAAAAGAAATGATATACCATAAAACCAGGTATTTTATTCTAAATGAACTTGTGGTACACAACAATTATGTATTGTAACCTATTATCATGTTACATTATGGGGAGTGAACAAAAGACAAACAGGACCACAGTGCTACTTGAATAACAGGACAGAGATAAACAAAAAAAGTGCAATGCAAAGACAATGCAAATGAAGTGAGGGAATTATACACCAAGATTCGAAAACGCCTACAGTAACTACAGAGAATTACAGAGAGCAAATTAACCGAAATGCTGAGCTACAAAGTAAGGTTGGTTTAGCAAAATTGGCTTGAAAGACAGACGATGAGGAGATGTACTCATAGAAACCTAGTCATAATGTAGACAAACTGAACCAGGAAAACAACGTCTAGGATGACGTTCTAAAATCTACAGCATAGCAGAGTTTGACTAAAGTGCTCAGGTCCAGCACAGGCGTTAAAATCGTATTATTATATGTCCGATTTCATTTGCACTAATTGTCATGAATTGATTAAAAGTAACAAATACCCCTTTCCCACCAGTTAACGGAGTTCCCTGGGGATTTGAATAACAGAAATGTGTGTGACATGTGTGCTATGGCCAGAGTTCTACCAGGAAGATTTGTTTATTTGGTTTATTTAACATAGCTATTAGCACAAGAGCTCATTTTAATGACAGGCAAAAGCTTTCCTACTAGTCATATACATACTTGGATCGGGCTAATTTAGCATAATTAATTAACCCATTGCGTGCCTTTGGACTGTGGGAGAAAACCGCGTACCTGGAGTTTGTTTGTTTGTTTATTTGGCTCCTGTAACGTTGCCACTAGCATCAGTGGCCAACTTAGCGACACACACAAGGTTATATCGATACGTAAGTTCATCTATATATATACATCAATTTAGAGTAATCAATTAACCTAACGCGCATGTCTTTGGACCGTGGGAGGAAACCAGAGTACCCGTAGTAAACCAACACAGACACAGGGAGGACATGCAGATAAAATGCCAAATTTTATAATGTTAATACTTTGAAATGTTCCTTTGCTTATCCAGGTTTATTGTTGTTATTTACCTAATAGTTGCTTATAATATCAATAATCTACTAGTTCGACAGAGTAGGGTTTCTGATTGCATGCTTTTGTCCTCCGGGATCCGCCTGTAGGGGGTAAGTGTTGCTGACGGTTTATTCATTACAGTTTAAACTTGAAGTCAGCAACACTCTCTCTCTCATTTTAGTTGTTACCATTTTCCCCTTACGGGTGAGGATAATTGTAGAAAATATTCAAGTGTGTACATATATACTCTGTTACAACAGTTTGTAAAGATGTCTGTGTCTAGAGCAACAATAGCAGGTGAATGTAGGCAGTTTAAATAGAAACTCGTCATGTCATGTATGAGCGTGAGTAGCGTGGTCAGGTAGCAATATGCACCTGTGCTCGGTAAGGGAGTCTAAACTTGAGGTCAGCAACACTGTCTCTCGTTTTAGTTTTTACAATTTTCCCCTTACAGGGGCGTCACACCGACTCCACACAGAAAGGACCCAGGTCACTTCAAACTGGGATTTAACCCAGGACCTTCTTTGTTGTGAGGCAGTGGTGCCATCCAAGTGCCTGGATTAAACCCAAGCAGACATGGGGAGCACATGCAGATAAACTGCACAAATATGCAAACGAACTAAAATTCAATCAAATTAATTATGTAATTTTTAAAGAAACTACTGACTTCGGGAAATCAGGAACATTGTTTACTGCATCATGAGTTATCTCTCAAGTTTGTTCATTAGCATATTATTATTATTATTATTAGTGAAGGATATCATAAGCTCAATTAAGTTGTTATATTAAGTTAATTTAAACATTTACACAAAAATAACTGAAACTTTCTATCTAGAGCCAACTTAAATTGACTGTCCACACAATGTGACACGACACAGTTTATGCGTAGCAACTACTCTGAAACGGACGCTGAAATTAACGCTAGCATGACGAGCGCGAATGTACTTGCCGAGTCACAGGTGGAATTACTAAGTTAAGGGGCATAACTCTATATAATAAGCCACCTTATGGTTAAGGTAGGTGTAAACAAAATATGACATTTGGAGCAGTCTAACTGAGATTCAAGAGCAATATGTGACTTCAGTTACGTTTCTTCAATAACATTTCAGTGCTAGCACATGCTTTTGGCTTTCTTGCGATCAAAACAGCAGGCGCATAGCAAAACTGAAGACAGATAGAGTTTCAAAGTAATGAAGCTCAATGCTTGTGTGTTGTGCCACAATTAAGACACAGTATGTGATAAAAACAAGTAATGCAATTTAAAGAGACATCACATTATAAATCATGCTAACCGTACAGACACATTCCCTGTCAGAAATGACTGTTCAAGTTTTTTAAACACATTAAATAGGGTGAAATTATATTATATGAATTAACTTTTAAAGAATGGCCATGTCAAGTATGAACCTCAGAGAACTCAGCTGTGCATGATTGTGTTAGCCTTGCAACTGCATATGACTAATGTCTAAATAATATGATATTCCCAGAACTGAAAAAATTCACATATTTTAGTAGTATTTATCTTGTCTTAATTTAATTGTAAATTAATACGGCTCTTCACGAAAGCAGGACTGGCATACAAACCATAAATAAACCAGGAATTCGTTCTCATTGCATGATAATGAATTGTTTGTTTTTTAAATTTAATGCCATTTTCAGCATCTACGACTATTTACGACAGACATAAGGTTACATTGATACACAAGGTTACTTACAAACTATTCATACATACTGTAGTATGATAGCATGAAGAGTTTTCCTCTAGTGTGTTTGCCACTAACATTTTTATTAGGTCATACACTTTATAGACAAATGTTTGTGGACACCCCTTCTAGTTACCCTGCTATTTCAGCGACACTCACCTGTAACACATGCATAATATGAAGCATTTATTTTAAGATTCTCCATAGACAAACAGTGGCAGTAGAATGGCGTGAATTGATACCCCAAGTACTTTCTACATGGCAAGTTTAAAGGTTTAAGGGTTTCTGCCCTGCTGCCCTTAAACGAAGTCCATAGAGAATTGATTTACTAACTTTCAGAACTTGGCTGGATTATACATAATTCAAACCCATCAGACACCTTGAAAATGCACTGGAATGTCAAATGTGAGCCAGGGCTTATTGGGCTTATTGTGGGCTAACATCAGAGGCTGACCTCAGTTCAGTTATGTTCCAAAATCAAGTCAAAAGTCCCTTTTAGAGGAACAAAGGCAATGATAGTAACAATAAGCTGGGATGCAAACTTCATAATGAAACCCATTGGATGTAATTTGTAGGGTGTTCACAAACTTTTGTCTATATAATGTACATGTAAGTAATTTAGACTGGATATAAATCACTGGATATAAAGTCAGCTCAGCAACTAGCAACTAATGGCACTGCTGTGATGTTGTGATGTTGAAATTTCCAGGATGAGATCGGTCTGCGAGCTGGACCACTGAGCGCAGTTACACATTTAGCAAACGCCCTTATCCAGAGCGACATACAGTTCAAGCATTTGTGGGTTAAGGGTCTTGCTTAAGGACACAACTGTGGCAGCTTTTGGCAGAGGTGGGATTTGAACCCTGGACCATCAGGTCCAGAGTACCTTAACCGCTAGGCTACCGCAATCCTGTAGTGAGCACAGCATAAAGAAAACCTAGAAATTAACCATCTGTCCACAGCGGCAACTAATTTTTTAGTTCCAAGCTTCATCTGAAAGCAATATCACAGAACAGCTACACACTGCCCAAGATTACGAAGTGGTAAGATGTTCTCAGCGATCATTCATTGGTTCAGACATAAGGATACACTATTTTGTATCATTGGTATCAGTCTGGTATCAAAAATGAAGGGTTTAAATAGTTTCAGATTCAGCAATGTATAAGATTTAATGAGAACAAAGACCCACACCTACACATCATGTTGAATACAAGTCAGACCTTATGAGCAAATAGCTCTTTTTGATTCCCTGCAGTCATATTGCAAAATCCAGTTAATAATATTAAGTATCATTTGGGGTCGTCAGCTAGCTTTGGCCATTACATTACACAGCTGGTAAAGCACTCTATCATGACTAATGAATTAATTCCAGAGAGCTTTTAGCATTTTTGATCGCACTCCCTTCTCCCATGTTCCACATAAGGAGTCATTTGCTGATATTTGCCAGTCTGTATTTGTTCGAGAAGTGCTCGTCTATTTGCCAAAAGGACCGACGGAAAACAAATAAGGAGATGATTACTCTTCATGCATATTTATGCATAAATAAGTGCTTCCACTCGTTGCGTTTGTATTGCTCTAATCCATTGTCGAGAGGGATCTTCATCCCACGGCTTCTGATTAAACTCATTTTCATATCCGGACTCGTTTTTTTTTTTTTTTTTTTTTTTTAGTGCCGCATAATCATCAGACAATAACGACTTTGCACAAAACTGGGAGAGCGTGATTGCTTTCAGTGGGTTTAAACTATTGGCCAATGAGTTTGAATATTTATTCATGAGATGCATTTAGATGGTGTGAAAGTTAGGGGTTTACTTACTTTTGTGAGACACTGTATATGCACTGCTCACAAAAATGAGGGAATATTTCAGAATGAATATTAAGAAATTAAAAAAAGAAGGGTTTGATTGTATTTCATTGAACAAAATCCTTAGACAAGCAAATGAAAAGTCAAAGAAAGTTGTTCACAAATGCAAATGAGATGCAAAATCAATTATGGTGATTGAGTAGCAAGTGATATGTATATTCATGGGGGTGGACAGAAGCATGCCAATCTGGACCAGAGTGCCACACTGACTGTTCAGTATGGTGCATGGTCACCCCGGTGATGGAGCAGTTCTTGTGAGATCCTCTTCGTATTTTGAAATATCCCCTAATTTGGTGAGGGAGAACTATATATATATATATATATATATATATGTAAGCAGTGAGTGGAATTACAGTACGTAAATGTGTACTGTAGATACATTCGGTGAAATAGAATGCCATATTATATACCATACAAAGCTATGAGGGATATTCTAATGTACCAGTACTGACTAATGTACAGTGGAACATCATATATTGAACTTAAGTGATTCCAAAAGGCCATTCGAACCCCGAACAATTCGACTATTATAAAGTCAGAATCAAATTTCCCCATACTAAGTAGTCTAAAATGGACTAATCCATTCCCAATCACCAAATTAGAGTTTTATATTTATTGTTCTTTTTATATATTTTCATGAAATTAATGATTAAAAGCATGAATAAAGCAAAATAAGACAGTACATAAAACTCTATAAAGACATGAAACGTAAAAAAGTCTGGTTTTCTAAGAGGTTTTCTAAAATCGCAGTGATAAACTGATGTGAATGTCAAAACACAACATTATCTACTATCATCCAGTGTGGTAGCATACATTTGGGAATAAAACAAACATGTCAACCTGCCATGGACACACTTCAGTGACTTTATAGACAGACTAACATAATGTAAATAATTGAAACAAACAAACTATTTAATGGAACAGAAAATGTTACCGAACCACCTCTAAAGGGTTTAAACCAATTCACTCAAGCTGAATGTGTAAAAACGGAGGAAATTCAAGACCACAGGTACGATCTCCAGGAGTGGTCAACTGACAAAGATCACCCAAGATGTCATAAAAGAACCCAGGGTAACTTCTAAGTAATTAAAGGCTCACACTGGAGATCAACAATGTGCTTTGTAAGGGTCTCAAGAAGAAAGTCTCTGCAAAAAGAATATTATTGCCCATGGTGTGGCAAAGTTGACAGTTTAGTGGTTTTTTATGGATTTAATGGATTTCTGGATTAAATAAGACAACATAGAACTTATGTCTGGAAGCGTAGGACCTATATCCCATTTGTAAAACATGGTGGTGACAAGATCATGGTTTAAAAGGTTTAAAACAGACAGTGTAATGCGGCAACACATCAAAAGAGTGTAAGCAGTGATTTGGTGTCATAACAGTGAGACATTCCTATTTATTTAGAGAATAGACTCTATTTTAGGGAAATGACAATTTTTTAGGAAAAATACTTTCATGTGTTTAAAACATGGTAAGCCACACTGGGTACCCTGCCACTTTAACATTTTTACCAGCATTTCAAAATCAGATCAGTAATGCTTGTTTAACTTGCAACTGATCCAGACCTTCAGCTGCTGCATAATAAAACAATGCACAAGTTTGTACATCTCCTACCTTCTCATAGTAGCGCAGTTCATAGTCCAATATGATGCCGTTGGGTTGTTCAGGCTGTGGCCATGACAGCGTGATGCTCCTCATGGTGGAGCTCACCTGATGCATTATGGGAATGGTGGATGGAGCTGAGACAGAAAGGGAGAGAGAGACACAGAGAGAAAGTCATTTCAAACCCCTTTCGGTCCTGCTGTGCTGCTCAGCTGCTTGACTGGTCTGACCGATTCAGAAAAAACAAACAAATAAAGCAGAAGTTGAGCATTGACAGTGTATTAGGATTGTTCTGTGATTTCGCTTTAACCACAGAAACGCTTTCAGGAATCCATGCGTTTTTTTGTATGGTTCAACAGGTCCAGAGTGGCAGTGGTATCGACATGGTTAATTATTTAGTGCTCAGATTAGAGTGTACCCCTTGGTTTTTCAGCTCAGAGCTCATTTTGAGCAGAGTTGTGTCAATATGTTTGGCGTTGGTGGTGTGCAAGCAAACAAAGCAGACTTATGGTCCTCACTCAGACACTGGCATGAAGTTTATGAGTCGCTCATTGCTTGCAAGACTGGAAACTATAACAAACTTTTTCAGTAGTGAACATTCATCCAAATTATCCTTTCCAGACACAGTTTCTAAAACTGATTGCGGGTGTTTTTGAACCCTGGCACGGTGTTAACGCAAACCTACAGTACGGCATAGATATGGCACAAACTCATGGGGTGGCACCCCACATGTGATCAGCCACCTTCTGTTCCAAATCTTCACGCAAATCGATAAATCCCACATGAACCCATTACTATTTTGTTTTATGCAAATAGCCAAAACAGTGCATGATTCCGGTTTATGAACAAAGCATGATTAAAAGTCCAAACAGCTGCTTCGATACAACAAGTTTCATATTTGGAATGAAATGTTACATTTTAAATAAGCATGCATTATGAGCGCCCAATAAAAAACCTGTTCTCTCTCTAGTGCTATGGGACAACGGGCCTATTGTCTGCCATCCCCACTAAACACTCAATTAATCACTAAAGACCTGCTATTAAACCCTTAGCTGAACACAGCATATTCATTTAATGGGCCAGATATAGTTATGAGTAAAGCATCTGAGTCAGTGCACACACTGATGGGCAGGTCCTTCACTTTCTACATCGGTTAATACTTATTTCCTTAGTATACAGTGGCGCTTAGAAGTCTGTGAACTCTTTAGAATTTTAGATATACCTTTTCAAATTTGAGAAGACGTCACCATATTTCCATACAAGGGTTAAAAGTAGATAAAAAGAACCCAGTTAAATAAGCGAGACAAAAAAACATTGCACTCTGTTTACTTACTTCATTTATGTATTTTTAAAAAGTGATCCAATATTAATAATACTAATAGTTAAATAGTAATAGTCGCTCTGAAACAAAGTTAGAGTGACGTGTTTAAAATCAATAGAATTTATTGTACGGGATCTGATGTGAGATCTGTTGTATTCAGAGGAACCGAAAAGGTTACAGAACCACCTCGGAAAAGTTCTTTAAAGACCAATTCACTAAAGTTGAATGTGTACAAATAGAGGAATTCAAGACCATAGTTACCATCTTCAGGAGTGGTCAACCGACAAAGATCACCCATAAAGGAAGCCATGGAGTAGTCCAAAATGCCACAAAAGAACTCAGGGTAACTACTAAGTAATTAAAGGCTCACATTGGTTAATGTTTAGGAGTCCACCAGGAGAACACCAAAAAGCAAACAGTGTGCTTCGTATGCATGCAAAAAGAAAGCTACTTTGCCAGAATATTAGTGCCAATGATCTGGCAAGTAGACAATCTAAATGGTTTTCGTGGATTTAATAGGTTTATATATGGAAGAAACCATATTGTAAAACAGGGTGGTGGTAAAATCATGGTTTAAATCTGTTTTGATAAATCTTCCCACCAATGATACAACCTAGTGCATAAATTTTTTTCTACCACAAATAAATAAAAATCACCAGATTTAATGTTTTGGAATGGCCAAGTCCAAATCCTGATCTTAATCCAATAATAATTTGTATAAGGGCAAAAATCAACTAAGTTATTTTTTAATCAGGGAGTTATTCCTTTCCACTCTCACCCTAGGCTTGCTCAACTTGGGATCGGCCTTTTAAAAATATAAAATTGTAAATCCACTTTAAGACAATTTACCAAAAAAGCATTACATAAATAAATAAACTCTAAAAGTTTCGTTACAGTTACGGGGGGTAATTCTAAAGGCAAAGGTTCACATACCTTTGCCACTCAAGGACATGTAATATTGGATAATTTCTTTAAAAATAAGTGACCATTTATAATATTTTTTCTTGTTTGCTATATTGAGTTATCTCTATATCTTCTTGTAGGGTTGTGTGAAAATTGGATGATGCTTCAGGTCATATTTATGGAGAAATATCGAAAAGCTTCACAAAGTTCCAAGCTCCGCTGTATCATCTCCTCCTGTCTCTCTCACTAGTTAGTTACTGTCAGGAGGCCTTTATTCCTGCAGACAGCTGGAGAGTTTTAAATTGCTCTGCAATTTTCTTTCTCGGTAAGGGCAAAAGGCTCAGACTTGTGCAGTGTATTGAGTCCAGCATATATACACCCACCCACTAAAAGTACTCCAGGTTAAGGCTATGTATAGGCATTTCACCCATGTAAAGTAATTCATAAGTCAAGAGGTTCATTATGATCACTGGAGAGGTTTCCTAGCAGTATGCATACTCTGCATTGCCAACAAGAACATTCTAGGCCAAGCCAAGAGGGAATTTCTGCTGGCAGAATTAATAGTGGTTCACTCTCTTCTGTCATTCACTGGAATACTTCCATTCAGCAACTGACTCGGGGCCAGAAGATCATTCATCACAATCAGGCTTTGCCTCCAAAGATGTATACAAGCATTTAAAAAGAAATCACACAGAATCTATTACCATGCTGAAAACTTTCCTTACAGCTTTGATAAGAAGTGTTAAAACATTTGAGATTTATAGGGGTACAAGTAATATGTAGTTCACTACTTTAAACGTTTCCAATTTTATAATTTATGGCTTAGCATTCAATACCCAGCATCAATGCAGTCTGGGAGTCCACAAACCAAAACGCTGCCAAACAACTCCCACAATGAACCTTCTCTTTATCCTGTTTGATGCATTCATGACAGCTGGGAACCCTGACTCAGAGCTGACTACTTCCAAATATAAAAGAAAACTGTACATATGCAACTAATAGAAGAGGCAAAAATGTATGATTTCAGCTGTTATTGCAGTCATAAACATCTTGACAATGGACTTCTAACCTAAGACTAAAAATACATGCCTGCTTATGGCAGCA
Organism: Parotocinclus cabessadecuia; assembly: GCA_036873895.1. Taxonomy (NCBI): domain Eukaryota; kingdom Metazoa; phylum Chordata; class Actinopteri; order Siluriformes; family Loricariidae; genus Parotocinclus; species Parotocinclus cabessadecuia. The sequence goes on from JAYJMA010000025.1 coordinate 2,170,846, forward strand.
TTGCAACCAATGACACAGATATGGCACCATATTTTTGTTCGTTATTTAAATTTTATTAAATGTTGCATTAATTGTGTTACATTGATACTACCTAGTCATAAACGCATCAGGTCAAAGTAGTGCAACCAGGTGGCAACTAAACTTTTGGGATGTTGCAGTAAACTTACTGGTAAAGGTACTGGACTCTAGACCTGATGGACCTAATAATCAAGGGTTCAAATCTCACCCCTGCCAAGCTGCCACAGTTGTGTACTTAAGCAAGGCTCTTAACCCACCATTGCTTGAATTGCAAAACCGAATGAGCTGTACGTCGCTCTGGATAAGGGTGGCTGCTAAATGCCGAAAATGTAAATGTAATGTTACGGTCAAACTGGGTCTCTCTGGAGCTGTGAGGGGACTGTGCTAACCACCCATGCCACCATACCACCAGGCACTGATGAAAAAAGTCCAAAAATTTAAGCCAAAAATTGGATTCAAAACTTTAGAGTGTGGCAGCTGCTGCGGAGGCCACAGCGGATCATGGCAGTCTGGCAAAGGTGAAATTGCAAAGCAAAGATGAAATTGAAAGGAAGCATGATTGGTCCCTGAAATGTGGATACCATGAAACCAGCAATATCTTTAAAAATGCTATGATAAAATGTTTCGTCAGAGCTACATCCTTGTCATTCAAATCTAATGAACTGTTATTTCTACTCCCTGTAAGCCAGCCAGCTAAACACTGCTTGCTCTAAATAGTCAGTTACTATTTAGCTAACCCTGCGTGAGGGCAGAGCCAGGGTGAGTAAATTAAATCGCTGTGGCCTTCAACACGAAACACAACAACTAAATGAGAGCCAAAGAAAGCAGAAGAATAGACACGACTGGATCAGGATACAGTAAGGAGAAGGAAGAACAAAAGCACACAACTTGGAAACAGACTGAGGATGAACTTATATTGATCGTTATCGGCATGTCAAAAAACAAATTAATCCAAGACCATACCCAGCGCAGCATGCATTCTCCATCTGTAAGAGTCTTTTTGAGCTTTAGAGTCTGACCTTGTTTAAAAACCTTTCCTTTAACTTCAATCGAGGGCGTTTCAAGAAGACTTCTCATACTGGGGTACACAGAATTTACAACTGTAACCCTTTGCTTTCTGGTTAATCATGGGGAAACCATACACTTAGGATTCTAATTTATTATCTTATCCACGTAATCCTTGGTCAGGGTCATGAGAAAGCAGGTGACATAGAGGCCAACTCGGGAATACCAGAAACTAAAATGAACCCAACACACTTATCTTTGGACCATGGGAGGAAACCATAGTACCATCAATAAACCCATGCAGACAAAGAAGAGAACATGCCAACTTCACCCACAAAGAAACCATGTCACTCCACCTGGCCCTTTTGCTACCCACCATGTCTCTATGCTGCCCAACTTTCTATTCGCTGAAATAAAATGTATTTTATCTTTATTATTAGCTGGTTATTATAAATGAATTGAATTGACATTGAAAGCCAAAGCTGATCACATTAGTTTATCTGATCTGCTGCACCCTCACTAACTGAAACTTCCACAGAAAACAGTAACAAGGTTACTCAAAGACCAGAAACAAAAGCACCGGAACTAAACAAGCACTGTTGTTTAAATGCATTAATATGACATAATATCAATTTAAATAGACCATTTCCATGCAGTGCTGATGTTACATACTTCTTTAGTGATACTTAAATATGAGCACTCCAAGAGAGCACCAAGTTCTTGCTGAGATACGTGACTCCACATTAATTCGTTTGATTTGGAAACATCCTGTTAGTTTTACTAGCATACATTTTCATAAGGCAGTCGCTGCGGAAGTTGCCTGTCAGTTTAATTAAATAATAGTTAAACCAGATTAACATGATTATATATTAGTACATAAATTTGGGATCATGAATTATGTAGATTGTAATGCGGATGTCATGCCTTTGGAAAAAAAAAAAAAAAAAAAAAGTTCATTAGTAGTTAGAGAAAGAATAGGATGAACAAGATAAAATCTGAAACGTTTTGCCTAAAAACTCTACTGTTGCCATTCTGAAAAGGAGTGGACATCTTTCAATTATTCATTATGCATCTCCAAGTTGATTTAACACAATAGACGATGTTAATACAAATATGTACACATTATGTATTTATCATATACACTCAGTGGCCATATTTGTTACACCTGCTCAAATACTTTTTAACATAAAAATATCTAATCAACCAATAACATAACAGCCAATGCATTTGGGCATGGTCCCGATGACCTGCTGACATTCAAACCGTGCATAAGAGACTAGAAAAGTGATTCAAATGACTTTGAACGTGGCATGGCTATTGGTGCTAGAGGAGCTGGTGTGAATCTGATAATCTATTGGGATTGCCATGCACAGTAAACAGGGTTTACAGAGAATTGTCAGAAAAAGAGGGAATATCAAGTGAGTGGAAATTCCTGTTGATGCCAGATTTCAAAGGAAAATGTCCAGACTGGTTTATGCTTATATAAAGTAACTAAAAAAAAACACACTCGTTACAACCAAGTTATGCAGATGGTCATCTCTGAATGCAGGCTGTTGGTGGTGTAACAGTGTCGGGGACATAATAATAATAATAATAATAATAAAAGATAATATGGCCGAAACATATGCAACTGGTACTATAGAGTCAAATCCTTTGAGATGTTTTAGGTGGCACATGTCAAATTCCTGACTCATCACTGATGTCATCACCTTCCCAGGTCAATAGCCCACAAACCCAGAAATCCACGTGATGGAAGAGTCTAGATCTGACACTTCTTTCGGGGCTCTCCCAACAGAAAATAGGCCAGGATTTCTCAGCAAAATGTTCCTTCACACTTCCAACCAACCGTTTGTCATCTTCCCACAGTTCTTGCTCTTGCCATCACCCCAAGTAGTAAATGGTCACCCTGCTTTTCATGCAAAGTTAGTAGGTGTGGGATTTTAAAAAGTACAAAACTTCTACCATACATATTTATGGGCTAATGTCTGAGCAGCAAAGTCAGGATTAACAATGTGAACTACACATTCATGGATGAAACTTCAGTCTGATCAGTAACATCGCTAGTTAACTTTCAGCTGAATATAAATTAAGATTTTCCAGTCAGCAGCACCTCGAATATGTTGGCATGCCTGGGGCACGAAGCATTAGGTGTCCTGCACGAAGATAACACGTTAACGCCCACCATCTTCTACCATCTTTGCCATGTCTCGCAAAGGTCAGTTATTCCTTACAGCTATTTTGTTCTCTAACATACACAAGCTCGCATGAACTCGTGCAGAGTCGACTAATTCTAAATGCCAGATGTACATGTGTGTGTTGCAACTGATGTGAACCAATGAACCCATCAGGAAGAGGAAGCAACCTGAGGCTCATGGCAGTCTTTTCTGATAATAATTCATGACCTGCACTGCTAAAGATGAATTTCATTAGCCACCACTGATGGATCTCACCTTCTTCATCTGTGTGAAATACACGTTTCCACTTCTGCCCATAGATACACACATTTGTGTATATATATATATATATATACACACACACACACACACACACACACACAAACATGTGCCAACAGTACTTTAGAAAAGGGATGAGAAAACAATTCACACATTTTAACCCAATTTATTCTGTAATCAAGATCAGTGAAAATGCGATCCATGCTGAAAGCACGATCATTTGCATATTTATTAATGTAGTTTCAAATGGGTAATTAGTTGACCTTTTTTGTGGAAAGTTGCCGTTTTCAAACACATTAGTCCTATTCAGTTCAAATATCAGCGGTGACACGTGGGCGGGCGGTCTCACTTGGATTAAAGATTACAAGATGACAAAATGAAAGGAGCTGCATTAGAAATGGTTTCACCAGAATGTCTTGTATTCAAATCATATGCTTTCTTCAAGGCTGTTTTTTTTTAAACCTGCCTCCACCCTGTACAATGCAAATGAACTTTTGGTCTGTAGTGCAGAATGCCCAAGGTTTAACTCCCACCACTGCAAAGCTGACACTGTGCAATGCTACATGGATGGTGAGACAGTATAACATCTTACATAGAATACACCAGGTGAAAGCGCCGTCTTCATATCAGATTAAAAAAAACTGAAGAGTTTTAATGTAACTGCCACCCATTACAACCATAAACATTTATGACTATTGGTCCTAGACCACCAGCTATATCAGGAAGCTTTTTGATGTGTATGTCATCAATCAGATCAAGGCTTAACCTAAGCAGAAACCATGGGTTTATTGGGTTGTCCATGGAAAGAGGATTTCATGTGCTATAAGCACAGGGTGTAACTTTAGGTCTGGGGACAGTTCGAGGGACTAATATATACTCTATGGTGCTAACCCAAGAATTCCTTTCATTCTAGAGCTTTTTCCATTATAATTTGCACCACCAGAAGGAAGGCTGTGTAAAGCTGAGGTGACACAAGCTGGGCAAATTTCAGTTAAATGACCAAAAGTCCCACTGTACCTCGTTCACGGCATTTTGTCTTAGTAAAGCAAGGGTTTCAGTCCATTTGTCTGTTGTCTATACCACTACTATTATATTATATGAAATATATTGCACATGATGGTTGCCTTCAAAACAGACCCTTGCATCCGGACCAATCATGCACTTGTGCAATTCACCACTAAGAAATGACCATAGCTTAAAGAAAGGGCTAAATAATCCCTGCACATGGTATTCTAAGAGCAATCATTTTCATTTCCTGAGGTGTGAATAACTGAGAAAGGGGCCCACTTACTCCAACTATGAAAAAGTTTCTCAAGAGTGAAATCACCTATGGCTGCCTTGATTTCTTTTTTTTTTGTTTTTGCCCAAGTGAAATAGGCACCATAGGAATATCATAGGAAGAAAAGCACCTGCTCTGGCTCAGCATTTGCCACAAGTGACCACAGATGTTAAGCTTTCACAACTAACTAGCCCAGATGGCATTACTGGATGGCTATAAAATAATGCATCAGGCAGCAAGCAGATGTCTCAAAACCACCACAGTTATCCTTATATTTAAGAAGCCATCATCCTTCCATGAACGACCCACTGACTCTTCGCTTGCCACAATACATGTATTTGATGTTGTATAGAAGTATTCTAAAAGGTTAAGCCACTCAAGTCCTCCCACAGACAACCCAATGATTTGGGCCACTTTCATATGTGCTATTGGAATTCGATACATATCTGACACATGTCAATGCGACTGAGTCTAAACAGCCAGGTTGGAATTTGTACATCTTGTATGTTTACTCACCATTTGTCATAAATGTGCACTGAGGAAAAGGAAAAAAAAAAAAAGTTTTTAGTTCCGATATGGGACATTTCAAAATCTTGTATGTCAGAGCTGTTAGAGAGCATGCTGAATCTCTTCGGCTTCTGGTAAGCAGTTCTGCAAACTCTCAAACATTGTTTCTCAGGCTGTGCAATTCAATTGCAGGATCCCCCAGACTTCTCCAGCGAGAACATATACGCATGTCTTAACTTAATAATGCTCTTTGTTAAATTCATTAATGGCAGAATGGCGCATTTTAAGCACCTTACTCCATAGCCAGTAATGTACTTAGTTTAATTCAATTGTGTATTTTAAACTGAATGTCCTGGAAAAGGCACAAACCTGGAGTATGATATTATCCTTATGTACTTCTGTATAAGAAATGAGAAAAGAAGTGCAGAGAAACTAGTCATGAAATTTAATGTCATATCCACGGACCACTTTTAGCCTCCCAACAACCAATCCCAGTTCCATACACAGCATTTACATTTACGTTAGCGACTTACAATTGATACAATCTTGCAATTCAAGCACTTATGGGTTAAGGGCCTTGCTCAAGGAACAAACAATAGGAACCCTGCACCTCCCTCGGTCACAGCCGAGCCCTGGGTACCCTGAATTGTGGGTTACAGTAGGAACCCTGGACCCTGGACCTTCTGATCCATTGACCAGTGTCTTACCCACTAGGCCAACACAGTGCCCACAGAGCATTTACTCTGTTTTAAGGGGATCTTGATTAGTCACCTTTAAATGCTGGATAGAATCTCTATCACGAAAACAAACAAACGGCCACAATATCTTTAATCATTTTCTTTAAGAAGAAGAAAAAAGCTTTTGAAACTAACACCAGCCACCAACACAAGATCAACGTGTCTCCTTAACATTCTCCTGTCTCCTTATCTGATGCACATGTATAACTACATGCTAAATATCATGACTACTTTTCTGTAAGGCTTTTAATGAGCAACCCAGAAAGTGAATTTATCCTGCCAAATATCACGGTCTTAATATTCATGAAAACAAGGCTCTCCATAGCAGCAGTGTTTATCAGAATAAACACTTGTCTGGCTGTGATGCATCAGTAAACCGCAGAGTTTGCTCATGGGTGAATAAGAGCAAGCATACAAGCATGCCATAAAACCAAGCACTGTCAGCACACTTGTTAGTACTGAAGGGCTTGGTGACCTCCAGTGTGGTGGTGGCATAGGATGCTGCCAAGTGGAAACGACTAGAGGCAATAAAAGCTCAGTCATGAGTTTACAGAATGGGATTACAAAGTGTTAAAGCCCAAAGCCTGTCATTTATTGCAATGCTTCATTGAGCTTTAAACTGCAAATGGAAGAAAACATCATCACAAGATCTGCCCATGAGTTCTATGCATTGTCACACTATAGAACAGCCATGCAGCTGTGCATCTAGTATAGGTGTACATGTATGAGTAATCTGATCAACATCCACTCACTTTAACCATCAAGGTCTTAACAATTATGAGTAATTATAATAATAAACACAAATCTTGTTATTTTTTTACAGCTTGTACTTCTACCACTTACTTCTTTTACCCTACTTATTGGAATTGTGGAGCAGACATCCTTAGAGGGTATGGTTACCTGTATAATTAAATTATCTGGAGGGCTTATGTAGAGAGAAGAAATGGGAAAATAAACAGAACGCATGGCTTTCGAAGAGAAAGAACGAGAAGAGGCTTCATCGCTGTTTATATACCTTGTGAGTCAAGAAGTTTGAGATATATTTGCACATTTTAGACTGAAAATACAAACACTAAGTGGATGTGCCTGTCCTATTATGTGTAGTACTCCCACTACCTGTATATATTCTAAAATCTATATCTATCTATCTACACACACACA
>JAYJMA010000025.1:2178105-2204023 GCA_036873895.1 Parotocinclus cabessadecuia
CATACGCACATACATACATACGCACATACATACGCACATACATACATACGCACATACATACGCACATACATACATACATACGCACATACATACATACATACGCACATACATACATACATACGCACGCACATACATACATACATACACACACGAAATGAATAATAACTGCTCATGTAGTCCAAGGTAAAGCAGCTACTTAAGATTTGTGAATGAAATTAGGATGAACTAAATTTGTATGAAACCTTATAAAAAGCAAATTTACTGAAATATCATTGTAGAAATGTCTAAAACAAGTATATTTTGGTTTAGGTGGATTTTTTTTTTTTTTAAAGAAAGAAAAAACCCTTCAATGTGTCATTATCAAGCAAAGACTCAATTTGGTAAAATCTTTGAATGCAATTAGATTATAGACTAAAGAACAGTTCAGAAAGCAGCAATACATTTTTTTATGCTTTATTACCCATTACATATCACAAAAACATATTTTAAATGCAGTATGTATATAAACTGTACACAGAAGCAAGGCACTATGCTGTACATTTAGAGTATTCAACGTATATTATTGTTCTCCTTATATATTCCCATGCTGCTAAAACAAGCATGATTGTCTCCATGGACTTTATGTCAGGAGATCACCTTGACAGCCAAGTCTTATAGTCACAGCAAAAAAAAAAAGAAAAAAGGAACATACACATTTGGCACATACACACACACACACACACACACACACGGCATGTAAACTCCTCTGGGGATGAAAAACGTAACTGGAAAACCATCTGACATGCTACACTTTAACCACCACTGGACAGCAAGTCCACATTTATCCCCTGCAGGACAACACTATACAGGGCATTCAATGTAGACCAGGACAGGAAAATAGGAGAGGCTTTAACACTTGAGAAGGGGAAGGAGAGGAAATGATAATGTTCCTAGAAACGTGACAATACACAGCTGTGACTGTTGAAAGTGCATAGACATAAAACAGATTAATTTGAACACGATGTTTACATAAGACACAGTGCAGCGGGTTAACCTTATCTGTATGATAAGTGGCATTATCCACAACACCATCCAAGTGCACACAGAAGCAGCAGCCGCAGATTGATAACAGTCAAAACCACAGTGAAAATTAAAAGAGTCCTTTAGCTTTTTTCAGGTTGACCTGCTTCCATGCTGGCAAACCACAAAACTCATCTCTGCTTATCTCCAGGGCTTTCTGAGAAAACAGAACATAAGCAAATACTTATGAGATCAAACCCTTCTATGCTTGGCGTGATGTGTCATTTCCATGCCATTTTAAATAAAGAGTGCTTGGGCTCACGTTCTCTAGGTGTCTGCACTGTTACTGATCTCTAATACAGCTAATACAGGAAACGTTGTGTTCTTTTAAAACTAATTTTTGGCCCAAAGCAGGAAATCAGCAGTCATCGCTGGTAATGGACTGATTAATGCCAACTTGAGATAAATCGCCATCGGCCGATATTTGTGTGGCAAATAGTGCAGACAACGCAGAGTAACTGTTTCCTGCATCTCTTCGATTTTAGCCACTCATAAACTCTGACTACTAAGATGTGAGAACATGGCCATAAATGAGAAAATAAAAACAGAACTCTTGCTGCTCTCAACTGGGATTAAAAAGATGTTCCTACCTTGTGTATTACTCAAATGCTATTACTCACTTTTTGCAAGTATTTACATTTTGTTAGTTCAACCGATTCAGTGTCCCAATTATTAGTTTAATCAGTTCTTTATAGTACTAAACTCAATAGTAAAACAAATATTGTATTCTCTGTTAACTCTATATGACCCTGGCATGGTCTTCTATGTGCAATACAGTTAAAAGTTTTGTTTCATCAGCAAGCTGTTTTCATGTTCTGTTTCCAGCCAGAGGACATACAGGACCATGTACGCATATATCTGTAAACATAAATGTGTTTCATTTCCACTCATTTATACCTACGAGTTAAACTGGGGAAGGCTGATCAAATATTTAGCCATTTGTGTGATGTAAAGTCAAAAAACAAGCTGATTCATATTTTGTGAAAAAAGAAAGAAACTGCACCATGAGTCATCAAATCATCATACATGGTGTTCTTAACACAAAAACAACAGCACAATGCTACAAACAGTTGTGAAAAGATATTTTAAAGAAAAGCCAAGCATACTGATTCTAATATCTAATATAAGCTGATACTAGTAACGCAGATAGTTTTTGTGAATAAACATATGGTACATGTGTTTAAAGTTAACATCTGTGCTTAAAAAAAAAAAAAAAGTCAATGTTTAGCAAAGCTTAAAGAATAACCAGTAGGTTTGGGGTGATAACTTATTTAAAATCACAATATTTGATAAGCATCATATGTAGTATTATAGAGTACTATAAATAGTTTCTATCATAGCGTGACAATATTTTGACATTTATATTACAGGTTTTAGTCCAAATATTGGTACTGATGAAGGAGGATCAATGAACGCGCTTTATAACAAGCAACCGCTAAACGTGGTGGCATGTTAACCCTTTCAATGCCAAATGGAGTCCAAAATGTGTTATAAAAAAAAAAAAAAACCTTTCATGTGATTCCAATATTTATGAATCATTTGTAATCGTACATTTAACAAGCAGTTAGTTAAACAAACTTAACAGTAAAGCGAACACTTGGGATGTTCACATGCTAGTTTTTAGGCGTGAACACTGTAGTACATAAGAGCACTGCAAGCAGCACATCAGGCAGCAGATCAGACCACAGGTTTGTTAAATGAACTTCAAGTTTGTTGATGGTAAAAATGGTTTTCGCTGTTAAACTGGCATTAGCTGGTTAACTGCATCTAGGTGCACAGGCACAACTCCCACAAGCCACCAAGAGACCTACCACCAGTACAACAGTTAATGAGTTCCATTAAATAGTTATCATTAAAAGTAATTGTGTGACATTAGATTACAATCCCAAATGGTCAATTAGGCTATTACACAATCTTTGACAGACTGAAAATATAAGCTACATTCATTCCAAGTTTTGATGCGTGTTGATTAGCCGATGCTGTGTGTATAGTGTAAAATCAAGCGCTTTTTTACAAATTTAATAAAGGAATAAATCTAAATAATAATGTAATGTCACTAGACAATGAAGATTTTTGGTTTATGGATTTTGGCTGCTGGTCACGATTAAAAGCGCTGAAGGAAACCATCAAACAAAACAACATTCAATAATATCAGCCCAGCCCTGAAAACCTTACACCTGTCACTGAGAGTGCACTTTAAAAGCCAATATGTGAAAAGCTGAGGAAAATGGTTTCGTGCAAGAGTGTTGTGAACCGATTTCTTGCTGAAGAAATAACTTTGTGCCTAAAGCAGTGCATTGTGTGAGGTCCAATCATTAAAACCAAACTCACCTTTCAAGAAATCCCTACAAATCAGACTGGAGTATGAAAAGCAAAACATCAAACTTTAAGCATTGAAATCGTGAGATATAGCATCAGCATGAAATTAGCAGTCTAAATCTTCAAATATTTTCATTCACTGGAAATAAAACAACAGGTAAGGTCTCACCTCAAAATCCTCATCTGACAGGTAGACTTCAAGACGCAGTGGGTCAACGCCATGTGGAAGTGGGCGGCTCTGAAGTGCTGCAAGTGGATAAGTGCTTTGGCACAGACGAGACAGAACATCCTCCACCAAAGTAATCTGGTTATATATCTCTGCCTCCTAAACACATAAACACATACGAGATGTAATTATGCAAACTAGTGGAAATGTGGGGAGAAAAAAAACAAATCATCCCACTATCAAATAAACCCTTTTATTAATTTCAAGCATACTCTAGCAGTTCACCAAAATCCAGCTTGGACAACCGTCACCAAAACTCAAAGCCGTCTGTCTTAAATTCTTAAGTTTCTAGGAGGTCACTCAAGGAGACTGTCGTTTGTGGTACACGAGGTACACGCCTCAAACGACTGAGGAAGCAGAGGCGCTGATGTGAGTTCCTGATCAAATAAAGTGTTGTTGCTCCACGTGAAGTTGCTACTCGGGCGTACACCCACGAACCTGTAGCTGAAATCCCTTCCACTACAGAACCTCAGATGTGCAGAGGAGTAGGGGGCAGGTGTGTCTGCTACTTCTGAAGTAACCAGAAGTCAGGCAATCGCAGGTCACATGCAGACCGACTCACCTGCAGTCTATTGAAATATGAAATATGCTGAAATATAAAGATTAATCAAAAGCCTTAAGGAATTCCAAACGAATAAAAGATCATTCTGTCAGGATTCTGTTTTGGGACCCATGTAGATATTATGCGTAAAATAAAAAAAGAACAATGAGGACAAATTTGGTCTACCTCTCTATAACCAGCTAAGGCAAATGTCAACATTAAAGAAAGCAGTAGCAGCCACTTTGCATTTCAACTACACCAATCTGTTTTTATTAATCAAAACATTGGAAAACAACAACAAACACATTCTAAATACTTCTGTGTCCGTTCTCTACAACTCCAATATAGATGTTAGAGTTCAGACCAATACGATTAGTATAATTTTGAAAATACTGGTTATGTAATACACACAGCAATGCCAGACAATTCATGTTTGTGTACTGTACATATTTACATATCTTACCCCTTCTGAGAGCTCTGCAATATCTTCACGGTGCTCCCAGTTGGGGAACATGTTGGTAAAGGTGAGAGGTTCCAGTCCTGCATGAATTAAGTACGATTTCTGTGGAGTCTTCTCATTCTTTTCTGAAAAAGGAACAAGGAATAATCTCTGTAAAGCCAACATTAGTATAATCAAGTGCTTCACATTTCAAAGATGTTCAAATGAATTGCAGGGCAACATTAATTCAATGGAACCATGTCTCAAAGCAACAAACAAATACACTGCTCACATCCACTAATTTTTGTGTGCAGTATATCCAAGACCTCAGCCGAGAAGCTAAACATAAAACAAAAAATATATAATAGAAAACAATACAGGCTATAGCAGAGCACAGAATTTGATCAAATAAAATAGAAAAATAAAACAGAATATATGACAACATGGATAACATAAACAAGTTACTTAATCATTAAGGAAAGTACCTAAACCATCTGAAAATTAATATGAATATAATCATTCATAGAGTTTTATATCCTTAACCAAAGCATAGATTACCGTGAACAATATATTTTGTTCGCTGCCTTGTTTGTTGTACCGATTGTTCCTTACAAATTGAACGTCTAGAATGGGAATGGAATACTAAAATACTGTGGAAAAACCTACAAAGCCTTACAAACCCTTCAAACCTGTCCTTGCCTTCTCAATCTTAACTTATTAGATTTTACTGGTAGCTAATTATTACTCAATAAATAATTGACAAATATTCCTTATGATAATTCGAACTCTGGTGTAAAAAATTTGGGGATAAACCTAACATTTTTTTTATCCTCATGCCTTACCACGGCAGTACCGGAGCACAGTTTCCATGGCTCGCTTCCTATCAGCATCCCAACGAAGCCGAGCTGAACCGGTAGTTTCCGTGTCTTGTGGCCACCAGCCTTGCCAAAGGTACACCTCATGAAAGTTATCCACCAGAAACAGAGCTAGAGTGGGACAAGAATTAAATATTTATTTATTGTTATTACATAGTGAGACAATATACACCGCTAAGTCCGTCATAATATTAAATATTATAGTATCAGTGCAGTGGCACAGACATGACTGGTTCGTGTTATAGTTTGTTTGCTTATTAGTTGTATTTAACGACACACGGTGACATCAAGACTAGTCATATCCCACATCAATAATAACCGACTAATCGATGAACCTAACGTGTCTTTGGACCGTGGGAGTAAACCTCCAAAGACATGGGGGAAGACATGTCGACCCTTCACAGACAGGACTCAGGCTGATTCACCCGGAGATTCAACCCAGGACCTTGTTGCTACCCATAGAACCACTGTGCCATTGTCCCTTTAGTCTCTTGCAATTAAAATAAATAACTAGAAGGCTACATTAGATTTAACATTGCACACAAAATGCCCTATTCTATCAGTGCAATATTTCTCATATTGAATAGTTATTATTATTCCATCACTGCAATACTAATCAAAAGCCTTTGTGGATTTGAGTGACTAAATCCATCTGTGTGACTCTTATTTGCTTGTTGTGTAGATTTGCACTGTTTTGGAGCAGCAATTCTAAATTATTTGTATAATATACAATGGCAATAAAAGCACCATCATATCTTTCCTAGCTTCACCGTATAATAAATAACAATGGGATTTTTTTTCTTAAGAACGCCAATTAAAAATGGGGTACTTTTCTTGTATAAAAAGTATTTCCTACAATTGTTTAACATATTTCCATATAGTAATCTAAACTATTCCCCTGGGCTCTCACTCAGAACGTTGTATGCGTCTGAGTATGACTGGAATTGGAATGGAATTGGATGGTGGGGGTTGGAAAAAAATACAACTACACAGACGATGCATTGTCCCACCCGACAATGGCCATCATCCCGTTTATATGCATTGCTGTAACATAGTCATGATGCATCATTACAACACTAACAATGCGTACAGAACAGCTAGTCAGTTTCAGTGTTTGTGATTCATTGTTACCTGGCTGTGGAGCCGAGTATAGATCCTCCTGGAGGAAGGGGAATGCACTGACAAGGTTAGGAGCTCGAGATGCATAGAAAAACTCCTGAGCAACAAATTCACCTGACAAACTACTTAATTGGAAAAGACGTGGAGTGAAGTTACATTTGCCTGGATCTAAAAGAGAGAAACAGAATAAAACACACTTGTACAAGTACATAGAGTAAACGGAACACACAATGCAGTGTATAGTCAACAGTTAATTAGAAAGTAACTCTTTAATGAAACTGTACCTTGAAGCATGCAGTCATAAGCCTTGCGATCTTTCCTTCCTAAAGCTTCCCACAATTCCACTGGCTCCGCCCCCTCTTCGCACTCATAAATGGTCACATTGCAACTGCTATGTAGACCTGCCTCCAGTGGTCTCCTTGAAGATATAAAATAGTTGTTGGGACTCAGCAGGTGCTACAAATATGTATAATATATAACGTTTCTGAAAGTCATGACTCCATACAGGCAGCATTTTCACGGTTATTGTCACCGTTTTCAGACAGCATTTATTCTTTATCAAAAAAATAAGGCTATGCCTTTCAGCTAGAACACTGGCCTACCTGTAGGGCACATGCACGCAATCAAACTGGGACACTTAAGAGACACCACTGATTTATTCTATTAAATCGAGCCACAATCAAATGTATATTGATTGAATATACATTTGTTGAAAAATTATTGACAGATTTGGACTATTTTGCAATAGTTACATAAAAAACAAACATTCTACTTCAAATGCATTGTCAATCATACCAATCTATGTATTTATTGATGAATGTATTGCAAATACAAAACAACAACAGTTTCCTATCCCTGATATGGGCTAATGAACTGTGTAACTCACTGTTCTCTGATCTTGTCAGCTGCAGCGTGTGCCACTTCGCGGGTGTGTGCTTGAGTCTTACATCCGTGCCAGAGGTAGATGCGAGCTTTATTAATGTTAAGAAGAACCATTGACGTGCGGGAACGCAGACTGCTGCAGTGACAAGCCACCTCCAGCAGGTGGCCTTCTACTGGCACCTCACCACGAACACAGTACAAACGCCATTCAGCTGCAAAGAAAAAGTTGCACGTGAACTGACATACAACGGTTTGAACAAAAATGCAATGGCGAACAAGAAGGTTAGAATCAATATAAACTACATTTCTATTTTGTAGAGCACTAAATACAGATTTGAGTCCTTACTCTGAATGTTCTCCTCCTCTTCCTCTCTCTTCCCAGAATGCACTATCATGCCACCATTAAAGCACTGCAGGAAGCATGGTGGCTCTTTGCCTTGCTGCACCTGCAACTGGAAACCAACATTGGATTTAGTGGCGTATGCCACTGTCTATACTGACTGATTGTAGCAATAAAAATTGCTCATTTTAAAACTGTTAACATTTCAAGTATGAAACAGTTTGGAATTATGAATCCAGTGAACTGACCCAAGTCATGTATTGAATGTGAATATTTAAGGTATTAAATAGCATAACACTGGTAGGGATATTAGTCAGACTATTGGGAGAGTAAAAAAAAATATTTTCTTTTAAAAAACCTTTTCAAAAGTCAGCATTGTTGTCTGTAGAAAAGTACCATCATTGCAATTGGTCTAACTGTATGTAAGAACAGACAGACCAGACATCGCTGTTCTAGCAAGTCCATTCCAGTATTCGATGAATTCCGAACACACAAACAGCTCATTCTACTTTAATGAGGTGAGGCTTAATCGCCTGAACCAAATCTTATTTGAGAAAAAGTACAAGGCGTACGAAAGCTGTGATTAAGTTATTGATTTCTGAACATAAGGTAACCCATTAGTATTGTTTTGGTAAAAATGAATATAAACTTTTGCTTGCATTGTTAAATGCTTTCTTTGTATTATTATACATTTTATTAATCGAGGCCAGAAAACACCACTTGTTATTTTGACCCGTTGTCATTTTACAAGCTACTAAACACTCCTGTCATATTTGGAATTTGTCAGAAATTTATACAATAAAACAAAAATATTCCATTGCACTCAAACACATTTTAGAGTGATTCAAAAGCCACCCTTTCATTTTATGGCTGCCATTTTAAAGCCACCATATTGGATCAAGGGCAAGTTTTTCCTAATGGGAAGAGCATATCAAATAAGAGCAGAATTGTCTCCAAAATCAATATGTTTCTGTTGTTTGTCACAGGTAAATGAAGATGGAAGTGATTATTCTGATGATCGGGGAACGGAGCTTCTGTATCATAGCTGCAGACTTCAACAACCCACATCCAGAAAGATCACCAATAATCACACAGCACTGGTGCATCCCTTATAGCCTAATTCCGAGTACAAGTCCACGATGCAGCACGCAACGAGTGTGGTGACTTTTTCGAATATTTATATTAAGCAAAGAGACTGACAAATGAAAGGATTTGTCAAATAAATTCACAGCTATCAAACTGGCAATATACGTCCGTAACAATTACATTTAATGGTTGTTAAGATGTTTTATCCAGGCAAACCCAGATAAGCAACTGACTGGCATCATACCTGCGCTCCTCTCTCCTCATCCAGCTCAATTGTCATCAGTGCAGAAGTTCCTTTCTCACTGACTGTGGAGTTCCTGCCCTGCCAAAAGAAATAGCAGCACTTCTCTCGTCCTGGACCAGCACTTCGAATCTGCTCTGGCTTCTGCCTGTTGCCCACTTTGGAAACACAAAACGCAGGTTTTGTGATATAAATGAAGTATGAAGCATAAAGTATAGATGAAGGTCATTTCTAGTCAATGCCCATTTAGGTCAGTGTCCTGTTTCACACAACTTAATGCAGACATTAAACAGCACACACTGTTGGCCAGATCTGTTACAGCAGCTTTTGTCATTACATTAATAGTGTTACACGTTTCTAAAACAGCAGTTCCGTTTCAGGTTTCTGAATATTGAATATAAAACTTGTACACGTCTGACATCTGGTGGCACATCTGTTACAAAGTCTTATCTTTTTAATGCCCTTTTACAGAGTTCAGATTAGGTAGTATAAATAATTTGCCATTCTAAATATAGGAATTCATTTGAAGCAACACCAACCATCACTTTGAAGATTCAGATGTCATTCATCACAACTGTCAGCAAGGAATTCAAGCAATAGTACCCTAGTCACAAAAATTAGGGGATATTTAATTACGTGATATTTCATTTTGAAATTCTTATTTTGTGAAAAACAGTTTCTTCTTGTAATGCCATAGCTGTTACAGTAGAAAAGTCCAGTATGATTTTTCTAAGGTATTTAAGCAAGGCACTTTAGAGACAATTAGAGACAACGTTAACTATTGTGCTCAGAAGGGTCCGACATAGCCTCCTTTCTGCATTTACCATAACGCATTTGCCATACACTATAACTGTTGTAAACCTATCCTGGTTACATAAACAGAAAACATTTAAACGCAGCCTCTTCCTGCTTGCGATACTGACCTGCCACGCTCACCATGTATTTCCACTTCACCACATAAGCGTCTCCCTCATGAAACTGACCGATGCTCTGCTTCGGAAGGCGGCTATAGTCAAACTCCAGGACGTGCCATACATCCACACCAACTGTGCTGATCTCCAAAGAGCGAAGGCAGTCCTCCGAAGACCCACTCTCTATACGTCCATGACCCCTACCCACATCTTGGCCGTCAAGGATCAAGCTGACTGTGGACTGAAGCACCGGGAGCATCAGAGCTACATCATACGCTGCGCACTCCGAATGGGACACTGCACCCTGAGAGACATGATTCGGTGCGATAGAAAGACCCAAAAAGGATTCAAGTTAAAGAAGAATGAAATCTGGCTGATGAGAGGAAAAACCTTAAAAATGAAATTGGAACTCCAGACAGATAGCCACCTTCTGTTCAGCAAACTGTTCAATGCCATTCTTTGGCGGTGAGCCAGCAGTCTCTTTCCAGTCCAGAAACTTCTCCCTGAATAGAGAGGTCTCGTTGTGCTCGGTCAACCTGCCAAATATAGCCCAGTCTGGCCGACCCTGTCCCTTCCTGAAAATGCATACAGCGATGGTCAAAGGTTGTTAACTCAGCAGAAAATTAAAGGTTACCCTGTATATTTATTAATACTCAAAAACCTAGGTATGACTGAATTGCATCCTCCTGGGTCAAGAGGATTGATGTCACAGTTGGTGTAGTCAAAAGTGCCGTTCCACAAGTGCTTAGCCAGCTGAAATGCCACCTTCTTCTGTGACAGAGTGACCTCTTTACCATGCCAAACATAGACTTCACTTCCAAAATCAAACACCAAAACCTACATGGTGAGAGAAAACAAAATGATCACAAACAAAAGCCCGACTCTTTTCCCTCATTTAACTGTGCTATGTTACCCGTGAGTTTCTGAGCTGATTCTGTGTCGTGTGATGCCCCGACTGGCTCGTGCACACTAACTGGTGCCTTCTCGCTCATCTTGTCCTCCACTGACAGAGCTATTTAATGCTACACCTAATCCTAGCCTCAACATCAGTACCCATAAAATATTTTGGTGTAAAGAAGCATTAGCAAAACAACCCAAAATTGTCAATGTTTGTCTGGTCGTCAGTGGTCCCACCCCTGTACCTCTTTAGATCCCAGGAGCGAGCTGCGAGGGACTCTACCCCAGAATTCATCCTCAGGAACCAGCCTATCATCCACCAGACGGAAGACACAATTTGTCTCTACAATTGCATTCTCAAAAACCTCATCTTCTTCTGGGGAACCAGATGCTGTTGTGACACATGTTTTATGATACATATTTAAAAATTGTATCATGCATAATATGCAACACAAACAGCAAAACAAGAGGAGCTATAGGTGCTCTGGAGAACAGTACAATATGCCAAAGATGTATTATTTAGGGATATAAACAGCCAATGGGAATTTCAATGTGATTAGACATTACTGTGCAGGTTAGGATTAAAGGGCCGTACCCTGGTAACTGCCTGGTCCTCCCAGAACTTTCCAAAACTCAATAGCAGCAGAGCATTCGGTGCCCTCCTCGATGACCTCAACTTGTGTTGCTCGGCAACCAAGATCATGGTTCAGCTGTATGAAAGTGGCTAGCTCTGATGCCTAATAAAAATGGGGGAAAAACACACATTCTGTATGGTAAACCCAATCTCTGACCCAATATCCACACTCGCACCAACCAATTTATTAGGTACTATAAAATTTATTATCTCCTTGTTTTTAGATCTAAGTTGGTATGCAAAGAGATCAGATAAAGTAGCATGGAAAGTAGAAATGCAAAGTGCAGGAGTATCATTAACACTTTATTGGATTGCTTTCCCTATAAATAAACAGAATGCTGCTATTCCAATATAAGTTTCTGGCCTGAAATGCTTCAATGCTTTGAGTAGTTGCTATGCACAACCATACCTTTGCCCTCTCTATGACGTTTGAAAACTCTCCTATCCAAACAAAGCAATGTTCTGGTGTAACTAGCAGGAAGCAGTCACCGCTGTTCAGAGATGAGGCCCTGGGTTCCACTAGTCTTGTCTGGACATGTCGGCGACCTGAACAAGCAAAACGGACAGCGGAATCTATACAAATGGGAACGTTTTCAAATTATGTAATCAAAAATACTGAACCCCATTATAAACTGTATTAAGTCATACACGAGTAATGACGCATGAATATAAATTCGCGTAAATGCCATGGACTGCATGTCCAATTCAATTTTCTTCACAATTATTGATTTTACAGTAAATGGAAAGACAATTAGCACATTTACTTGCATAAAACACTCTAGTCAACTGCAGTGTAACAATTCAAAATATTGTGTGACTGTAAAAAAAAAAAACCTTATGGTCCCACTAATCTAAATATTTTCATGCCTATGGGAGCATGACATACGATTGTACCTTCTGGTGTTTACATTTCTTCTCAATGATGCACGTCCACAATGCTATTTCTTACTCTGTCCACCAAATACCACTCAAGATTACACTTCTAATACTTCTAAATATCTGGATGTGTGGAACTAACCTTTGATTTGCATGAGCATGAGCTTCTTATAAGGAGCCGCGCTGTTGTTGGTCATCTGCTCAGAGACGCCGACACTACGTAAACTCACACTGCTGTAGTTCTCCTTACTGGCCAAACCGGCCAGAGTCGCATCTGACAGACTGGAGCTCTTACTCACTACAAAAACATGGACACGGCATTTCCTTACTGTATCTCTTCGGTCACGTGTAACCCATTTTGTAGCACAGCTTCTCCTTTACAGCATTTAAAAGCAATATGAAAAATCAACATTTTCTTTATTCCTTTTAATTTCCTACATTTCTTCTGTATAAGCAGACTCCATTCACCATACTCTTATCTTTTCTCTTCAATTAGGAAACTGACTTCTCAATACTCACTTTTCTCCTGGTTGATCCTCCTACTCTCCAGAAAACCAATGTTGAGTCTCTGCTCAGTGTACTCGCGTCTGATATCCTCTCGTGCTGCCAGAATCTTTAAAGGATTACGTGACGCCTGGACGTTACGTGAAGGACGCACTGCTCTCTTGTGCTGCACCATTGATGAGGACAACCTGGGGTCAAACAAATTAAGGTCAGTCTGATTGCATACATGTTTACTTATACATTGGATTGTACAGTACAACAATAACTTTGTGGAAAATTGTTGCCAAGAAGCAACGTGAAATGAAAAAGTTTGTACTTTGCTTAACACTACAAAGCAGCATGCTGGATTGACCTACATATACCTAGATGTTACAAGTGAAGGTCATTTGACCAAGTGAACAATTGAAGGTCATTTGACCATATTCATGGCTTTAGCATTTGCACAGTGATTTATTGTAAATGAGAAAGAGGATACTCAGAATTAGGGGATAATTTTAATTCTTGGGAGCAGTGCAGTACAGTATCATAAAATGATTATTATAATTATATAATGACAATTTCAACAATATTTTTGTTCACAAACACACACACACACAAATGTATATATAACAATATCAAATATGTATAAATAGTGTAACGTGGTTAAAGTTTTTGTTTTACAATTATGCCCAAGGGATGCCTGACTTATTTCCTATGAAATTCTTCCTCTGAATATAGATGTCAAATAGCACATACCTGCATTTAAAAAAAAAAAAAAAGTTGTAAACACAAAATGTAGATATTCAATTAAATTAAATACTCCGTTTGTCATTGTCATTTTGCCTAATTAATTGTAGTGATGTAGCTGATATCGAGGTCATGGTTTCCACATTGTGGCTTTTCCCACCTTACCAGCTGCTAAGCAATCAACTGCATGCATCTTGCTCCTATTTAGATTTACATACTTCATAATACACTTACACTGGTGTATGTTTGCCAAAGATGGTATCAAAATCATCCACAATTGACACACTGGTCATGCTGCGTGGAACTTCCACCGCGGGACAATAGAACTTTGAGAATATCTCATCATCCAGTTGCATCACTTCTTTCACCGCCTTCTCGGTTACGGCCAGAGTGGCCTCCTGCATGCTACTCACTGAGTTACAGAAAGAGAAGTGAAAAATTGCCATCAAAATTAGACCCAAAGAGAATACAACTAAACTGATCGAATCACCTGCCATACCTTTGTTGTTTAATCGACCCAAAAACGTCTCCAGCTTATCTAGCTTCTTGTCAGATTCCATATCTGCTCTGACCTCAATCTCTGTAATGTGGAATTGAATACCATCAACACGGCGTCATTGCTTAAACACCGGTATCTGTGGCTAGTTTTTGTCTGCAGTGCTACCTGGTTGGCAATTTTTAAATGACTAAATTCTGTTTAAGCACTACTAAAGGCTCTTCATAGGAGTTGGGTGTGTAAAAGAGAAAGTAAGTGTGTAGCATGTACCCTCTTGCGGTTTGGAGATAGCTGGTACACTGTTCTTTACTTTAGTAGAGACTGGAGAAGGAATAGGACTGACAACTGCAGAGGAAGCAGCCAGACCTGAGAAGAAACAAGACCGGTACTTATGTGTAACAACTGAAGTTCACGTAGATCGATATTTTATATTTGATTCTTTGTCTGTATTCGGCCCTTCATTCATATCACTGCTGACCTTTCTTCACCATCCGAGCAGCCACAGTATACTGGGCAGAGTCATTTGCGGCTCCCTTTCCAGTGCTTTGCCACGCCTCCTCTCGAGTACAGATCAATTGCTTCCTATCTTCAATGGACAGCTTCTCTTCCCCCTCATCCCCCAGGCTCTAAATGGAGAGAACATAAATATGACATTTAAAAAAAATAGTGCACTTTAAATAAATGCTGCCATACAAGGCAGTACAAACTCAAGCAGACTAAAAAAAAAGTCAGGCTTTGAAAGCAAAGCAGCTCATATCAGCAACTGACTTATTTCTGAAAACGATTTTTTCTTTACATACCACTCCCCAAAACTATTAACATCATCATTTACACCTGCACTGATCAATCTATTAGTTAGGAACACTTACCATATAGAAGCACTTTGTCGTTCTAATATTGCAGACTGTAGTCCATTTGTTTTTAGACGTTTTAACTTGAATCTGCTCTCTAATGGTCAAGACCTCCCACAGATGAGGCACTGTTTGGGCGGTGGATCATTCTCAGCATTGCACTGACGTGGTGGTGGAGTGTGGAGTGTGTGTCGTGCTGTTATGAGTGGATCAGATTTTTTGACCATTTTCAGAATGTTATCCAACTACTTAAAGGGTTCAGCCACCAGCCTCTTTAGACAACAAAAGTCTAATGTATCTGATATTACATTCTCAACATTGATACATTGGAACAACTCCAGCAGCACTGCTGGGTCTGATCTAATCACACCTACAAAACACACAAACACCACCACCAAGTCCATGACAGTGCAGTACTGATAACCATTCACCACCCAAATAGTAACTGATGTGGTGGCTCTGTGGGAGGTCCTGACTCCTAGAGAACAGAGTCATGGGAACAAAAAGTATTTAGAGAAACAGTTGGACTACAATCTGTAACTGTTGAACTACAAAGTAGAAACATGTGCAAAGTGAAACTAATCAAATGGTTAATGAATGTAGAAACACGGAGGTGTACATAATAAAGTGAATTAGTTTAATACTCCCTAAGTGACTGATTTCTTCTTACTCTGTACACTGTGAATACTAGGAAAAGGAAAAAAAAAAACAAAAACAATGGCATGAAGACAGAGTGAGTGAGCAACGATATGGAAAAGTCTGTAGTTTGGAAATATTCTCCAGTCTAGCAGCCACATTAATACTCCAGTCTCTAGCCAATATGCTTAACCATCATGAGTCTTGAACACAAGGCGACAACATTTAATCATGAATTGAATATACACACACACACACACTTACCTGGCATGGAGAAGTTTCTTTCTCTACAGACTGACATGTTGAGGGGGAACGAAAAGGAGGAGGAGAAAAGGTGGAGGCAAAAACAGGCTCCTATAGACAGGGAATGTGAGAAAAAAATGGAATGAAATTTTAAAAAAAATGGTAAGGTGAACAGAAAAAAGGAAGCAACAAAACAAATAAAAAACAAAAACGAGTGTACTGCAGAAATGATTGAGCATGGCCATGTAGGTAAGCAATGGCAAAACATTTGGCACTGAGCCATTCCTCAAAAACCTACAACTTTCCACATCTAACTTCTAACAAGGGAAACCAAACAGACCCTAAAACATCAGTAACCGGACATGCAATCAGTGTAAAAACACACGAACACGAAGGGCTCACTGCATTCACACAGCAGAAAACCAAAATGACATCACTCAACCAGATGCATGAAAGCAGGGGGGTGGTTTTATTTTAAATAACTAGAAAGTGTTGTATAGGCTTGATGATGTTGTTCTATTAGAACTATTCCAATGTATATTGTCAATGGCTAACTACATACATGCTGGACTATATGCACACATGAATGTCGGTTCTAGCTAAATGGCCAAACTGGGAAGGGGATTGAACAACAATACAACCAAGCTATTCAATGTGACTAAGATCAGTTTTGCTAAATCTCAGAAAGTCCCACAAGTACATAAAGAGAACCAATTTAAACAAATAAAGCATCAGTGTAATAGCAGTGCTTGAAATGATCCAAAATATATTTGGTCATTGGTTATTGAGAAAAATACCATTAATTACCTTTTGACTTTATTTATAAAGTTTAGTGTGGTACTTGATGGCGATGACATTAAGCAAGCTCAGGATTTTATGGCCATTTTTTCACATTCAGCTCACAATTCACA
Organism: Parotocinclus cabessadecuia; assembly: GCA_036873895.1. NCBI lineage: Eukaryota > Metazoa > Chordata > Actinopteri > Siluriformes > Loricariidae > Parotocinclus > Parotocinclus cabessadecuia. The sequence goes on from JAYJMA010000025.1 coordinate 2,194,918, forward strand.
TCCTCTGGTATTTCTAACCTCGTATTTTCTACATTCTGAAATTATATGCTTTAATGGTTTTTTTTGTTTGTTTTTTTTAAATCAGTAGAGCAAGTGTCACATATTGGTATTGGTTCTCAATTTAAGAGATGTTGGTAGGTCAGATTGAAATGACCTATTCGACCAAAGTTTTTTAGTCAGTTATGTTATGGAATTTTTTTTTTTTTTACCTTCAGAGCTTATGATGGGGTTTTAACACCTGCAGTTTATAATTTATTGGCTTTCCCACGCAAGCTGAATCAGGTTTTTGTGGGTATTTTTTGTGGCTTTAGTAGTATAGACATGGTGTTACGTGCCACCCTGTCTGCTATACGGCAATATGGCTTGTTTAAGTGCATCATGGCACAAAAATTAGATTTCTAAGGGCCGCAGTAAGAGTTGTTGATGCTGAAAAGGTTGGAACAGGTTACAAAACCATCGCTAAAATGTTGATTCCTTCTATACACAGTCAGACAGACCATGGACAAATGAATGTAATTCAATGGGTTCATTAGCCTTTCCAGGAATGGAAGACCAGAGATCACTCCAAAAGCAGGGCATGTAGTGTGAGGTAACCAGGGTACCTTCTAAGCAACTAATGGCCTCTCTCACATTTGGCTGTTATTAACCATGAGTCAATCACTAGATAAATGTTGCTTTGCTGTCCATTTTCAAAACATTCTCGCATGTTCACGTCACATTAACTGATGAACAGAGTTCGTAGAATGTAATTTACCGTAACCTTTTGAGCTACAGTTATAAGCTGAGGACTTGTGTTCAGTGCACAGGAACCGAGTGATGCGAGTATGCAGCAATGCTGCAACATTGATCTCTGCCCAACCTACCACAACGTTGAAGTACACACTTACATGTGCAGTGCAGAGTCCAGGATCGGCACACAAATAATAAATATTTCAATACTTATTCCAAAAATTATTACAATTGTAATAATGAATATGCAACCTTAAACCAGCTCAGTGGCAAAGTGCTAAAACAAGCTCAAGCTAAACTAATGTCAAGTGCCATGTTACAGAACCTGATACAGTATGGGCATAAAACAAAAAGCTTTCGGAGTTCCAGACAGCAAGCTAGTCGAATGGCCATTCACAGAACAGCTTTGAAAAATTACACATGATTCTCCTTCTGGTGTAAAAGTCATAGAGTAGCAAAGTAACAGAGGATGGGAAAAAAATCCTTTATACATTCTTAAAATGTAGCAACATAGTAAGCACTTCTGAATCTTACCCATAGTTGCTCAGATGATGCAAACTCCTCAATAATAGCCCTTTCTTCCTATAACACATATGTTAGGGATGTATGCATAAGAATTCAGAAGTACACACTGCGCCAGTACTGAACATATCAATGGCTGTGGCAAACAATTTAATAACAAAAAAAATTGTATGTTGTCTCTCAGTGACACATTCACTGGTCAATTGTTGAAATATTTATACTATATTATAGTTAGGTTTCAAAGATTATTCATGATTTGATAGTTATAAAAAAAATAAAAATAAAAAAAAAATCACTTTAAGCACGATACAGCATTATAAAACTGAAACTAGTTATTTACATTGATTTTCATTCAGTTTAACAATCAAATATTAATAAGGTCTTACATTTATTTTCCCTACCCACTCAATCCAAATCAGGGTCTCATGGAGCCAAGAACTAACCACTAGCACAGGGTACAAGATGGGAACCAAGCCAATCGTTCACAATACTCATGCATGTTCTTACTTATACTGGGATGCTTTAGAAACATCAAATGACCCAACATGTATTTAAAATGTGGGATGTGTGGCCTGCTGGTTGCATGATCTGTCAATGACATGTATCAATACATTATTATGAATTTATTATTGGTTATACAGTGCTGCACCATGGACGTACTGTATATGCACCTCAACGAGACCTGGTGCATAGCTGCAGTAAAAACAGTTTTATAATTGGAGCAGTAAATCTTCTGACATATGTAAATGCAAATGAATGATTCGTTATAGCATTTCGTTAATTTTCTCCATCCACAAGAGTGTCACCCTATCTAGGCACCATCTCTGTGACTGTGGTTGCACAGCAGTTTTTGGGGCCCCAAGTCCCAGCACTGCTAGTCTGCCACTGTTGGTACTTTGAGCAAGGTCCATAACCCACAACTGACTGGACTGTGTAGGGGCATAGTACCAGTTGTAAGGTGCGCTGGACAATAAGTACATGCAAATGTCTACTTTAACTACATATAAATTGGTCATATACCTTCTTTTTGAAGTCTTTCTCCTCCAATATTTGGCTGCTAATCGAAGCCACCTCCTGTACAACTTCTTGTTTCTTATTCATCCTGTTCTTCCAGTCTTCCTCACCACTCTTTTTCAACATGGCCAACCTGGAATATGGTGAAATGACATCAGCGTTGGTTATCAATCATCGGCCATTGGTATTGATCGTTTTAAAACCAACTCTGAATAACCATTTAAAATGTATGACGATTATCAAATTAATTTTGCTTTAACAACAGCCAAATGTCGTCAGCTATGCGCGTTCACCCTCCTGCTTCTTCATTCTACCTTTCAATTCCACCCTCAGCAGAAAGAAGGGCAGACAGAAGAGTAGTGCGCTCTAAAATAGCAATGTCTCTGTGGCTCAGTGATGGAGAGAGCAGCAATGACCCACATTCATTCATCAAACAAGACGCAAAGAGAACAGCACTGGTTACCTTAGAACACACATCATTTACAGCGATTCTGTCTGCAACCATGTCTGTACAGCTTTGTGTCAAGCTCAAAACTATTGCCGGTTCCTATTTGTGTAATATTTTGAGGTCTGCTGTCCAAAGAATGCTCAGGAATTACTGTACGTCTTAACATATTTATACACCACTATTATGGAATTTGGCTATCTAGTACGTTTTGGAGATATTAGGCTATAAAGTGACTTAAGCACTTAAATCATGTATAACTGTAACTGATATTAGAATCAGAAATACTTTGTTGATCCCAGGAGGGAAATTACATCTGTAATTACATCAATTAGAACATCTGTTCAGAACATGATCAGAAGCAATAAACAGAAAAACAATGTACTTAATGTATAAACTGTTTAGATAAATCCACAACAAAAAATAATGATTGCCATAGATTTTATGTTTTATTAAACATCACAACAATGGCTATTCACGACAGAAGCAAAGCTGCATAGCCGATCACTTCCATACCGGGCCAATTTTGAGCAACCAATTTACCGAACGCATGCCTTTATTATGTGGGAGGAAACTGGAGTGGCCAGCGTAAACCCACACAGACGCATGGATGACATGCACAAAGGCAGAGTTTGTTGGTTGGGATCGAACTGGGTTTTTAGTTGCATTTTCACAACGGTCCAAATGAAAGCTTCTATTTTAACACTTTATAGCGAGACAGTGACATTGCTGATATTCAGTCACTGGTGTTCGTTTATTTGCCTTGTTTAACGTCGCTTATCGGCCATCAAGCGACACGCACAAGATTACATCCATAAACGCGTTCGTGTCAAGACTGGTGCTACCCAATGAGCCACCGTACTTCCCATCAGTCACTGGTGTACATTCGGTAAATCTGATACAGGTTTCATGGCCATGTTCATATTGACACATTTCTACATTTTTAGGTTGGTACTGTGAAACACGTCCCATCATACATCACTGTAATCTGCAAACGCCATTGATCAGCTGAAAAGTAACATTGGGTGAAACACACTCACCTCTCTTTGATAGACAATGACGACATTGTCTCTGCTTCTTCCTGGGACAGATTTGGTACAATATACTGGGGCTTGGGCTGTGTCTGGGGTGGGATCTTTGTTTGTGGAGGAGTGTAGGAGGGAGGTTGACCAGGGACAAAGGGTTTAGAAGTGGACTGAGTCTGAGGGGATACTCTGGTGTTTACCTGTCCTTGGAATTCTGTGCAAGTGTACGCTGTTGGTGGAGAAGACTGGTGGTTGGGCTGCAGTCTGGGATAAGCCTTGGGTGAAGTTTGAGCGGAACAATGAATGGGGCTTTGGAACTGTGGCTGAACAGGCTTGAGCTGGGGTTGAGCTGGTGGGCAAGGAGAGCTGTGCTGTAGGTATCCGAAAGAGCATCGGAAGGGGACCACCTCAGAGGCCAACGTAATCTCAGAAGCAGGCTCAGGGATATCTAAGAAATATACAAATACAAAAGTGCATGATATGCAACTCAATGTTAGTAAGTTACAAAAGACTGGTTACATGTTATTACTTCTACTTAAACTCAATTTTCCACAAATTATTTAATTATGCTTGAGCCAGTGGATACCCAATTCAAATTCCTATACGTTTTCGTTGAGTTATTTTGCGATCCAGTAAACTTGCCAGTAATTCACTAGCCAACACCTGACTATATTGTAGATTTCTGCTGCATTCAGCCTATTGACTCATTTTCTGCCTAGGTAGCTAACCTCAAACTAACTAACATAGCTAACCTAAAAATGACAACTGTGATACCACACAAGGCTATTGCACAAAAAGTGATGTGTCATGTGAACTGTAAATAATTTCTCTTCATTAATACAGCCAATCCAGTGATAAGAAAATAACAGCTAGTGTAATAACATAAGTGTAGCAGTGATGAATCAGGCATTACTGCTGTAGAAATCTTAAGTCACTTAGTTCTTATTAATAGAGACATCCCGTTTCATTACAGCAATTAAAAAAAAACAACATACAAATTACTGCAAAATACTAGGTACTGCAGTATACATGCAGTACAACACGCAAAGACACACTAACACAGACCAGTGTAATCAAAAGGGTTAAAACACATTCTTATTTCCCCCACACTAACAGCATTAATAGAGTATTTTTCTGCAAATGTGCAAGCATATGGCAATATTCAGGCTTGCACGTTTAACCTATTTAATAAGGTCTCTGCTGTGCCATTTGTGCATGCTTATAATGATTTCAGTACCTGGATTTTCTCCCCCCCCCCACAAAACCTATCTTAAAGCCAGTCTATCTATAGATGCTACCTAAAGTAAAAAGCTGCCCACCTTCCTCACCACAGCATAATTAGCATGCAACTGCCCAGATCAGACAAAGAAACCTGTGGGCTGTATGGATTAAAAATGCATGCTAATCCAATTCAGTCTACTCGACCCAAGAAGAAAGGCTCGGTCTATGGACAGGCAGCCAAGTGTGACACAGGGTATAGTCTGTGTACAACAAAGAGAGTACAATGACTGACCCTATGCTTCATTCATGTCTTCTGCTTCATCCTTACCTGATACAGCAGCTGCAACGTGCTCTGTCTGAGGAGTGTTTGGGGAGAAGTAACCTTGTGAGATGGTGAGCTTCTCTTTACCCCTTTCCCGGTCTTGCTCCCTCACCCCAACAGCCTCTCTCTCTTGCTCAGGCTCCCTCTCTAGATGTTTGATCAACTCCGCCTCCTCCTCACTGTGAGTGCGTGACAGTCTGTGTGTAACAGTGTGTGTTTGTGTGCGCTGGTTGAAAGCATGAGGGGAGCCGGGGTCCCCTCTCCCTTCCGAATCTAGTCTCCACCCACATTCCTCTTCCCCTTTTTGTCCATTGGGAAAAGCTTTAGCACTCATGCCCTTGCCGGGTGTCGGTTGGTTGGGCACCTCTAGTAGGGGTGGAGATTCCATTTCAAGGGGGCAGGTTTCTTTACCCTCAGTCAGGCTGAAATATCGAACTCCTCTCTCATAGGCTGGGAGCTTATCGCGTGGAAGCTGGTTGGGAGAGGCCCGGGTGTGCAAAGCAACTGGGGGAGGAGTTTGAGCCTGGGCAGGACTCATCTCTGAGCGGATGTCTGCAGACTTTGCCATAGATGGGCTTGTCACCGTGGCAACAGAAGCCTGGGCGGTGACCGCAGCAACAGAACGAACCAACGATGCAGAGAGAGGCTCCAGCTTCCGACTTCCATTCTGCAGCTAGAGCGACAAATAAGTATGACCTAAGACAGATCACTGTAGCTTTTTTTTTTTTTTAAGCACAGCAAAGCATTACAACTGAATGATCCAGTACAAGGATGCACATTTCTCGTGGGATAAGCATGAAAACAAGACGGGAAGACTGACATCTTCAGAAGAGTTCCATTACGTTCTCTCCAATAACATGTATGTATTTACAAGAGTTATATCAAGCAAGATTGAGCCTAACAAAGCATACAAATCAGGTTCTAGAGCAAACCCATGTGCAAACCCTCGCACTAATGCAACATGCATACATTAGGACTGCATCTAACGCTGGTTAATCTATATGCACATATTTAGTTCATAAATTTCGCAAGACGCTACAGTGTTTAATAAGCACCACAGAAAAGAGTTGCATTCACTGATAACCATGCCTTATTTAACATCAATATTTTGAGTCCATAAATTACATAACACTGGCTTATCAGTTATTAAACATATTCCGAGAGGTGTGCAAAGTATGTGAAACACAGGATCACCAGACTGTTTGGTGAAAAGAGCTGGAACTTCTGCTACACGGCAAGTGCTGCAGCGCAAAAAAAGCCAATTTTTTTATGATAACTTAAATCAGCACCCCTAATATTCATTATTATTCTTTCATTTTCTTTCACATGCAAAGGAATTCTATATAAACAGTAAACCTATTAATTAACTACACTTACAGAAAGTTTGAACATCACTTGGACAGATGTGGCCATTGTGGCAATACTTGGTTTCAAACAAATGGATGGCAAGTAGAACTACAAGATAACATTATTTGAGGTCTGTGCTGAGGGACTTCAGTGGAAAATAAGGATGAACTCAGAAGCAGGTAAAACTATACTAATGCTGACAAAAAAATGAATTTAAAATTATATTGTTTGTAAGCCAGTTAGTGGTCGTCCGAAGACGGCTACTGACGAATAAACCTGAACGACGGTTTCGGCAGCCTTTGCAAAAAGTCTGCAATGAAGCATACAACATGTCCTGCTTCTTTTGACTCGCCCTGTATAACCACTGGAAACAATGCATGCCATTTTGTGAGACTAATGGTCTTGTGATTGTTCCTAACTGAATTTGCATCCTAATATTTTTGTGACATTCTATAGTCAATATTCATTTGACTAAATTACTGACCCAAGCCCATGTTTATAAAATGCCAACGAACTACGACACTAAAATGACCAGACCTCGGTGAAAATGTATGGTAGTACATGACAAATTAATCTCAAATTCTGTTACTTAAGATTATTACCCGACAACACGACAGAGGTCAAACTATTACCCCAACAGCAAGGGGGAGTCATAACCCTTTAATAGTACATAAGCTACAATTGCAATGGCTTGCTTGGTGATTATGTGCAAAACATATGAGCGACCCTGACGAGGAAGCTGACATCTAACTACAGGTAGCATGTTCAATTAAATGTAAAAGCACAACACCTAGACCAAGTAGGCGTACTGTGATAGACTCCTCGTAGCAAGAATATATTCTCTGGAGAATGATGTCACTGAATCGGTGTTAAAGTTGGTTGACAAGCCACTTTTTTCATCATTCATTCCCAACTTCTCAAGAGATGTTCTCCAGGTGTATTCTTGTCATGAGAACATATCACATTGGAAAACATGCAACTCAATAAGAGCTGAAACTCCAACTGATGGATGCAAACCTATGTGACTGACCAATCAGAGACGCTTATAAAGCCAGGACAAATCAAAAGCTAGCCCATATTCTCTTACTTGCTTGCTGAGGGGTGATTCTACAGAGCCATTGGGCGTTGGAAAAGGAGTCATATGATCTGATGAGCCTACATTCTGCATTACTTCCTATAAAAGGGACAACACTTCTGACATATGAACTGATGATCACAACAAGGTCTCTTTGACAGTTTAATCTAGAAGGAAGGCTGCCAGACATTTCACATGAAATACACAGTATTTTTTATTATATATCTATCTATCCCATGACTGGTAAAGTTATTCACTGTATCTGATTCTAGGCATTTAGCAGACACCCTTGTCCTGTGCAACTTACAAGAGTCTGGCTCAGTAACCCTAAAGTAGCAGCTTGGCAGAGGTGGCATTTGAACCCTAGACCTTCAGTTCCACTGTCCTGTACCTTAACCACTAAGCCACCACAGTCCCCAAAATGACTTAAATACGTCACTTTCTTGCTGAAAACAAAACATTTGGGCAAATGCTAGGGCAATCAGCAATTAAAATAGTATTTTGTTTAGTTGCAATGAGCTGCATTATATGTGCTTGCTCCTGTTTGACTATAAAGTAATTGATTATCCATAAAGTAAAACTACTATGGCAACACAAGTGAACAATATATACTTAATCAGCATGCATTTATTATTAACTGAATAAAAAATTCTATTATCCTGTTTATCTTATCTGTGACAAATTTCACCAGATTTATTCCCCATAGTATAACAAGGAACTACGTAGTACATAAAGTGGAGAAGTGACATTTTTTAACGCAACAATAACAGGATCAGCTACCAAAAATGTCACCAGCTGTGCTAATTTTAACATTATCGATGCTTTCACAGCCCCAATAAATACATAGTAATGATTCACCTGTACCACCTCCTCTTGGGTGATGGGCTGGGTTTGAAAGCGGGCATTGCCCCTTCGCAGACGCAGTTCAGTACCTGTACCCTCAGCTTTTGGTGGAGGAGGTTGCGACAGGCGGTTAAAGAGAGCCATTTTTTCTGCCAAGCTTAGAGTTGAAAGGTCAGGCTCCTCAGTTCCTGTCCCTTCTCCGGTCCCCAGTCCTGTAGGTGGTGTTTCTTTTTCCTGAGTTTTAGGCGCGGAGTCAGGGGCTGAGGATGACTGCATGCTGTGAGGAGACAGACAGAACATGCATACATACAATCAGTCATTAATGTTTATTATTATAGTAACTTTTAGACAATTTGTTCACATTTGTAAGACATGTAAGGTACTGATCAGATACGACAGGCCTCAGTAAATGAATGGGATTAACGGGGCATATATATCTTGATAGATTTTAGTTTCACAGCTCACTGATCAGATCTCAGACTTGAGCTGCCATAGAATCTAAATTGAATTTGAAAAAAATTATAATGACATAGTAGCTGTGTTTAAAAGTATAATTCTAAAGC
>JAYJMA010000025.1:2204123-2225069 GCA_036873895.1 Parotocinclus cabessadecuia
TTTTTTTGATAAAAAAAAAAAAAAAAAAAAAAAAAAAAAGATCAACAGTTCTTGAGCCACTGATCTTCACTTGCTACAGATGCCCATGTGAGATAGAGCTCTCAGTTTGTTTGGCAAAGCTCAAACAACCCTTAAAACTACATATGCAAACAGTCCTCAGATGTTTGTCATATCTGTTTAAAACGAACAATGATTATGTAAAAGCACTGACAGTACATTTATGTCTAGACAGACAAAATGATTTACACTACGAGAAGAACACAGGGTTGGACCTTTGACACAAGTACCACAATATTGGCTGAAGAAAAGCACAGATCACATGCTGCTACAACTCAACCCCACCTTCAATTGAGGATGGATGTAATGGTGGGAAAAGGAGGAGTTCTTGTGTCTTGTGGCTGCTAATGCCTTGTACACACCTATGGATATATGCATATGTTTTATGCTCCGTCATGTCCTTCTGTTCATAATCTAGCATGCATATTTTTTTTTGAAAAGCACTCGTGGGCCAGAGAAAGGTGAAAACGCTGTTTTCATTTTAGAGCACAGATAACCAGGGCTTTCCAAAAATGCTCAAATATCATCCTGAAATTGGCTTCTGATTCTCACAGGAACCTAGCTTCAGCACAGAAAGATTCCTAAGTAAATGGGACTGATCTGACACAAAAAAGAAGGAAAAACTCTACATGGCATATAATCGTTATGACCAACTGGATACGCCAAACAGGTCATTTTAAAACATTAACTGCCAGCCAGCCAAACTACAACAGCCTAGTAGCATCGCAAACATTTTTTATCTGCATTACCATTGTCCCTACAAAGCATCTCTGAATATTAATGAGTATGCACCTCATCTGAGATTACGCCCATTAGCTCTGACACAACACAGAGCAGCAGTTTCCAAAGTGTAGGGCGTGTCACTTGTCACTAGTAATAATTCCACTGCAAAGACAATTTGTCACTCACTCACTAGTACAGTAACCTGGAATGGTTGTAGCCTGACAGAGTACGTCCCTCTCCAGGCCTGATCAACGTTGCCTACGCATTGATGCTTGGCCTATTTAGAGCAGCCAGTTAACCTAAAGCGTGTCTTTGGAATGTAGAAAGAAACCAGAGTACCTGGGCTAAACTCACGCAGACAAGAGGAGAACAAACAAACTCAGAGTCCAAGGTCGGGTTCAAACTGGTGATCTTTGGAGGGGGTCTCGACATGGACTATCAGCCAAACAATATCCATATTTTATGACTAATATGTAAGTATGTTAGGTTCATGAATTTAAAAAAAAAGTAAATCAGGTTGTATGCATGTTCAGTTTTACAATCATCTCTCCATGTCCAGGTTGGACGAAACTCTTTTTTTCCAACAAATTATAAAATATCGATGTGGACAAAAAAACACTTTACAATGAAAACAGCATTTTCATGTGTATTTGTATAGGTGTGATAAGGCTTAAAAGAAATCAACGAAAAACAAATTGACTTGGACTACATAAAGGTACGAACAAGGTTAGGAGTGTAATTTATGAAACGGTATAGGATTTCGGATTCATGGGTTGTCCAAAAGGATAATTTAACTAAATAAAGCTTAGGATTGTGGCTTGAAAAAAAATTAAAGCTAGCCACAAGTTATCAAGAACCCATATTTGGTTGATCCTTCGCCTAAAGAGGTACGGCCCATGTTAAAATGGGAGTTATACCAATAGGTCAAAAAAAATAGACTGTTTAATAATATATTTCCAACAGGTTACATTTCTAACTGGCAGAGAGGGCAACAGAAGTACAAAGACTCCTATCAGAACTCTTAAATTTATTCTAGGTAGAGTGGGGAGCGGTTGGGACTTGCCTCCGTCTGGCAGTGGAGCAGCAACATTAAGAAATCCAGCAGGTGGGGTGGAGTTGATACACAATGCTCTTGTCGGAGAAGGCCATTTTGTATGTGTGTATGTGTGTGTGTGTGTGTGTGTGTGTGTGTGTGTGTATGTGCATTTCCTGTATATTTGAATGTGTGTATGAAGGCATGTCTTAATGTGCATACATGATGATGAATTTATGTGGTATGTGAACATGAATGTGTTTATGTGTAAAAATGTCTGCATATGCTTTACGTGTGTGTGTGTGTGTGTGTGTGTGTGTGTGTGTGTGTGAGAGAGAGAGATCGGCATATGAAAATGAAGGCATTTAGCAGACAGCCAGGTCACAGTGTTGGAAGCTGGCTCTTAGAGGCAATGTATGTCCCTTGAACCCGTGACGTTTGGTTTCCAGGGTTCAGCTACGACCTCTCCACCTGGCTAGGCTCCTGCGACTCTGAAACATAACAAGACATCTGTTACAGTGAAAGTTTGATCATCCAAATTATAAGTCTTAATTATTGTCCTAACGGTAGATATGGGGGTTTTCTAACATATAGGTTTTTTTTTTCAGCTATTTCCTCATTCATGAAGGTACAAGTTCATTTAGCCCAGGTGACGCCTTATAACCAGTGAAGTGAGACATCATGAATGTTTTGTTTGTTGTTGTTATTATTTTTTGTTAACGTTGCATGAGCCTCAAGGCAAAGTTATATCAGCACACTAGTAAAGGACCAATTTAGAGTGACCAGTCAATCCTAACGCATTTCTTTGGAATGTTTGAAGAAACCCACACAGACACTGACAGCAAAAGGGTTAATAAGCATTTAGATCAACTTCATAAAGCGAAGTTTAAAGAGCAAGGCCATGATTTTTCCCTGCTTGTACTAGTAAGCGCTGCAGTTTACTGTGCCTAACCGCTCAGTGCATAGGCCACTGGAGTGAGGACCGGACCGGACAATAAGATTTTAAGATTCAAGACACAGTTCTCTTTTCCGTCGCAAGGGTTGGTGGTACAAGTTTTCTGTCATTCAGACGTGCAGTAGACATATATAAGAAAGATTTTTATTTGTGTGTATGTGTGTGTTATTAGTTTAGGCAGCACTGTTTGTCTATTATAAAGGCTTGGTGAAGACAAGGCCATGTTTGTAAGTAGTTAATGCAAAAATATTACTATTGCTTATTTCCAGATCATTTCTGGAAGCTACATAGAGCATTTTTACGTTAAAAAAATACATATAAAACAGAAAATATCTTAAGCAATAAGAATCCAATGACATTTTGCTCCGGCTGATTTGCCCATGTCAGCAACCTACCTACTCACTTGATCAAGCATAAATAAAAGAGAACTGAATATATTTTTTTAAAAAGGATGTAAACTTGTATGTTTTCCTGATTGGTCATTACTATTTCTCACTAACAAATTTGACCTATATGACCGTGCATATTATCAGCAATGTTTAAAATGAATTTACAGCTATGCGTCCTTTCATGTTCATCCAAGCAGCATCCGTTCGCTTTCACAGACAAGGAATTAGAATAGAAAAACATTTGCCACAAGCAGCAATTCCCAGAGTCCAGGACAAAAATGAGACATTAAATATAGGCATGGGACAATTCCTGAGACAGAAGCCACATTATGGGTAGTTTGTGTACATGCACTGTCTTCACTAGTGTTCTTCAGTCTGCGTGGAGAAAATGCTTAATCTCCAGTGAGGAGAGGGTATCTGATCATTATGGGAGGTTATGGGCTGCAGCAATGTGAAGCTGAGCGATGGGTCACAGAGATAGCTTAACTTATATTAACTTTTATGGACTGTGTGGTTTGAATCCATTGATGAGATTGCTGTTAGCTTGCCAAGTTTGGTGTCAGACTTCTGGTCACTACACTACTTTCCTGACAATGTATATAAATCACAGAGTTTTATAGCCTGTACAATTTATTTAACCACATCTTTGGACATAACACTTGGGTGTTTTACACCATTTACATTTGTTTAATTTAGAATAAATATGTTCATTTTACATCATTTACACAGTTCCATTTTGAGGTCTGAAATTAGACCGCAACTGGCATACTTCTTTAGAAAATATTTCTGTATGCCACAGGTCATAGGTTTTGAGATGATAAGATGTAAGCTGTAATACTACTTTAAAACATGTATTTTTCAATGTGCAATCATAGAGAAATGGTAATAATTAGTAAATGACTTGCATTTACAGAGTTGTCAGGTCCTGTGTCACAGACAGTAATCAGACATTAAGGGAATGTTATAATACAATATAATACAGTTATATACAAAACAAATTCTTCAGTCTTTTAAATATTTGTGGTCGATAAATCTTAAGCAAATAAATCAGACTTAATGGAAATGTTAAATGAAACAGTTTTATAAACAGTGTTATTGCATAATGATATGAATGAATGATATCTATTTCACATTCCAGTAACTTTAGAAATTAGGTCCCGAGACCCAGGTTCAAGTCCTGGCCTGTGTGGCGTTGGCATGTTCTCCCTGCATCTGTGTGGGTTTCCTCCGGGTGCTCCAGGTTCATCCCACATTAAGATAGTGATTAAGTGGGGTTTGAAAAACAAGTTAGGGACTAAGTAACTATAGCCTGTTCCTGCTTTGTGAATGCCAATGAATGTAAGCACAGCACTCTTGTGTTAACGTTTTTAATATTAACAGCAACAAATCCTAATTTCGCCAGCTCTATTTAATATGTGTACCCCTGAAATGCAACCTGACCGGGAGCAGACTCATTGGTGGATGTCACATGACAATAGCAAATAACCTGATCTGGATTAGACCCCTGGATTGGCATCATGTGATACAAACTTTTTCTCTGAAGCACACCCAGTGCCCACCCTGAGGAGCACTGAGCAATGGAAACCTACGCATGAAGAAATTGAAGGTCTTCTGGTGAGTACAAGCAGAGAAGGGAAATTATAGGAATGGAACAGTTCCATTCCTTCACTTCTGAACTAGAGGGTGACACAGGAGTGGATTTTCATTCCTGTCCCATCCCAATCCCACAGAAAATAATCTTGTCCCATCCCAATCCCAATCATTCCTGTCCTGACCACTCCTGGTAAAATGACTCCCGCTCCTGTACCGCTCCCATGTTTCCTACTTAATTTAGTTTTTAGCCAATACAATTCAATTTAATCTTATCCCCATTCAGTTGTGGTAATATAGGGAGACATTTTATGCCTTAATGAAAAAAAATCCTTTACTAAAGGCCACAAAAAAATAAATAATACACGGCCTGTGGTCCCTATAGTTTTTCCTATGGAGGACCAGCTGCTAAGTCCCTGTTGAATAAACCCAAACACAACAAAAAAAATTGCATTTTACTCATTTATTGAGCAATAATTTCCTTAAAACATTAGCCATTAATTTGCCTAAAGAAAAAACTGCACAAAGCAAGAGAACTGTTGTCAACAAACAAATGTGCATAAAAGCATTACCTTCACAAATCACTTACTGTGCCTGAGTATTGAATAAAGAAAAAAGGGCATATGAAGCTTTATAGATAAGTCGTTACTTCTGACTTTGCATTGCAAATACATTTTGCGACATCAGTTTCTGAGTTTGGCTGCGTCCAAAATCGCATACTTCCATACTATACAGTACGCGAAAGCAGTAGGCCAGAGCATGTAGTGTGTCTGAATACAAAGTCTGTGATTTCAGACGCAGCTCTTGTTTTTACTCCCTCCATTGCTGCTGTTCTATTAATTCCGGTGGGAAGCTGTGGCCGGAAGCACCGTGGGCTTCTGGGCCGTGTAGTTCTTTAGAATTGCGTTACTGTAGGTTTCTTCAAAGAAAAAACAAACGACAAAATGGTGGTGTCTATTCTATGGTTATCTTTTGTCTTATTTATTGGTTCCCACTCCCGCCTTCTCCCGTCAACGAATAATACTGCCATTAAAGAGTTTGCTTTGAAGATTTCTTTATAGCTATGAGCAACGTTCACACAGAAGTGGCTTTTTCCTTGCAATCCTAACACGTATACCACTGATGCACAATGATTCCTGATTGTGTACTCATGAACACTAACATCAGCCAATCAGTCATTGTGAGAGAGACATTTGGTTTCTTATCCCGGTTTCCTGTGTGACATTTAGACACTTTCGCCTTAAAGGAACTTGGGTCCAAATGCAAAAAAAGGTGCTGGAGTATATGCAGTTCTCAGGGAGCTCCCAAATGAGACCCTACAACCGTGCAAAAAAATCTCCTTAGATTATGACATGCCTTGGCTTGGAGTGATCTTTGTTGATTGAGCACTCCTGAGCAGGATAACAAATTCAAACAATGGCTTTAAATTTCCTTCATTGGTAGACAGTCAGCCCTGGCACATGCATCCATTCATGTAGTTGTTATTTTGACAAGTGATGATGCACACAAAGTACAAGTACAAACCTTCATAGTAAAGGTACATTTACATTTACGTCATTTAGCAGCTTACAATTCATACAGTCTTACAATCCAAGCAATTGTGAGTTAAGGGCCTTGCTCAGGGACCCAACTGTGGCAGCAGTGGGTTTTGAACCCAGGACCTTCTGGACCATAGTCCAGTACCTTATCCACTAGTCCCCAGTACTCTTTAATGGAAGTGCCCTGGCACACAGCAAAGCCTTGTAAAATATTCTCTATCTGGGGACGATGCACCGCCTGTTATTTGAACCATTACTACAAACTTATTTGACAAAATAAATTTGCTAAATTTTTACGCAACCCAACATCCCAAAGAGGACGGTCCCTTTTTGAATATTGGTCCTCCCAAGGTCTCTTCCTCTCAATGTTTAGGGACTTTTTTTCTTGTCAACTTACATTTGCCCTGGATATTAGAAGATAGTTTAAAACTGTAAGGATCCTTTGAGACAGCCCTCCATTGTAAAACACACCATATAAATACATCTGACTTGACTTGGCGTCACGTCTTGTTCCATAACTGCTTGGCTTGTGATAAAGGGGGAAAGCACCTTTACACCTTCTTGTAGCAAGACTCGGTGCCAAATCATACCATACCTGTACTCATTTACATATATGCCTGACTGACTGACACTGACTGACACACACAAACAAACACACACACACACACACACACACACACACTTAAGCTATAACATTAACCCGCCATTTGAATAGAAAACGTTTTGAATTACAGTGTGTTGCCAGATTGTCTGATTACACACTGATCTGGATATAGGTTGGGTGTGTTTACTATACGTACGTCACATTTTTATCAGACGTCTGTCTGGTAATAAACACAAAAGTAAACACTGACTATGTATTTCATTTATACTCTACTTAAATTGATTTCCACAACTGAAGAAACATAAAAGACGAAAAACATCCGGTACAGCAGCGAGAAACACCGTAAACATGGCAACGGGCAAGGCTAAGCAGGCTAATCTATCAACTTGTCTCTGTTTACGTTAAAGCAGTTCGAAATAAACGCTGTCTTTTCCCTGTAATGTGAGAATAACTTCTAAGCTAAATTCAATCAAACTGAACAAACAGCTCACAAACACCAATGAAAATCACAAGGGTAACTACCTGATTCTCTGAGCTCCGTACCGAAGATCTCACAGCTGTACCAACCCAGCTAGCACTTCCGCTTATTTCATCATAAAAGTCCAAGCTGGCGTTTCGATTTTTTTTCTAAGGACTGTTAAAAAAATTATATTCCAAATGCAAAAAAGGTATTATTATTCGAATTAGAATTTACATTTGTTAGGTATTGCTCACCGTGTTGTGTGTCACGGTGCATAGACAGCTGCTATGTGAAATGGACGGCTTAGCTGAAAGCTTAAAATAGATAATGTTACTGTGTGTTTTCGATTTCAACGAATTAATGGTGATCATCCATCCATTATCTTCCACTTAATCCACACGGGGTCACGGGCCTGCCCGTGCCCACCCAGCAACTTTGGGTGCAAGGACAGGTATAACCCTAGACAGCAATCCATCGTAAGGTGCACACACACACAGTCACACACTAACCTAACACACGTCTTGGACTGTGGGAGGAAACCGGAGTATCCGGAGTAAACCCATGCAGACACTGGGAGGACATGCAGACTCCCACACAGAAAGGAGCCAGGCTGCTCCACCCTGAGATTGAATCGTTCTTGCTATGAGGCAGTGGCATTTGTTTATCATTTATTATTTATCAAGTCATACTGGATGTAAACTGTCTACTATTCCATAATATGTTGTTATGCATAATTTGGTGTGCTATTTATTTGATGGACTATGCATATCATAGCAGTGACACTGACATATACGCTGAAGTGCAAAATAATTTATGCTAATGATAAGTTTTAATTTGCATTTAATTTCTATGTCCTATTTTCAATATGATTTTCTATCTGGAAATGACATAAACAAGTGACAAAAGTAAGAGACTGTGCTGCAGATGTTGGTAAAACATTTTATCGATTTATTTCAAAGTCATAGGGCCAAGCAACTTTGTCACCATCAAGTTATATTTATTTATGTAGCGCTTCTTACAAAATTAGCATTAGCACTGTCTAGACCCACAGCCCTAACTGAGCAAGCCTAGGACCACAGTGGCAAGAGAAAATTCCCTACATTTCATGAGGCAAAAACTTTGGGAGGATAAAACTATATTCAGTTCTAAATGCCATCTTGAAGGAAGTAATGGTGCTCTAAAGTCAATTAATGTCGCCATCACTGAAAATGACCTTGACACAACCCCATAACCAATTCCTTCAAGATGGCACATTTTCCATGCATTTATTAACAACATATAACAAGTTAAATCAGAAAAAGTTAGGATTGAAATATTGCGTGATAGAAACAAGTAATCAACCAGATGAAACAGAGACTCAAATAGTGATTGGGGACTGGTTTATAACTCCAAATCATAATCACTCCAAAAAAATAAGTAAACAAAAAATGCAGGGTTTATTATATTTCCTTTTTGACTTTTGTGACTTTTGTGTCATTGCAAACAGTATGAACTCAATATATTTCATGTTTTGTCTGGTCAACTTCATTTGTCAATAAACATCCATTCCTGCATATTCCATAATTCAGTCCTAACTCTTTCTGATTTGACCGGTTTTGTGTTGTCTTGTTGATAAATGCATAGGAGTTGATAAATTCTTAAAGGAATTAATCTTGCTCTAAAAGCTCAGCTTACTTTACTGCACTAATGCTGCCAACACAGAAGTGTACATGACCTTTACCAAGGCATCAATTTATCCATCTCCTCTAGACTGACCGTCACACACTGTGTTATCACACATAGAGTGGTCAGATGAATTTGAATTGTTTTGAACAGATGTTTTTCTATTATAAATTATGACTCTCGAGACCTCAGCCATTAAAACAAATGTGCATTGATCATTCATTCATTGTCTTATACGCTAATCATTTCCTAATCTGTGTCACAGGGCCAGTGCCTACCCACTTTGGGAACTTTGGTGACACTAGTTAACCTAACACATGTCTTTCGTATGTGGTAGGAAAACAGGAGTACTCGGGAAGTACTCAGAGAATTACCATGCAGACGAGTTTGTCCCGATTCAGGGGCTGTATCCTTCAGAGGACATGGTCTACGAATGCATGTACCTCATAGGTCCAAACCAAATTTAGAGGTCTTGCCCTACAGCAGATATCTAGATTGAGTCACATCACACAGAGAATCTTAGAATATATTAGCTGTACTTTTCAACCAAACCCATTTTTTTGGGAATGTGCTGAAATACACTTTATTAATAAACACAATTTAATATTACAGGTGACATATCATACTGTCCACAATGAACTAAAAATCAAAGTGAATGGAAGGAACGTAATTTTCCATACTGTCCCAACTCTTTCTGAATTAACGTTGTAGTTACCTTTTTAGGCCATTTAATACTGAGGATGGAGATCACAAATACAGCATCAGTAAGAAAAACACTTAAGATTACATATTTTGAAAATTATTCCAATTTTTATTTGTATGTGGATAATACTCCTAGTAGAGTTACTCTTATGCTTATCAGCTGTAGGCAGTTGTTGTGGCCAGAGGCTTGTCTTGCAAGGCCATGTGCATGTAGCAATCAGTCATCATCACTGCTATCTGATTTCTCAATGACCTTCCTCATCCAACGGCGCATTCGAAACAGATGAGTATAGAAGCCATATTTCCCATCACGGTCACAGCCCTCACCCCAGGAGACAATACCAATCTGATACCAGCGATTATCATCCGGATTCTGCAAGGAATAAAAGATTAGAAAGTGAACTGACTGAGAGAAAACAATACAATAAATTATGTGGCCCTTAAAATCCCTCAGGGTGGATTGTTTACACCCAAGACTGGCCTCCAGTTAATACATGATGTCACAAAAGTGAGAACATTCCTCACATTTTTGTATCTTTTTTATGGGACAGCACTGTAGATATGACATTTTGATACAATGTAAAGTAGTCAGCCTACAGCTTGTATAACAGTGTAAATTTGCTGTGCCCTCAAAATAACTCAATACAAAGCCATTAATATCTAATCCACTGGCAACAAAAGTAAGTACACCCCAAAGTAAAAATGACCAAAATTGGGCCCATTTATCCATTTCTGTTCCTGGTATCATGTGACTCATTAGAGTGTGAATGGGGAGCAGGTGTGTTAAATTTGGTGTTATCTCACACACCCATACTGGGCACTGGAATTTCAACATGGCACCTCATGGCAAGGAACTTTCTGGGGGATCTGAAAAAAATATTGTTGCTCCATATAAGCCTGTCAGTGCTCAGACCATATGCCACACACTGTATCAAACTTGTCTGCATCTTTTAAACATGATGCACAATACAACCTGTCAACAGTTTGCTAAAGGAACAACGTCCTGTGGTCTGATGAGACTAAGATATACTTATTTGGATAAGATGTGTGGTGGTGAGGAGTACAAAGACAAATGTATCTTGCCTACAGTTAAGCGTGGTGGCGGGAATGTCATTTGGGGCTACATGAGTGCTGCCAGCTGTGGGGAGCCACAGTTCACTGATAAAAAACATTTACTGTAACATACTGAAGCAGAGCAAGATCCCCTCTCTTCTGAAATTGGGCTGCAGGGCAGTATTCCGACATGATAAAAACCCCAAACACAGACCACTGCCTTGCTAAAGAAACTGAGGGTTAAAAGTCAAGCCTGTCTCCAGGCCTAAATCCTATTGAGCAAGGTGATGTCATCATGGACGAGTGGAATAACATTCCAATAACAACCTGTGAAGCACTTAGGGGTGTTCTCACTTTTAATTCCAGTGGCACAGCAAATGTACACTGTTACTGTATATAAGCTGTAGACTAATTTATATTGTATTAGTGTTATATCTTTAGTGTTATCACATGGAAAGATATAAAAATATGAGATTCGTCTATCTCCCTTTATCCATGTTAACACTTTAATTACCATACACTTACCATATAAAAGCAGTTTGTAATTCTACAATCACACTGTAGTACATCAGTTGAGGGTATCTAAACACTTGCATATGACTTTAAATATATGAACGCAAACTTTTGCAAATGTAAATTTGCCCTTACTTTCATGACAAAAGGTCCTCCACTGTCTCCTTCACAGGCATCACCTCTCTTTTTATCATCTGGGCTATAACCTGAAACCACACGATTGTTTACTTGTAAAGATTAATGTTGATTTCTTGGGATTTTTTTAGATTGCAGCAGGATATTGATCATTGTAAATTATTGATTCAAACTTAAAAATCAAAAGGCATATATTCTATATCATCTTTGGTACACTTGTATAAAGCAAGCATGACTCAGATGGGTTTGTAAACAGAATAAAGTGGAGAAACAACACAAGACACGGTGAAAACAGTGAAACTAAAATCACAAGAAAAGGCTAACATGCAAAGTGGTTAAAAAGAGAAAGAGGAATAGGCTAAGGATAACTATATATATATATATATATGCTACCACATTTACAATGTACAAAAAACATTAAAATTGTACAACCCAAAGACACAAGTATATCCACAGCATGAAAACCCACAATATACACAACAATCAGTGATGAGATACAAAATAAAGAGGTTAAATGTACAACAAGTAGGGTGTAAAATTATGGTAAGACAAGATTAAAATCGACAAGACAGAGATTATGAAGGGTAAGAAAAAATAAATCCTGACAATCTTTAACAGAGTATTAGGTACTAATGATCATATCCTTTTTTCTAAGATGGTGGAATTTTGTTAATTAATGGATGCTTCTTACAACACTAGAATAGAATAGAATAGAATATAACAGAGTAGAACAGAATAGAGTAGAATAGAATAGAGTGCCTTTATTGTCACTGTACTCATATATGTTGAAGGTTGGGAGGTTAGATTATGGCTATTAATAATGACGTAAAGCACTGTACAGAACACTCACCTGCACAGAACATGTTATCAGTAATGCGGATGGATGTGGATTTGCGGCAGTCTTCTTGGTTTACGATGGGCAGGTGAATCTGCTGCAGGACCGTTGGTAGGTTTTGAGGACTTGACGTCCATGACTCTTTCAGGTTACCCCAGCCTGTCACACGACCCTTGTGGCCAACTGACATCAAACTACCCACAAATGTGAAAGGTATTTTTAATTTTCATCATTTTCTACATTTCTAATTACATCATCTACATTTAAAGAGATAGTTGATTCACATGAATCTAGAATTCTAAACATTTTAATTCCACTTATCCTGGTCAGGGTAGCAGTGGTGTCCAGAACCTCTTTAAGGCACAGGCAGCAGCATGCCTGGGACAAGGGTTCCCAGGGGCAGCAGGGGTCACTGAAGCACTAGGGGATGACCCCCATACCCTTTCCCCTAGGATTCCTTGCCTCAGACACAGGCCCAACAGCCCAACAGATGAGCCCTAAGGGTTTCTCAGGTGGTAGGCTAGCAAATTACTGTAATCAAGTTTCTTACATGTTTACAACATTCTTTGTTGGAAGGCAGATGGGGTGGATCGCATTGGTAAAAGTGGCAGGTTTCTTCATATGCAGCAAAGCGATGTCTCTGTTCAGATTCTCTTTCCAGTTATATTTAGGATGAACAATGATCTCATCAATAGCCACAATCTGTTCGGTGCCCCTCTCATACCTAGAAAGAGAGAATGCAGGGCTATTCAGTTGACACCCTAAATAGCCCTAATCATTGCTCCCCTTTTCTCCCAGAAAGAGAGCTCACAGTACAGAGTACAGGATCCCTTCAGGTTTCCATTTTCACCTGTTGACACTGCTCTGACTACTGGAACAGATTTGTCAAACTTATTTTGTTAGAACAGCCAACACACTAGTGATTAGATTCCACCAGCCCCATGGCCTGTTTTATTTTCCTGTCCTATGGCATCAGCAGGCCACTATCACAACTGTATTGTTTATTTGGGGGGGGTGAATGTTTAGATACTTACGCATTATACTTATATATACTTATACTTATGGGACAGTGTATCTAATCAGTGCAATGTGTCTTTAATTTTAAGGGAGCATCCAGTGGTGCTTAAAAGTTTGTGACCTTCTTGGAATTTTTAAATATTTCTTTATAAATATGACCCAACACTATCAGACGTTCATGTTGTAAGGTTCATGTTGAAATTGGAAATATATTTCCAGTTGAGTTAAGGAGTTCTCTAAGACCCCAGCCTTAGTTTGTTGTTTAATTTCCATTGCTTTTCACTCTGTTAGAAGGAGGCTTTTGTTATTTATTTATTAGCATTGACCCAAGCAAAAGGCCGCCTCCAGATATCATTTAATCATTGTTACAGTATAATTTCTTTTAAAAATTAAATCAAATACAAATTTAAGCAGTTATTTTTTGGACAAAGTGTTGCATTATAGTGAGCTTCATGGAAAAGCAGTGCTCTTTGACCTTGTCTATAATTAATGCTAATGAGTAGTGCCATGGGGCAGCACGGTGGCTCGATGGGTGGCACCGCTGTCTCACAGAGGATCCCAGGTTTAGTCCTAGGGTGGACTGTATCTGTGTGGAGTCTGCATGTCCTCCCCATGTCTGGGAGGATTTTCTCTGGGTACTCTGGTTTCCTCCCACAGTCCAAAGATATGTATTAGGTATTAGGTTAATGGTGTCTCTAAGATGGCCCTTAGTGTGTGACATTGTGTGTGTGCACTACGATTTATTGGTCCCAATGAGCAGGTGCTGATCAGGTTGCAGGTGATAAATAAAGGTCCTTGTCCATACAGCAAGCACCTTCAAGATATCAACTATTCTCAACTCTGAACTCAACTCACCTGGCACGATAATGTTTGCCTAGGCGCACAAGAATGTCATCAGTTGTGAAGTTCTTGTCCCATGGAGGGTAAAGAATGCAATGGGCAGCAGTGAGGATCCACTCATTGCTGATCAAACTTGCTCCACACAGCAGCTCTTGAGGACTGCGCTTATAGAGCATCACTTGCCTATCAGTCATATCACAGACAAAAATAACCCATCAAATATCAGGTGTTAACAAAGCAAAATATCAATTAGATAATGTCACTGATTTTAGTAGTAAACCCTTACTACTGAATAAAAGGAACAGTAAACAGTTATCCAGCACAGACGTGACTTTAATGTTCTCTCTACTTATAAAGCAGTAAATACATATAGAGCACAGTAGTGGAACATATTTACCATGGTGCACTTCCTACTTCAGCAGCCTCGCCATTTACAACTCGTTGTTTATAGGAATCAATGAGCTCAGCCTCTGTTCCATCTCCTTTGTTTACTTTCTCAAACAGGGGCCGTACACCACATTCTGTCAGAACATGCAGGGATTAACACATTTGTACTGTGATTTTACTGGGGGTTTTTAAAGTCTTTTCTTGGTCATTTGTGTAATGGTCTTTCAGTTTACAAAAACTTGCTACATTATAGTTCTCCATGACTGTGACAAAACTATTTTTACTGCAGGCCAAATTGATGCTATAAGTCTAACAGCTGCTAACATTCCCATGCAACTGTGAACTCCTCACCACACTCTACAGTACAGTACATCTATAAAGACCACAAGGTCACATGGAGAGATAGCATGGCAGAGTATAAACAGCATAAACAGCATGATCCTTTAAAAAAAAGCATTTCTCCAAACATAGAGAAAAATAAGAACAACACTAGATTTCTATTTAATACAGTCTCCAGATTAACTAAAAGTCATAGAAACCGACTCTGAAGTTCAGCATGATTTTAACAGTAATGACTGGCTCATCACATCGCACATCAGGTCACACCTGCGGACTGTTCAGCAGACCACACTCAACCACTCACATACTCCCATGCTCCTTCTTTCTGAACACACACACCCGGTACTTCTTCTTTTCACTTTTTATGGGCTCCTTCACCATTTCCTCTCTGCTAAGTCACTTGGTGTTTTTTTTCGTTTCTAAGCCCATCTATCTCTAGTTGTTTATTGCATTGCTTATCTGGATCTGTTTCCAGACCTATTTCATCTCTCCCTTTTGGCTTGATTGTGGATATTCTGTTTTGACCTCGGACTGACACTCTTTTTGCCTGGAGATTTTGTAAATAAATACTGTCCTGATCTCTACCACTTTATTTGCTTCCAATCCCTAGCCAGCTTTACAGACGTAGACTGTTAAGCAAATTCCAGGGGCAGCACTAGTGTAGATTTATGTTTATTTAGCTGTATATCAGGACTAGGATCTTTTACCCCAATTACTAATTCTGAACTGAAGTCAGCAACTTTTATTAGATTAATTAGATCCAATCCCTACATATGTCTTTAGAAAACTAATATAGAGGGGTCTGTGGTCTTGCCAGGTGTTTCCATCTTCTAAAACACATAGTGCCTTGAGTCTAGATGGCTGTATATGTGGAAGCTAAACAGATCAGGGGTTCATTACAATGAACTGTGGTAAAGTATGCAATGCCTTTTTCTTCTCAATTTGTATACTCATATCCCCCACTGTGGAGCATCTTCTAATTGGATGTGTATGCTAAGGAACTTCAATATATCACATACAGAATTTCCCAATACAAATATGAGCTCCCTTCAATCTGTCTGGAGTTCATAAGGTAGTTGAAACATCCCTAGAGTGCAAACACTAAGGAAAAGTGTGCAGACCAAACTTATGAGGTGTATATACAGTATATAAGATTGATACATGTAAATTAGTCTTAAAATGACTGATTTTTCCAAGTTTGTCAATTTAATCCAATCATTCATGAGTCAATACAGTACACTACTTACATATAGCCCAGGATTATAGACAAGATCTTTGATTCTTTCTTGATCTTTGATTAGTACAAATGTAAGTGAAAAATGTTCAGTGGCTCTGAATTGGCCAGTTTACTGTTATTCTCACCCAGTTCTCCCTGTCCAAAGCTGCGAGGATTAAAGAAAGTGTCCTTTTTAGCAGCAACAGTTCTCTGCCGAACAGTCTCCTCATCCAACATCCCATCCAGAGGAGCATCTGGGACAAAATATATTTTTGAGTGATAGTGTTTGTAATGTTTTTTTAATTTCTGAGAGCACACTGAAGCATATAAGCTATTCTTTTACAGTGATACTCACCACACATCTCTAGGTTACAGTAGTCAATGGTAATGTTTCCAGCACTGTTCTTTATGTAGCACCATGGTCCTTCTAGATCTCCATCTGGGTTCCTGCAGTAGTTATTTAACAAGCTGACCTCTGGTTTGAAATCTTTACCTGCACTCAGAGCTTTCACTTTTGGAAGGTTCCACTCTAGGCAGGTGTGGCCACCCAGGGTCACAGACAGAGTTCCAGTGTAACTTTCACCATTCTCATAGAGACAGTCTATCTTATGGTAACGCTCAGCCATGGTCTGTACTTTAACTGTGGGAATCACATCTGGCAATTTCTCACCTGTTGGGAAAGGAAAACCAGTTAGCCAAGTAGCCAATTATACAGACATTTTAAAGAAAGACACTGTTTAGAATGTAAAAACAAAACCCACTACTGCCAGGACAATTTTTTTCTTACATACAATTGTTTTCAGCTGGGTTGGGCTACACAATAAAAATTAAACAAAACTATTGAATGCAATAATGCGTATGTAATGAATCTGTTCATTGTATTGATGGTGGGATTATAGTGTTATGATACGGGTTTAGGACCCAAGGATGTGGGAATGAAGGAACCCCACGACATATAACAATAATGGGGAAAAAACTAAAAAGACTCTCCAAACTACAAAACAAAAAAGGGGAACAAATCACGCAGCTGTGTTAAGTCCCAATTGGGAATGGCACCCACAGCTGGCGCCTTAGTCGATCAGCGAACTTCTAAGAGGGGCAGACGTGCAGTAAGCACAAGAAGGTGACCCAAATCGAGTGGTGCGGAGGAGCTTCGGAACGAGGAATTCGAGCCGGCGCGCGTCCCAATTGGAGCGCGCAGTCGGCTGGAATGAACTCGGTAGGGACCGAGTGAGGACGGGAAGGGAAACCCCGGATCTGTCCCTACGGGAACTACAATACCTCGGAGGTTTCCCTTAAATAACTCGCACCGCGAGCGAGGGACCGTACGTTTGTTGTATGGCGACGTGGCACTGAACAACGCTGGTGGTCGTACTTTTATTAAACACCGGATATAAACAGCGTCACCGGACGCTCTGTAACGGCTGCTGAGTCGCGAGCGCACCGGGCATTTAAGGTGAGCCATATAGATCATATAATATGCTGTATTCTGAGGATCTTGGAACTACATCTATAACTAACAAAGACACAAATTAATGAAATATCCTGACCACATATATAAATGACAACATAAAACTCAACATATCTACAGTAAATGCTTTTATATTACACACACAGTACCGCATTTTGGCACAGCACATTTCTCCCTCCTGACAGTGGGGTCACTGGTAAAGCACCAAGGGCCGTTGGGGCTATTATCCGGGTTCCTGCAGTAATTCTCTGGCAGTTTCAACTGTGTTGTATTGAACTCACTGGAAACATATGAGAACATTTAATGAGCTGCACAGAAATAAAGTCAGTACAGAGTGACAGTGTGCAGTGCGGTGTGGCTACAATTCAAAAGTCAAGACTTTGACTTTCTACAGCCAGTTCGAAACATTATTCTTCTTTGCGTGACTTAAAGAATGTTTTCCTTTGTCCATAATTCAATCCATAATGAATTTTTCTATAAAATGATAGTAAGCCATTGTGGCCCAGGTGCAGCAAAACAGGCTCAACCCATGATAATGTACTTATGCTTGAATATTGTGTTTTTTTCTTTAGACACAAGGATTTTTATTTAAATGAGAAGGATTTATTTAATTTGTCAACAAAAACATTTTTGTTCAATAGCCGTGTATCTTTTTTGAGAGGAGTAGATTTTTTTTTCCTGTAATGCTGCCATGCACACCATTTTCATTCAGTGTTCTCCTGGTTGTGGACCCATGAATGTTAATTAGCCAATATGAGAGAGGCTAATGGTCTTGAAATACATTGATTTGATTTTATTTGGTTGCTAGGTATGACACTTTTTGAAGATTGTGAGTGGTTATAACGCTTTCGCTTACATACCCACCCCCCCTCACTCTGTCTCTCTCGCTCTCTATCTCTCAATCTCTGACAAACACACACACACACACACACACACACACACACACACAAATAACACACAATCTGGAGAATGCTCTGCTGCATCATCTTCAACTTCTTTTAAAAGAACTACTAAGCCTCCTAAAAGTCCTCCTCCCTATTTTTAACGATCCTTCCCCTTAGGAGCTCTTTTAGGGGTTAAGATTTTGATTTACTTTTTTCACTAAGAATCTTGAATGAATATGAATATGACCTATGAATGTGGTCCATGATGCATTTGGTAAGAGTACAGAAATATGTACAATTTACAAAAAAAATGTGTTTACAATTTATCAAACACGGCTGCAGCTGCTTCTGTGTTTTTTAATTTCCACTTACAAACTTAAAATATCCCATAATAAAAAATGCCCCACTTTTGTGTATTTTTATTTGTGCTGTTATTAGAATACATTGTTAATTCTTTTTCAAGTACATACATCCATACAATACATACATTAATAAAGTACAACACCAAATCAGAAGGGTTTGGGTAAAATTGGGACAGCAGACAGTATGAACTTAGTTGATACACATTCATTCTGGCATTTCAGGTCTGCAACACATTCTCACAAAAGTTCCAATGAGGGAAATATAGAAGTTGGTAATAAGGTGAAATAAATACATAAATAAATATATTAATAATAATATATAGAATAATAATTATGTTATTTCAAACAGATGATATCAACAGGTGGTAAAAAGCAGTGTCTACAAAAGGCTGAGTCGCTGAGAAATAAAGATGGGCAGAGGAATATAGAAGATTATTGAAATTATTGGAATGGATTTATATATTTCATATTTACAGACAAATGTTAACTACTTACATATTGTTAACTCATTATGTTAATTAATTAACGACTTCATACATTAATCATCATTCTTTCTGTGAAAAAAAAGTGTCTAGTGTGGACCTGTTGGTAACTCATTTGTGTAGTAATAAATATATTTTTCAATTTATTTTTTGTGATGTACGATGAAGTGCATACGTGAGGCAAGATATAGATTTATTTGTGCATGTTTACATTATTGAAATGCAAATATAAGTGTCCCAGTTACTGACTGAAGCTCATTTGTTTCCATCTCACCTGCATTCATCAAAAAGAAAAATACCAGCTGTTATTTGGATTTAACACTTTTTATGAATGCATTATAGAAAGAATGATAGTTAATGCATCAAGTCTTTTATTAATCAACATAATGTCTTAACAATATGTAAGTAGTTAAGCTCTGCCTTTATTAATGGCTATTCATATGTCACTCATTAGATTAATAATTTATATTTGTCATGATCTCATAAAGCACTAAGTATTAGTTCATGCATCAATTTATTGGTAATAAACGCTTAGTTACGTCTTATTGTATGCTTAGTTATGTACCAGTATTGTAAAGTGTTACATGCTTTACTTTCCCAACTTTTTAAAAATGTGTTGCAGGCCTGAAATGCAAAAATGGATGTTTATTAGAGCTGGACAATTAGAAGTTGAAAACAGAAAATGAAAATGAATAGAAACCAACATTCAGAACTGTCATAATCTTGCCCATGCTAATAATTTCTACTTGGGTTTGTTTTTGTTTGTTTTATTCTGTTAATTCTTATTTTTTTAAATTATCTTAGGGCATTCTCCATCATGTTTAAAAATGTTACACAATATTACCACATCCTATCAATCACAATATATTTCAGTTGGTTGAAATATACAATACGTAACCATAAATGGTTCAGAATTTCCTTTAGTTATTTTAAAATCGCAACAATAAGCAAAAAAAATATGCTAGTTTTAATAGTAGAGCATATTTACAGTATAAGCCATGTCAGTGAACTATGATGACAAAAAACATTAACAACAAAAAAGCCCTGAAATACTTATTAATTAATCGCATTTGAAGTAAATGTCCAAGATAACTGTGATATTGATTTAAGATCATATCGCCCAGCACTTATGCTTATTAACAAATGTAATGAAACTGGCTAGACAAAACATCAATTATCTCAGGTTCATACTGTCTGCAATGAAAAAAAATGTCATAAAAGTAAATAAACATTATGCTTTTGCATCCTCCATACTTTTCCAGCTTTATCTGATTTGAGGTTTTATTAATGTATTATTAAAACAATAGTAAACAACAAAAGATAACAAGGAAAATGTAATACATACACAATTTTGTGGGGAAAGTTGCTTTTCCAGTACTGGCATGTCCGTCCAGAAATGGTGATGTTGACCTTACCATTGTAGTATTCATCATTATAAAGATAGCAGAGATCTGTCAATCCCAAATAACAGAAATTTTAAGCATTTCTCTTACAGACAAATGTGTAGAACTTACATACTTACATATATAATTACACACACATACATACATACATACACACATACATACACACATACACACATACATACATACATACATACATACATACATACATACATACAGACAGACATACACACATACATACATACATACATACATACATACATACATACATACATACACAAATACATACATACATA
>JAYJMA010000025.1:2225169-2239485 GCA_036873895.1 Parotocinclus cabessadecuia
AGTTTTGTATAAAGTATAAAAAGTGCATATGAAGCTTTATAGATAAGTCGTTACATCAGTTTCTGAGCTTGGCTGCGACAGATTTCAGACACAGCCCTTGTGTTTTACTCCCTCCATTGCTGCTGTTCTATGAATTCCGGTGGGAAGCTGTGGCTGGAAGCACCGTTGGCTTCTGGGCCGTGTAGTTCTTTAGAATTGCGTTACTGTAGGTTTCTTAAAAGAAAAAAACGACAAAATGCCGGTGCCTATTCTATGGTTGTCTTTTGTCTTATTTATTTGTACCCGCTCCCGTCTGCTCCCGTTAACTTTTTTATCCTGTACCGTCCCAATCACGTTAGTGATAGTTAAGTTGAGTCCCATCCCGTGGGATTCCTAAAAAAATGTCAGCCTCTATTCTGAACACCAGCAGAAACTGGTAGCTGAGTCTTTCAGATTTAACAGTAAAAGTAAGCAAACAGGTTGGATAAAAGCCAGAAAAAGTCAGTTGGTTATAGGATTACATTTTGACTTACTATGCAGTGAATTCGACCTTGACTAGTGGCAGCTCGGTTGTACTCAAGCACTGTACACATGTAGTGTAAGAGCTCAAATGCATGTGTGCTCAGATACGGAACCTAACGTCAGCTGCCTCCATAAAAATGTTCTGATATGTGTAGCCCAAGCAGGCGAAAATCTCTGTGTTGTACTAGCATTAAATCTGTAAGCCAGGCTGTGTCCGTGTCTAACAATGACTCCAAAAAGTCACAAAGTAATTACAACCATCAAGCCCTTTGTTCTCAGCAAGCATGCCTTTCTCCACCACAAAATAGTGATAAGGGTCCAGAAAGCACAGAGTGAACGGCACAGCGTTGTGAGGAACGTGTTCAATCCTGGTCTGTCACAATACAGCGCAAGTGGGCATACTGTAGTACCCTTAGTACTCCTCGGGTGTGGGCTGAGTCTATTTTATATCTGTTTGCATCAAGTGACGCCAGTCAAGGAGCGCCCCAACATTAGACCACTGGTGCCCCGTTTTGTGCATGAGACTGTATTTAAGCAAAGATTTTTACCTGTGTGGACTGGCTGGTCATCTTGTGTCTCACCAGGCTCACTGCTGTCTGTGTAGGGCACTCTAATTTTTCTTTCCATCCTCCCAGATGCATTTGGAAGTTCCTGGGATGAAGGAAGGGAACTTTTATCATCCCCTTCCAGCTCATCAGCATTAGAGACAAAGGCTACCCCATATAGTCCATCCCATGAGTCTGTGCTACGGAGGCTAAGACGTCTCATGCGAGAGACAGTGTCCACCTCCCTCATACGGGCAAGTCTCTCCTCTGAACCATGTCCAGGTGGGGCTATGAAACGGTCTTGCAGGGCCTCTATGCGCCGAGAAAGTACACGTCCAGTCATTTCTGAGCCCTGCATTTCACTGACCTGTGGACCTCCTTGAATTTGTTCTTCATCTGCAAGGCTACTGCCCTGTTTCTCACTTCCTAGGTCTTTAGAAGCATTGTCGCTTTGATCTTCTTGTCCTGGACTCAGGTTCCTACTGTCTATATTCAAGTCTCTTCCATTCTCTTGTTTATCAATATCTAAATCCCATTCTGAATCGTCTGAACCCTGTCTATCAATTCCACACCCTCGCCAACCCCCTAGACCTCTCTTTTCACCGCCAGATTGCTGTCTCTCATTATCTAAGCCCCACCTATCCTCACCTAAGTCCTGCCTTTCAGCATCTAGAGATCGCCTCTCTCTTGGCCAGCCCCTCCCAAGTGTCCAGCTGGTTCCTTCCCAGATACTCTTGTCCCAATCCAACTCTAAAGATAACCTACGATTTGGATATGACAACACAGACAAGGGTAGGTGATCCGGGGGGAATTCTGGCAAAAGGACTGGATCTAGGCCTGAATGTGTCCACATTGCAACCTTGTTTGACCTTGAGATTACACCTGCTTCTTTTTTGGGTACCAGGGTTTCCTTGTCCTCGTGTGTGTGTTCTTCAGAGTCTTCCTGTTGAATCTTTTCTGGGTCTAATTGTGTTTTCACTTCTGTTTTATCACCAGCCATTATTTCTGGAGACAACGGACTCACATGTGCTGGTGCAACCTCCTGCTTTTCCATGTCTGTGTCCTTTTCCTCACAGCTAATGAGGTTGCCTTCTTCAGGTGTCTCATTTGATTGATCTGCTAACTCACTCTCAGGAATGACTTCCCTCTTCTCTGTGTTGTTTGTTTCATCTGGATCCTCAATTGAGCCATGGCTTGACCCTTCCCCCGTGATAAGTGTAGCAATATGCTTCTCAGCTAATGACAGCTGCATCTGCCAGTCAGCCGGTATTTCAGGATTTGCCTCTAAGCCTGCTTTGTCTCCTATGGACTTTCCAATGCCACATATCACACCCCTGTTTCCGATGAGTTTGTTACTTTGACTCGGTACCCTTCTAAATCCAGCACCGCTTTCTTCCGTGAATAAAATCATTGGATCCCGCCTCACCTGATTTTCATCACTTAATGTCAAGGAGCAACATGGCTGCTCCGAATCTAATGCAGATCCGCTAGGCAAGGCCAAATGATGTAGATTATCAATGCTCATGGCACTACCTGGTTTGGATCTTACAGAAGCCCCTCGACTGAGGGCCCCAGAGTCACGGGCCATTTGGAGTGTTTGACAAATGTGCTCATAATCTGGGGGGCTGGTTAGGGTTGAGGCATCCTGCATAGGCTGCCTCTCTGACCATGGAATCTCAAGTGCCATAGACGAAGTGGATGAGGTATGTGCACTCAAACTGTCATCTTTGAGTAGGAGGTCTTTAGAAGCCATGGCCTCCAGTTTTACTGATCTGCAAGCTTTTCGTTGTGTTATCTGGGCCATCACTGTTTTGTAGTCTCTGAAACCAGTTTCTGCTGAGGCAGGTGCAGGACAAATTTCCTCCCTTAGCTGTTTGCTGAAGCTAACACTCTTGCCTGTTGATGGTCGGGAAAAGGCACTCTTAACCTCCCTGTATTCCGGGTCACTCCCAGGCACCAGGCTGGGCCGAAGTGTAGTTGCAGGCATTCCCAGGGGATCAGTGGACAATCTTGCCTTTATGCGGTCAGGAATTTGCATGGCAGAGCAGGCAGATAGATTGGAGATGTTATTGCTGGCAGTGCTGAGCTCCAGAATATCTTTATAGGCCTCATTAAGATCTTCAATGCATTGGTCCACACTAGGACGCTTATTAGCTTGCTCTTGCAATTCTTTATTAATGGACTCCAACTCCTCAACAGCATCCCAAGACCTTCGGGTCACTGGCTTTAACAGGAATTGACTGAAGGACTCAGGGTTAGGGCCTATTAAAACCATTGCATCTTCAGCCTGGTCTGATGGTGGGGACTTTGGGGGCTGTGTTGGGGGTGGAGGAGGAGGTTGAGATGGTGGCTGGTTTGGAGGTGGGGGTGGTGGGTGCGGAGGAGGGTGTAATGGAGGTCTGTGTGAACCAGTGCTCCTAAAGGTACCTGTCCTTGAAAAGGCACTGTTGCTGGATGGTTTCAGGCTTTTCTGCCCTTTCATGGGGTACCCATAAGGAGTACTGGGGTCTGAAGCATAAGCAGCAGGGGTAGCTGTGGTTCCTGTAGTTGCTGAAGGCCCTGGATTTCCATTTGTCGCTGAAGTTCCCGGTGCTCCTGATCCCACTGTAGGTCCTGTAGGCACAACAGTGCAAAGTGCTCCAGATCCATTTTCAGCCTCTACTTCTGGGACAGCAGGCAGGGTTTGTGCTTCCACTTTATCAGGACCTGGGTGCTGAGCACTCTTTGCAAGTTCAGGGCTGGTTTGTGTTTCCTGGTCACGGTATTGGTCACCTGGCCAAGCCCCAGAATATCGCCTCAGCTCATCATGGGGGTTTGGCTTAATTATCTTAGTGCGAGAGTTTCTCCTACGATGAGCTCTTCTGGTGATTATACTACTGGAAGCACTGCCGAGAGTGAGTGCTTGGAGTTCCAGATCAGTGGAGGTGGTGGATGTGCTTTTGAGGCTTTGGTTTGGCAGAGAACCAAGGGTGTTGCTGTTTTCACTCGAGGAGCTTGGTGGGGGAGGAGGAGGTATTCGAGGGGAATCAGGTTCTTTTTCCTCATTGTTGTTTTGATCTCTTAACTTTCCACTAGACTGGGATAGAGGGACAGAGACCAGGCAGAAAATAGTCTCACTTAATTTCTTTTTCACACTCTTTTTCTCAGACTCATGTGCCAGTTCTGTCTTTGCCGCGGAAACACTCTCTGAGGAACCCTTTTCCATTGATTTGTCTGCTTTTGCTTGTTTTTCAGTAACTTTCTCTGCTTTCATCTGTTCTATGCTTATTTCTGCTTTTGTTTGCTTTTCTGTCTTAACTAGCTTGTCAGTAAACTTTTCAGATTTACTTTGCTTTTCTGGAATTTTGTCTGCCTTGAGCTTTTCTGGAATTTTGTCTGCTTTGACTTGCTTTTCTGGCACTCTCTCTGATTTGTTCGGTTTGTCTAGAGTTCGTTCAGTTTTGAACAGCTTCTCTGGAATCCATTCTGTTTTTGTATCCATTTTAGTTGGCTTTTCAGTGTATCTGTCTATTTTACCTTGATCTAAAGTTTTATCAGTTTTTGTTTGGTCTGCCACTGTTTTAAACTGTTTGTCCGTAAATCTTTCTGGCTTAATGTCTGCAACTCTTTCCACTTTGACTTGATCTGCAACTCTGTCTGGCTTCACTTGGTCTGTGACTTTGTCTCCACTGGCCACTTCTACAGCTCTGTCCATTTTCACCTGTTCTGTGACCCTCTCAACCTTGGCTGGACCGGGGTCTTGAATTCGATCTACCCTAACCTGCTGTTCTACACTCCTATCAACATTGAAAACTGGTGGTATAGGTCTGGTCTGAAAAGTAGAGTGTTTGGATAAGCTTTGATCTGGAGCTACATTTTCACCACCTTTGCTTAACCCCCTGTTCCATCGGTTAGCATTGTCATGTTCACTGAGAGCTGGTTTGTGAGTGTCCGTGCTCGGCCCTTGTGTAGGGAGGAAGGCACTATCATGTGTGGATTGTCCTAAAGCTGCAGTGCAGGGAAGCTCTTTGTTTACATGTCGGATCTTGTCTGCATCTGTGAGTGAGTTTCCACTGGGTCCCCCTGAGATGTGCCTAACACGTTGGTCTTCAAACGGGACATACTGCATTGGACGATTTGGTACAATTGGCAGATGCCCTGGCCTTCGAGGGATGACTGCCAAGCTCCTGTCTTCTTGACGTTCTGTCCAAGACATTCCTGCTGTTCTGGAAAACCACTCTCCCATCTCAGCACTTACTGGTTCTCGCTTCCACCGGACAAGGGCTGAGTCAGCACGGTATATCTGACCACTCCTGGGAGGCAGAAATCTCCTGTAAGAGGGGGGTGGGATGTAACCAGGGGGGTCCATACCAGTTAGTTCCTGATAAAACAGATCTGCCCTGTATGCCTCTGGTCTCAAGAGTTCTGCACTTTGTGAGTAACAGATAGACCTGTCTCTGAGTAGTTCTGAGCTATAACAAAGTGATCTGTCTCTTAACAGGTCAGCACTGTGGGAGTGGCTTAAAAAGCGGTCTCTTAACAGGTCTGCACTTTGAGAATGACTAATAAATCGATCCCGTAGAGGTTCGGCACTTTGGGAATGGCTCACCATTCGATCTCTGAGTGGCTCTGCGCTTTGTGAAAAGCACATGGACCGATCTCGTAACGGCTCTGCACTTTGAGAGTAACACCCAGACCTCAATGGTTCAAAGCTTTGAGAATAGTAAAGTGACCGATCTCTGGGTTTGGACACTGGTTCAGAGGAAAGTGTTTCCCAACTCCCTCTACTCTGCTGGTGAGTCTCATAAGATGGGGGCTTAATGGGACGACTAAAACGTGGCTTTGGCACTAGTGAAGAAGGACCTTGACTTTGACCACTCCACCGTTCACCTATTGGAAATTCACTCTGATAACGACCATATGGCACAGAGCTGTTGTTTCTCTGAGTAGTGGCCTGGCTTGAGGCACCTGCTTGAGAAAGTTCTCCATACTGTGGATCTTCTGGAGTAAGAACACGGGGCAGTGACTGAGATTTCATCCTGACTGCGGCAGGCACACTGGCTTCCGTGGGCCGCAGACGGAGTTGCTGTTCCTGAGACCAGCGGTCAGCTTCCCCGTCAGACATCTGCCGACCCAAACCCACTGCAGGCCGCCACTCCTCAGTGCCAAGGCTCTGACACTTCCTTTCCCCAGTCACTCGTAGTGTCTCTGGGCCAGAATCTATAGGCTCTCGTATCCACACTCCTTCCTCCCATCGTGCCAGTGGCCTTTCTGTCCTTAGTTCCTCAGCAGCCAGCACAGGGCCTCTCCAAGTTCCTCCAGACACACGCAACTCCCTGGGGTCAGCAAAATCCAACAGGGCACTGAAGTCTTGACCTCTTCTTCGCCAGTAGGAAAGATCTCGTTCATCGGTGTGTTCAGACAACGTCAGGCTGGGTGCATCGTAAAACCTGAGAGCAAAAAGAATACATGTCATATGGTACCAACACAAACGTATGTTCCTCTGATCTGTTAAAAAACATAATAATTCCCCTTCAGTTTTTCTAACCCTAACTTTTCTTATAATATAGGGTGGTCAGTATGAGTTCCAATTATATATGGTTGTAAGGTAAATACTGCATATGTTCAAAACAAGCATCAGAATGGAGAACAATGGTGACATTGAACATGGCTTAGGTATGCATAAAAGCACAACACATTAAACCTTGTAGCGGATGGGCTACAGCAATAGAAGACTATCTAAAGCTACATTTACATTTCCAGCATTTAGCAGACACCCTTATCCAGAGCGACTTACAACCCATACAGTCTTACAATCTAAGCAACTGCAGGTTAAGGGTCTTGCTCAGGGACCCAACTGTGGCAGAGATGAGATTTGAACCCTGGACATACTGGTCCAAAGTCCAGTACCTTAACCACTAGGCTACCACCATCCTACAGTTCACACGGTCCCACCAAAATCGTACAAAAGAAGAACATTACCAGGTCTGATAAATCTCGACCTCTGCTGCAGCATTCAGTTGGTAAAGTAGGAATTTGGTGGAAATAAAGTGAAACCATGGATCCTTCCTCCTTTGTCATCGATTTAGGCTGCAGCTAGTGATTTAATGGTGTTGGGGATACCATTACTTGGCACATTTAAAACCAACTTAGCACAGTTTCAATGCCATAGCCAAGCTCAATGCTGTTGCTGACCATGTTCATCCCTTTATGACCACAGTGTGCCATCTTCTGATGGATACAGAATTCTACAGAACTGAATGAGTAGAATAAGGTACCATGTCACAAAGGTCATATGATCCCCAACAGGTTTCAATGCAATGCAATGGAACATGTTTAGGATGTAGTGGAACAGGAAAGTCACACCATGGATGTGCACCCGACAAATCTCCAGCAACTGTGTGATTCTATCATGACAATATGGACCCTATTTTTTTTACAGCACCTTGCTAAATCTAAGCCACAAAGAATTAGTGCAGTTCTGGGATCCAACCCTAGGTCCAAGGTGTACCTAATAAAGTGGCTGGTGAGTATATAGATATGTATGTATGTACGTGTCTGTAGTGACAAAGCGCATAGTTTGCATGATGGTGTCAAATTTGGGGTAAGTGCATTTCAATTAATTAAGTAAATATGAAATAAATCAAAGAAATATAAAAAAATCACTACAACAACATGAGGGCAGGGCAACACACACATACACAGTATCAAATGTTCTAAAACGAATACAGTAATGATTATTTTATACTATTAATTATTTTTAATGTTCATAGTAGTACAAAATAATAACTATTTAATATTAATTCAATGTCAGCAAGCAATTTCAGGTTAAAGTCTTACACAAATGTTTGGGATTCCTGATCAAGATACCTGCTGAATGTCAAATTTCGTATTTAAAAAGTTAACACATCAGCCTTAAACAATATCCAATGACACATTTATGCAATTGCTGTTATTTTGTTGAGTTTCAAATAATTATGAGTTTTGAGGTCAGCTCTATTAGTGAAAAATGCAAATTTTTTAGCCATCTCCTGCTTTGTGAGAACCATTTATCCTTATTTTCAGATCTGCAGACAGCTGCCTAGAGACACCAGTCACAGGTGAGAACCATATAACCTTGAAGGATCGCAGAATTTCTACACCGCTAAGACCCAGTTAAGTTTGACACATAACCAAGAAAACACCATCTTATGTAACGTTTAGCAAATACGAAGTACTGTAATTAAACACTAAAATGTGCAGAAATATTTATTTTACATCAAAAGAAGGGGGCTGTTCATTTTTTTCAAATCAGCTAAATATGTAATTATACCTAAAATACCCAAGTATCTGATTACTGCACGTCACCCATAAAAAGAATACAACTACCATTCAAATACTGTATATTCAACCAACTGCATGAGAAGATGGATATGGAGTTATTATGATTATGATCAATGTAACATGCAAAATGGATAAATGTAGCTGTTGGCAATGAGTCCCAACTCTGGTGCCACATTAGACAATATTTTAGAAACTATTTATTCGGATCTTAAATATACACTGCTCACAAAAATTATTTAGGATATTTAGTATTGTGACGTTTCATTTTGAAATACCCCCTGATTTTGTGAGCCGTGTATTTAAAGCCAACTTTAGCTTAAATTGAATTGAGTATTCATTGAGTAATAAGCTAAATATAGGCAATACTGTCATTTATAGGATGCTTTTTATATTAGGATATGGCTCAACGGTTAAATTTTAATCTTTAATTGTGAAAATACAGGTACGATGGGCCGGGTTACGTTTTTTACACTTTATGACAGAAATCCAACTCACAAGTACACATTCAGTCATAAGATTGTTAATTGGGATTTTTTTTTTCCTGGGCAAGCCATACACAGTACAATACTCTTCTGGAGATGCTGGGCTCCGGAAGGACTGTTTTTTGTTTTTCAAAACAAATACAATA
Organism: Parotocinclus cabessadecuia; assembly: GCA_036873895.1. Taxonomy (NCBI): domain Eukaryota; kingdom Metazoa; phylum Chordata; class Actinopteri; order Siluriformes; family Loricariidae; genus Parotocinclus; species Parotocinclus cabessadecuia. The sequence continues at coordinate 2,234,146 of JAYJMA010000025.1, forward strand.
CATTACTCAACAAATGACATGATATATCCAGCTCCTTACTATAGCATAAGGTTTGTGTTAATAATTTTGCCCAAATGTAGGCTCATGCAACTGCTTAAAGCACGTTTAATGTAGGTTACACTATGATATATAAAACACTGTATATCTAAACTATTCGGTTCGCAATACATTTAAGTTACTATGTTTTTGTCGTAAAGTATCCCTGTTATCAAACTCCTATAACTCCTCCCTTAATGGGTGACACTTTGGTTCATCTGGGCAGCACGGGGGTTCGGTGGGGCGGCACCGCTGTCTCCCAACAAGAAGGTCTCAGGTTCAATTCCAGGGTGGAGCGGTCTGGGTCTTTTCTCTGTGGAGCCTGCATGTCCTCTCCGTGTCTGTGTGGGTTTACTCCCAAAGTCCAAAGACATGCGTGTTAGGTTAATTGGTGTCTCTAAATTGTCATTGACTTGTGTATGCAAAACACCCCAGCCGTGTAACTGGAAACATCTGCATGCCGGGTCAATAAGTCATAGGTGCAATAATAATTTGATCTTCTTCATTCAATATTCCATATTTATCATCACAGCAACTGCCTTTATTTTTTTATTGTAACCCAGTGTAAATACTGAAGATTTCTGTTATCTAAATTGATCTTTATTTTAAATCATTAGAGTGTTTATTCTTTGTATAAAGGGGTGCAACTATAGCAAGTGAAATTTCCCTCTCGAGTGAATAAGGTATTTTTTGAGTCTGATTGCTCCTTTTTAAGGGAGGAATTGATCTTTTACATTAAAAAAAAAAACATTTTAAAATGCTTCCTTCACTTTCATGTCACTAGCAAGAGCTTTATTTCAGTCTGCACCTCTGTTCTTCTGTCCACATTGTGAGTATGTAAATCCCATTGATTTTTGAACCGAAAGTGTAACGATCGTTATTTAAACATACGTTTTGCAAGTGAGCAAAGTTTCTCAGGATTTCAATGCTTCTTCATACATTTTTGTAAAAAAGAAACTAAAAAAGCAAGAACCGGCAAAACAGTCCTCGGAAGTCAAAACTGACTTGACACACGACCAACTCACCCACTGTCCGTAGCAAGTGAGTCTCCTAGAGGCTGCAGGTCACCAAGGAAACCAACAGGAACTTCAAGCCTTCTCTGGATTCGTTCATGTCCCTCGTTGATATTGTTGTTATTTTCAGGATAAGCTTTTGCAGTCTGAGCAGGTCGGTATGCCCCTGTCCCGACTTCTGTCCGACTCTCCCCTCCTCCTTCTGCTGTCCCAAAACCGTTCAACGTCCCACCAGCACCAGAGGGACGGTTCTCCACATTGTCACGCCGACAGTCATTGTTGCGATTGTCGAAAGATGCGGAGGAGGAGGTGGGGCCGGTCCTGGGCAGTTTGTATCCATGAGAAATCAGCAGGTCCTCCACACTGTACATAGTGTCTGGTTTCGTGTGTGTCTGGAGGTAAACCTGATACAGGTTTGGACCTGTATGTTTAATTGTGTATAAAAGTGTGAGTGGCCTAGGAGCAATGCTGGTGAAGACAGGAGCACAGCTGCTCATCAGAGGCCATCACTATAAAGAGAAAGAAAGAGAACAATATTACAGTTGAAATACAATATTCGCGCTAATAGTAAACTACATAGCAAGATATGGTCATGTCCTATTATTTCGAAAGTATGGCATTGGGTGAGTGTGCCTTTGTACTCTAATGGCACATTGTATCGCCCTGTTTAGTGTTTAGTGTTTCTGCCATGTGTCCTGATTAACAAACCCTGCTCATTAGATACAAACAGGAGAGTCACTTTTGAAAGTAGGTAGGCTTTATAAAGGACTATATAAACTGGCATGAAAACATTGTATGGAATTCGATGGCGCAGTGATGCATTACCACTTCAAAGCTCCAGAGATCCCGGATTCGATCCCTGCCTGAACTCGACTTGTGTTGAGTTTGCACTTCCTCTCTTGTCCGCATGTGTACTGTAACCTCCTCCCACGTTCCGAGTACATGAGTTAGGTTAACTGGTGTATCTTAAGTTTCCCAACGTGCCTGTATGAGCATGTGTGTGAATGTGCTCTCTCTAGGTTTAAATGGGTATGAAAATGAATCAAATATATACACACGCCATATAAGGTGGGGAAAATAAGTATTTATATACAGCCGATTTTGCACGTTTTTCCATCTACAAAGAATGGAGAGGTTTGTAATTTTTATCGTAGGTACATTTCAACTGCGAGCGACACAATTTTTAAAAATCCAGAAATTCACATTGTACGATTTTTAAATCATTAATTTGCATTTTATTGCATAACATAAGTATTTGATACAATAGTAAAACAGAACTTAATACATAGTACAGAGGTCAGAAGATTCCTGTAGTTCTTGACCAAGTTTGCACACACTGCAGAAAGGATTTTCTTCCCCTCCTCCATACAGATGTTCTCCAGATCCTTCGGGTTTCAGAGCTGTCGCTGGGCAACATTGAGTTTTAGCTCCCTACAAAGATTTTCTATAGGGTTCAGGTTTGGAGACTGGCTATATCACGTCATGGCATTGAAACGCTTCTTACAGAGCCACTCCTTAGTTGCCCTGGTGTGTTTCAGGTCATTGTCATGCTGGAAGACCAAGCCACAACCCATCTTCAATGCTCTTACTGAGGGAAGGAAGCTGTTGGCCAAAATCTCACGATACATGACCCCATCCATCCTCCCTTCATTACGCTGCAGTCATCCTGTCCAATTTGCAGAAAATTCAATTCAATTCAATTACATTTGTATAGCGCTTTTACAATAGACATTGTCACAAAGCAGCTTTACATTGCAAGCACGCCCATATTATGGTTCCATTCTTATGCTTCACAGTTGGGACAATGTTCTTATCTTTTTTCAGCCTAACGTGGTGAGTGGAGTTCATACTAATAAGCTCTATTTTGATCTTATCTGACCATGCCTCCTCTGGATCATCCAGATGGTCATTAGTGAACTTCAAACAGGCCTGGACATTTGCTGGCATAAAAACCCTACAGGATTTTAATCCATGATGGTGTAGTTACTAATGGTCATCTTTGAGACTGTGGTCCCAGCTCTCTTCAGTTCATTGACCAGGTCCTCCTGTGTAGTTCTGCTCTGATTCCTGACCTTTCTCAGAATCATCCTTACCCCACGAGGTGAGATCTTTCATGGAGCCCCATACCAAAGAAGATTAACATTTATTTTGTGTTTTTTCCATTTTCTAATATCTGTGACAACACATGTTAACTCAGGTCTTGTCACCACTCACTGCTTGAGTATTGTCCTGTAGCCCATCCCAGCCTTGTGCACGTCTACAATTTTGTCCCTGGTGTCCTTGGACAGCTCTTTGGTCTTGAACATGGTGGAGAGTCTGGAGTGTGATTAATTGAGTAGGTGGACAGGGATTTTTTATACAGGTAATGAGTGCAGAATAGGAGGGCTTCTTTAAAAAACAGGTCCGTAAGAGCCAGAATTCTTGCTGGTTGATAGGTGATCAAATACTTATTTTCTGCAATAAAATTCAAATTAATAATTCTGTCAAATGTGCTGTCAAATTCTTAAAATTTTAAATCTCAGTTAATCACATTAGCTGAGTCATCATGTGTTGCATTCAGAACACAGAAAAACACAACAGATCACCAGAATTAAACCTATTTTGTGGTTGCAATATATTTATTTTATTGAGCACTTTAAGAAACCACACGTTTAGTGTGTTTGTGCAACATCCGCTGTCATACAGTAACAAGGAAAGCTGAATTAGGTAGTGTTGTACGAGCTCGTTTACTAACATTATTTACACTGAATGTGCTATATAGGCCATAGTGATTATGGGAACATTTCGGACACTGTATACAAGTTAAGAACTGTCTCTCAACAATAAAACAAGCAAACTGATACAGGATTGGTAAAACAGTGCAGAAACAGTGAGAAACTATTCTAATACATAAGGGAAATTTCTAGAAGACGCAGGGAGCACTAACAGGCCACTTTGCAAAACAATAATTAACAGGTGTACTATGAAAGCATGAGCATGCAGACAATCTACAAAATAAAAAGCAAGCAAAATAAAGCAAGATTAAAACGTGTAAAGAACACATTTACAAGGTGTATGGTAATGTTGGGGCACTCCTAGTGTAGTTACATAGACAGGCTCAGAACCTCTGCTCTATCTTGTAAATTTCTCTGGATGCTTGAGCCTAACCAGAAGTGAGTTCCCAAAGTTGAACTATCTATCTATCTATCTATCTATCAATATAATATAATATAATATAATATAATATAATATAATCGATTAACAAATGTCAATAATCGATAATCAAGCTCACTTGCATCTGAACATGTAGACGAGCTTCTGTTCTTACACAAGAACTTAAACATTCGCATCACTAACTGAGCTCTGTAACGTCTATTTTGAGTTTAATATTCTTGAAGCATCCGTTTTCCCTTTCTTTGCTCCTTTTCTCCGTTGCGTTTCTCTCAGTCTCGCTTTCGCTTCAAAACGTTTCTCGTTTTTGACTTTTGGACCCAATTTGACGGTGGGGGGGGGTGGGATCTAGGCAATCATTTGCTGCTCAGTTAATCCCCGCCCACCAGATCATTCTACAGAGGCCACAACATGAGCAAAAGCACAAAAGTCTTTTACCTCCGATTGGAAAATGGTCGGTGATAAACACATTGAAGATCGTTTTAACAATTATCTCTTTTAGTAATGCACAGTTTGTCGTTTGTACTAATTTGTTAATCTAGGTGATGTTTTGATAACATAATATTGAGACTTAATGTCAAGATTTTATAAGCTGGAACAAACCACCCAGCAACAGGCATTCATTACGTCATTTTAGATAGCTATATCACTATATTTTATTTTACGTTTTCATTCAGATTTCAAGTTTATTGTTAAGCTGCCAAAACATCATATAGTTTATTGGATACATTTTTTGGTTGCGGATTCTGTTTTTTGGTTCTCAAAACCTTAGGACCTATTTTGACACCATAGATTTGTTTCAAGTAGTCACGATGGTAAAGCAAAAAAACAAATTGTTCATTGTTATGGCTGATTAGTGTAAGGTATATTTAAATTTGTTTCCTACAGAGACCTGTTGAAAACATTCATAACACAAGTCATTTGAGCAGGGGTGTCCAATCTTTTGGATAACACTGTACTGCAGACTACTGTGTGAGCATAAAGGCTGTGCCTTAATCAGTTCGGCCAACAAATAAAGACATGCTACATTTGTTAAGGTGTAAAACCAACTGGAACTGAATACTGCTGTTGATGGATGTGACTGGATTTCTTTTATTTTAGAAACGAAAAACATCTTAAATATAGCCAATATATATTTTTT
>JAYJMA010000025.1:2273958-2288339 GCA_036873895.1 Parotocinclus cabessadecuia
TGCTAAACATTTTAAAGGTTTCTGCCAACCCAAAAATCATGACGGGCAATCCTCATTTAACGTAACGGCACCCTTTGCCATGTGTTACATTAAATACGTGCTAACTTGTGCCAGCGTCTAAAAGCACAGCAGCAGGCTGAGGTTGTAAAGGAGCTCACCGAAATAGATCAAAGTTCAAATAGAGGTCATGGGTTTTCAAAAGCAAGGCTGCACCAGGTACAGAAGAACCATCTTAATTAGGTCTGATATAATAAGGTGAACAATGAAATACGACTTTGGCTAAAGGATTAATGCTCAGGATTAATCACGGGTAGTGGTTACAAGCGTCAGTCCAGCTACAGAACACAAAGGTAACAGCGCTGACATAAAGGCTGCTTAAAACCTGGCATGCATTCGAGCGTGTGTATCAGCAGATTTATAAAACAGGACAGGGCAGGACGTAATACGCGTAGGTACAGTATAGCAAAACGGTAGAGCAAGCCATTGCTCATCTAATATACTGCTCTCAAAAATGAGTGGATACTTAAAAATCAAACATCCCCAATGTATTTTGAAACTTGTAACTGATAAAGAAATCACTCATCTGTCCTCCAGTTTCTGTGTGACATACGCTGACCAGTCAGTTTATTAGCGAAACCTCCTTGTTTCTACACCAACCTATTTCTCTTCATACTTTGTTCAGACCTTTTCCTCTGTTCTCTAAAGGTCGGGGCCTTACAGGACGGCCACAGATCGGGGCCTGTGTTTAATCGCTGTGTGCTCTATTAGTCACATTTACCATATTGCTCCACCTTGTAGCTATAAAGTCAGAGACAGTAGCTCATCTGTTGCTGCCCAGTTTGTAGAAATTGTTTAAAAAAAAAAACTCCAGCAGCACTGCTGTGTCTAATCCATTCATACCAGCACAACAAACACTAACGCACCCCATCAGGGTCATTGAGGTGCTGAGAATGGTCCACCACCCAAATTCCAGATCTGTGGTGGTCGTGTGTGGAATCTGACTATTAAAAAACAGGAGAAAGTATGGAGAGAAACCGATGTACTGCAGTCTGTGGGAGTAATAAAATGGATATTTAGCACAGAACATCTGTAATAAAGAGAATGGTGGGTGTAGATATGAACTGTAAAGGGAGTAAGTCCCTGCACTGCCACTGCTGGATCCTGCAACAAGACCCTTCACCCGCAACTGCTTGGAATGGGTGTAAGTGTAAGATTTGCGAGTTGTACGTTGCGTTTGCTAAATACGCATAACTCCATACGATGTACTTTAATAAACTGTTATTTAATACTCTGGAAGTTTTCTGTGTTTATAAGTAAAGAGACATTTTTTGGTTTACTTTCATCCTTCGAACATCCATGCACACATTTCTACCCTGCATTCTGTATCTGTCACCTGTGACTGAGGATAAACTCACATTTATTTAAAAAAAAAAACAAGAAAAACCTCATGTTTTACCGTTTATCCTGGTGAAGGATAAAACACGCCCAAGCCCACCCAAGATCAGGAACTGCTGGATCCAGTGGCTGGCTCTTCACACCGACCCACTGGAGGTGCAAAAATAAATGAGCTAAACCTGAATTTGGGGGGTGGGGCTTCTAGTATACACAAAGATAAAAAAAAATTCCTTAAATCATTTAAAGGTTTGATATAAAACTGAGAGTAAACCATGACTGAGTGCCAAATTATCTTCTGTCTTGTTATTCAAGATCAATTCAACTAAGATTTAGATCTTAGTTTGTAATCTGTCAAAGTTCTCCAGGTTCACTTGGTTAGAGTCCAAATTTGAACCCCTTAGTGAATTTTGATCTCACAGTAAACACGAATCTGGGTGGAGTCTGGGATGAAGGCTTGTGCCAGACTGACAAAAAGAATCGATTTAATCCTGGATTGCTGAGTAGGACTTAAGGACACTCCACACAAGTTGAGTACAAATTAATTATTCCCATTAGGACCCATGATCTTTCCAAAGACTGAAACAATCGGTTAAAGCCATATTGTGTTGGATTTTCACATGGATTAATGGGCATCTGCAAGTATTTAAAAGAAAGACACGCAAGGTCATGACCCCACCTGTCGTGATTACTTTTAACCACAGAACCAAAGAATCAAACGTACAGATTGGACCACTACAATAACATTCATTAAACTAGTGAATGTATTACATTAGAATAAACAAAATAAATACAATTAATAAAGAGATTTAGTACTTAATTGTTCTTTATTTTTCATCCATGACGGAGTATCACCTTCTTTAGAGTTAAATCACTGAATCTATTTTTCATTCACAGTGCATCTAAGCAGAGGGCTACAGCTGTGTGTTCAACAAGTAGTCTAGAAATGTCCCTGCCAAAGGCGAACTGGGGAACTTTTTCATGCACTCGTCAACAGTTTGAAGCCATTAGCACTGCAACATTGATCTCGAAATTCTGGGTTTGCCCCGTATTATTTTCGTCCAGGGGTGTACGCTATATATAAATCTTGTTTCTTACCCCCCTACACATTTTTTAACCCCGGTTATTCCTGGTCAGGGTCACAGGGGCCCTGAGTTACCTATTCTAAGAGAACACAGGCTGTAGGAATAACTGTTCATTGAGGAAATTTATTTTTAGGTAAATCAGTGTTTAAATTATTTAGATATTTTCCACGGTAAGCTATCAATGTTTCACATTTTGTACGTTAACGTGTGATTTAAATTGAAAAAAAAAAAAAAAAAACAGTACAAAACAAACAACACCATCAACACATTATTTTTTTTAGCTGAGCGATCCTGTGCAGCTAAACGAAAGTGTCTTATAAATTATAAGGTTCAGTTGTCAATATAACATAATATACAATATCCTATACAATATAATATTTTAAGATGCCAGGCAATCACAAATACTTTTGACGGTCTAGCCTATTTCTAAAAAGCCGCCTTGATCACTACACAAACGTAGATTTATAATAACACCAATCCCACTGTCAATCTTTTAATTCCACGGAGGCGAATGGCTGGTGAAAAACGTTATGGGTACGTCTCAAACGGTACGCGAGCTTTCTAAATAGCACTCACTTTATAGCGTTTTTTAAGCATCTTTTTTCTCTCTAATTGAAATAATTTTAAGTAGAAGTGAATGTGATTTGAAACGCACCCAAACACGGTAGACTTTTGCGGAGCATTTTGGGTATTGTAGTTTAATGCAGTGCGCTGCCGTGTTAAAGCTGAGTTTAACTTAAACATTGTAAACTACGATGCCCAGTATTCCAAGCGCGAGCAGCGATCTTTGAAACAACATCGACGCCATTTTGATAGGGGACTTAAAATGGCAGAAAACAGAGCGAAGAGCCAGTGGTGGACCAAGGTGTTCGTTTCCAAATTTGAAGGGAATGGTTTACGTGTCTTTTCCAGCGAGCTTTAAGAGCGAGCGAGCGAGTCAAATGCAGGCATAATGGATATCACAACGGCGGTGTTTAACGCGGCGAGAGACGGCAAACTGAAACTTATCCAGAAGTTGCTGAGCAACAAAAGTCCGGAGGAGTTGGAGGCGCTCGCTGAGGAGAAGACACAAGGAGGCACGCCGCTGCTCATCGCCTCAAGATACGGACATTTAGAGGTAGTGGATTATCTACTGGAGCATTGTAAAGCCAACGTAGAGCTTGGGGGGTCGGTTAATTTTGATGGCGAGACGATTGAAGGAGCGCCACCGCTGTGGGCAGCTTCTGCTGCGGGACATCTGCCCGTGGTCAAGACTCTCCTGAAACATGGAGCCTCTGTGAATAACACAACTCTGACAAACTCTACCCCGTTGAGAGCAGCCTGCTTTGATGGACACCTTGACATTGTGCGCTACCTGGTCGAACACCATGCGGACATGGAGGTAGCCAACCGACACGGGCACACGTGTCTAATGATCTCTTGCTACAAAGGGCATAAAGAAATTGCCAAGTTTCTACTAGAACGCGGCGCCGACGTGAACAGCAAAAGCGTCAAGGGTAACACAGCCTTGCATGACTGCGCTGAATCGGGCAGCCTAGAGATCATGAAGATGTTGCTGAAGTGCAAGGCTCGCATGGAGAGAGACGGCTATGGCATGACTCCGCTGCTGGCTGCCAGCGTCACTGGGAACACCAATATCGTCGAGTACCTGGTCCATCAGCCCCGAGCCACGAGAGAAGAGAGCGTTGACGCTCTGGAGCTCCTGGGAGCAACCTATGTGGACAAGAAGCGTGACCTACTGGGTGCCATGCGTTACTGGCGAAGGGCGATGGAGCTTCGGCAGGCTGGGGACCGAGCTGGGTTCCTGGCAAAGCCACCTCCAGGTCCGCCCGTCCCTGCGTATGATTGCGCACGCGAAGTGACTACTGCTGAAGAGCTCGAAGCGCTGATTACTGACCCAGACGAGATGCGAATGCAAGCACTTTTGGTACGAGAGCGCATCCTGGGGCCTTCACACCCAGACACGTCGTACTACATCCGCTACCGGGGCGCCGTCTACGCCGACTCGGGGGATTTTGAGCGCTGTGTCAGTCTGTGGAAGTATGCGCTTGACATGCAACAGAGCAACCTGGACCCTCTGAGCCCCATGACGGCCAGCAGCTTTTTGTAGTTCGCCGAACTATTCAGTTTTGTCCTCCAAGACCGTGCCAAAGGTGCACCGGCCGCCCATGTCACCTTCCACGACCTGATGGGCGTTCTGGCCAAAGGCATTCGGGAGGTGGAGCGGGCCGTGGCTCAGAGGGAGAACCAGCCCGAGGCAGCACAGTTCACCAAAGCACTTTCCATCATCCTGCACCTCATATTTTTACTGGAGAAGTTGGATTGCAGCCCAGCACAGGAATACCATAAGAAGCAGACTGTCTATCGGCTACTCAAGCTGAACCCCAGGGGCCGCAGCAGCTTCACCCCCCTGCACATGGCTGTGGATAAAGACACGACGGCGGTGGGCCGCTATCCAGTGGGCCGGTTTCCGTCTTTGCTCGTTGCAGCGCTGCTTTTGGAGTGCGGCGCTGACGTGGACTCCCGTGACTCGGACAACAACACGCCCTTGCACGTGGCCGCCCGGAACGGCTGCCCAGAACTCATGGAGCTCCTGGTGGGTTCGGGCGCGCACTTTGACGCTACCAACGCACAGCACAAGATGCCTTACGAGCTGCTTGAGGAGGCGGGGGGGGCAAGGCACGCGCTGCATCCGCTCAGCCACGTCACGCTTCAGTGCCTGGCCGCACGTGCTGTCGAGAGACACCGAGTGCCCTACAAAGGACTTGTGTCTGAGGAAATGGAGGCCTTCATCGAGCTGCACTGATCTTACCTCACATCGTCTCTTTATGTCCCCATGTGTTGATTTTGGAATTTTGACAGGTTTCCCCTGTCGCTCAGGCTTTGACTGCCTTTCAAAAGGGATCATCTGTGAAAACGGAAGCAGTCGTGGTTTTGCACTGACCTTGCCTCCCTTTTTCCCCCCATTTTTTTTTCCATTTTCATTTTTTTTTCTCAGGCTCATCTGAATTACAGCAATAATCCCATTCGAATAGGTAAAGATTTGTATTTTCAGCAGCTGGTGCATAGTGTGTGCCTTTTAAGGGCCTGAGACGGTGCGAGGATGCTTTGTGCACGTCTCCAAACTTTTTGGGTTTTGATCTAGACTTTTTTTTTTTTTTGCTACTCTTTTATTCCCGGTGAGCAGAAAACAAACCATTTTTCCCTGTTTGTAATTGTGTATGATGACGACAGGGTGAACTGTTTGAACATAATTAATATAGGCAAATCCGCTAATTAGCTGTATGGGTCAAGAGAACGGCTAGTTGAGGACATTTTTGCAGGCCGTGTTCTGTCAGGACTTTTTAGGCTGATTTCTCTCGTGCCAAACGATAGCCTTACACACGATGCGTTTTAGCTTTATATCCCCAACTACTGATACTTCTTCTTTTTTTTCTTTTTTTTTTTACAAGCAGCGCCGATGTGGCTAGCAGTAAATGAAAGCCGTTGTTGGTGCTTTCATACCGAGGTCACAGTCACTACAAATGTTCATTTATTGTTAGCCTCACTGCGGTGGTTTGGTTTAATTAGCGCTTGTAGCTGAGTGAGTGATGTTGGGATAGTGATCTCGACCGAAGGAACATCTGCTGTGCGGTTTGCGCTTCGTTCGCCGTACAAGAGTCGGAGGGAAAGGGCGTCCCGTGGCGTCTCCGCCTCCTTTGTGAATTTAAGCTAACATTTAGGACTTGGCACTTTATCCAGTATAAGACATCTGGACGTCGTTTGATATCTATGCAGTTCTGTCATAAGGGATGGACTTACAGTAACAGATCAGCTGCATGCATCTCTTCTTCCAGTCTTATTTCCACACGATCCTCTCCCATCAGCTTTAGAATACCGCTGGGTTCTAAAAATCCAAAACAAAAGCACTTTGATGTTAACACTGCTCAGCCCGTAATGCTGATACATTGTCTCATTGACTGGTTGGATTAATTTAAGTTTACGTCAACCTAGGATGACCTGGGTTTGGAGATAAAAAAATAAATAAAATACAAATATCCCATTTGATGTGTGGTGCTTGTTTTTCAAAAGTGGAACACAGTCTGTTGTCAAGTGAGGCAATAGAAGATTCTTTGGAGCTCCGTTCTTGGTTTGACACGTCACGAGACAAACTTTTCAGGTTTATGACCACAACTTACACTGTGGTGTTTAAGATGTTATCATTGATGAAGTGTTTGGGCCCTCTAGGCCAAGTCTAAAGCAGCCATTAATCTTCCAAAAGTCAATAATAGAAATAGTTACGTAACGAAATAATTCCCAAATGTGTCTGGCAGATGTTTTGTGGATGCTTCTTTTAATCACAGGTTGCCAGATTCACAGCAACAAGGGGAAAAGAAGTAAAGTCTCTTCGAAGACGCTGACCTGGCAACCATTTTTAATTCTGGTAGCCGCTTTGTTGACCAGTTAAATAATCGGGTACCTGCAGAAATCGGATTAAGATCGGGTTATCAAGTGCTTCTAAACTCACTGTTGTGTCAAGAATAACCCAGGCGACGTCTGACGGTGGTCTGTTCCCAGTTTTATTGATACACAGGGCATTTAAATACTGATTAACTGCATAGCAACCGAATGCAGACTAAATAGAAATCCGAGAACTAAAAATTGATCTATACGGTATACGAGGTAGCTATACGTATTGAGCTGGTGTCTCAGGCCATACAGTGTTCCCTTGTAGCACGACTGCTTCTCGCTAGTAGTTTTCTGGCTACTAAACCTCGACTGTTTTTTTTTTTTTGTGCTGTAGCATCACATGTAAGCGTTTCCATTATAGGGTCAGAAAAGATTACCAGCACCTGTTCTAACCCTATAATGTGTCCAAGTTCGGGCAGGATATAAACTTCAATGTTTTATCTGACTGGTGAGAAAAGGAACATCTTCTTTACATACCAAAATTCTTGTGTCGATGGCTGTTTTTTTTTTCGTCTGACACCTGAAGCACCTCGGGCACTAGAAACATGCTTTTTAGTCAGTCGGCACACACATCTGCCTACGTTTGAGCGTATGCTCCATTCAGCTGTCTTGCCTGTGGGATCTCTGGTTTTATGTAACCCTTTTCCGTGGCTAAACTGATGTTTATGCGCGTTTATAGCCAGAGGTTTTGTGTAGTGACAGGGTGTTATGTCATTAAGTCATTCTGGGTCAGTGTTTTCCAAATCCTGGTCATGTCCTCTGAGCCACATAGTGTTTCCCTGTTCTAATGCACTTATTTTAGATATGGAAAGAATTTGTTTGCAAGGTGATCACGTAAGTGAGGTGTCATTCGGGGAGAGCGTGGCAGAGAATCTGTCAGTTGATCCTCATGTCGCTGGTACGAGTTTTTCAGGTACAGTGTAGCTTATTGAATGAAATGCAGTTTTTAAGGCGCATACGTTTGACGGTCTACCAGCTGGCTTAATCAGAAAACGTGGCATTTTTCAACATGTTTTGGCTCCGTTTCATACGTCGCAAACCGGTTTACTAGTTTGTACTCCGTCCCTCCCTGTTAATAACTTCACCCGTGGCCCGAGGAACTACATTTGCATCATTGAACAGTCTGGCATTGTGATGAAGCTAAGAGCTAAGCACGGGAAGTCCTTGAAGGAAAGTCGTTGGCTGAACAGGATAGTGACAGTCAGCGAGAACACGGGTGTGATGGGGTATTTTATGAACGTAGTTGTGGAGTAGCATTGTAAATGCTACATTTAGATGAAACAGACTTTTACCGGGTGCGTTTTTTAAAAAAAAAAGTCATCCTTTGTGACTCGATTCACCTGCGTAGATTTGAATACGTACGAGTAAGGGTGAAACGATAGACAAATTTCACAGTACGATACACATTGCTGTTTTTGCTCCACTATACGATACATTTTCGATACAACACGGAGAAAGAAAATGATTTTTATTTCTCTTTTATTTGTATTTTTTTCATGTAGAGGTCGCAGAGGCCAGTACAAACTCAATTTTTGGGAAGGATGACTGGGTACTAGAAGCTTTAGTAGAAATGAGAGCGAGATGGAATTTCATAACGAGGCTCATTTTACCCCCAGCAAATTGCGGAATCCAGGATCGTCCAAAACGGAGCAGGGCTACAAATCAGAAGCTATAAACTTCCCTATGGCTCGAGTCATTCGCTTTGCCAGTTCACTGTCGGCACTTAAATGCTGCTTAAATGCTGTCGGTAGAAGCAGCTGCTGCGACTCGTGTTTGCTCTTTGCTCGGGACACATTTGGACGGTGGAAGTGTTAGCACCGGCGTTTGATACTCGCGTTGAGCAAAGTTACGCACAGTTACCGTTTTGTCCGCCGTTCTTGGCCCGTCAATGTTGTGACAGACTGGGAAACCAAAACATTCCCACACAGGAGATGGATGGGAGGGTGATTTTGGTTGTTCCAGCTCAGTCTTGCTCTCTCCGCTAGTCATTTCGTAGTCAGCTAATCGTCCAGCAGGCTAACCAAAACAATGGCGTTTTTCCCCCCAGTACCTCGAAACACTGCTCGGGCGTCGTCATAGTAACACACCTGTATGAAACTACAGTACGCCTCAGAACTCTCTCCTGCTCTGCAGATGGCTGCGGGTTCAGAAACGGCGCAGGAAAAAAAAAAAAAAAAAACTTAATGTATTCGATTCGCTGCTCGTATCGTATCGAGACCCCCCGTATCGAAAACAGTGAATATTGCTATGTGTATCGTGACACCCTTACGTACGAGTCTTCAAAGCCCTGAGAACTTTAAAATAGTTTTATCCACACACAAGCTGAATCACGCCATAATCCGGTGTACAGTGAAGCCAACTTATCAGCATTCACTCTATAAACCATTATTTAACATGAAATACCTTAATATAACAAATGACTAAGCTTACGATAACTATTAAGGATTCAGAAAGAGCTTGTGACTCCATGAACGGGGGAAGGGGGGGTGGTCTTGGATGAGCAGTGGTTTATTCTCATTTTAAGCAGCCCGGCATCAAACCGAACGTCTTTTTAAAAAGTAACAATTGGCACAATGGTTTCACTGTAGTAAACGCTGTTTTGTGGGTGCTAATGCGATAACATCTGGCTGGAAATATAAACGATGGTCCGTTTGAGCACAGCCCCATCGGTGCAAATGGTTAAAACGTGTGGTGTTTGCTTTGGTTTTACGAATATCAATTGGCAAGTAGGTTAGACCCAAGTATGACCCAAGTTTCTGTGTAGTTGACACTGAGTTTATTCCACAATTTATTCTGTGTTGGGTTTCACAGGTGCTTCTCCTTGATCAAAGTAACAAATGAATAGTAATATTTTACGTCTAAACGATCCAGTCAAAATCCTCTCTCTGTATAAATGGTATGAATTTGGTTAGTCCGATGAAGCAATAGATTGTTACATAAAGGCGACTTGATCACGTTTCCTAAGCTCTGACTCTGTGGTTTGTAACTGTGCCACCATACTCATGTAATGTACACTACTCACAAAAACCAGGGTATAACAGCATTTTTTTTTTCTTCTCGTTTTTGTGCCAGTGTTTGCCATCTAAGTGAGGGAGCTCCACTAAAGCGCTTGCATCTCTGCGTTACGTACCACAGATCCAATGTTTGCGTTTTTCGCCAACTGGGGCCGTGTCCCGACAGAAAGTAAGACACGACGCCATTCGTTACGTCCTCCTAGGTTCTGCTACATAAGGCACCAACTTGCCAACCATGCAAATGACCAACGAAAATAATGTGTATTTTACGCTGGTCTTACGCCAAACGATTTCCATGTGATTTTACAGGAGCAGACCAATTTCCAAAGGCAGAATGAAACCGATTCTTGCTGGAGTTCCACTCTTTAGGCGTCATCGCAGTCCTTTTCTAGTCTTTACATTCCGATCAAATCAACTTGAATAAGATCGTTAATCAATGAAAATATGATTTAAAAAATGTAAGTCATAAGCCTTGGCTCGTGCCCACTGTAAGGTGAACATTGGTGAGTGAGCTCTCTCCAGCACCAAACAGGAAGCTGTGTTCAGGTGTTCGTTTGGTCTTTCAAACATATTTATTTACACTGGTTATATTAATGTAGACTTTGTGATTATACTGGGAATAATGCTGATGAAATGAAATGCTTTTAGCATAGTTGTATAGCAGAACTAAGTAGCAGTCTTTCCATTGGTCAAGTCAGATTTAATTTTATAACGCCGTTTACAATGGAGCATTGCCTTACATCAGTTTCACATTTTTTAGATTATCTTGTAATATCTCATGGGGGATAAAAAAAACTCAGTACTTGTTCGAAGGAAGAAACCTTTGCAGATCCAAGACTTAAGAAGAAACCCGTCCTCTTTGGGTGGCTTAGATGATAAATGTAGGACTGAAACTAATTTTATGTAGTGAAATAAGTTTGCTGTTATCAATGTTTGTATAGTTTCTCTAAAGGTTTGTGTTAGAGATGTTGAATAAAAACGTTAACAATGTGTGTATCGGCATTATTATGTCCGATACACACTGTAGGATCTTGAGTATTCAGCATGACAGTCCTTGGCAGCACATTGTTGTTGGCTAACCGGAGGATGGAGAGAGGTTTTTGTTATTTGATTTGGAGTGCGTTTAGTGACAACGCAAGATCGGCCGTCTTTGCAAAATCATTCTCTGAGACTATAACTCTGTAAATGTGAGCGTCTCAGCCATGAGCCTTTAAAAACCAGCCTTTAAAAACCTTTAGTCGACTGCACCGAACTGAAACACCACGAGACAAAGACACAGCTCAGAAGGATTCGTTACGTTCGTCTTGAAAAGACACTGGCAAGAAAACGATTTAACGTCACGTAAACATGAAAACATGAAATGTCTTCAAACTTCAGACTTTGCTGTACATTTAATACTCAGCGGCCTTATAACGCGCAGTAGGAAATTTAGGACCGGGGACCAACGGGAAGAATGGTGTGCTCCTGAACTTCTCCATGCATCGTCTCCATCTGCCTTTCTTATGCATCGTAAATGGCCGTGTACAGGAACTGCTTTTAATGACCTTACAGAAAGCCCTATCGTGTTTCTGCGTGCCTGCCAGTAGGGATGGAGGCTGTGTTTAGCTTTTGACATATACTTGGGGAAGAGCGAGCTAGCAAGTATGCATGATGTAGCAGTGGGAGGACAGCTGGTCATATTGGTGCTCGTTTACCCCACAGAGCCTTAATATAGATGTAGAGGGGCAGAAGAGTCTGCAGCAGTGTGTCAGGTTCGCACAGACTCCCAGACTGAAATGGAAGGTTGCTTATAGCCTAACGGCGTATAGCGCCTTCATAAACAACAGGAACGATGGGAGCCAAAGTGACTAAAGGTGCAGGCTGTTTATTCTGTTGAGATTTGAGGCTGTTCATGCACAATGAGCCTTGCTCATGAGAATGGCGGTGCTGAAAAAGAGAGCTGCTTTTCATTACTACTCTGTTAGAACATCTGAAAGACGATCTTTCAGCTTCACAGGCTCTTCAGGTACTGTACAGTCAATGGCAGGTTGTGTATGCGTTGGGATATTTAGGTGCTGGTTTGCCTCAGCAATGATGGTGTTTCCGTGTCAGATTTAGGCATCCGTAGCCCCTCTCCCTGCTGTTCCTGTAGGTCATTGCGATACAGTCAGGTCAGTGATCAAACGCTCGGGTCTGGTTTCTCTGTATCCTCAGGGGGTTGCCCCTACTATAGGAACACAGAGACATAACCTGACTTCAAAGTGCGAGTCCATTCAAAACAGATTACAAGGCTTTAAATAGAGCTACAATTAAAGAAACAGGCTGCCAGACATGGATTAAGCCTAACCCTAGTACTGAAACGTAAATGGTGATTTAGCTAAACCTTCCGCTTATGCCTAAAAATCAGCCTTGAGCTACATGGTGAAATGAAAAATTCTGTGTTGGCCTTCCAAAAAATCTGAAAATCATTAAAAATCCGTTCATGCTGTGCATGCAAGACAGCTTTACATATACTGCTTGGGTAGCACCGCTGCCTCACAGCAAGAAGGTCCCGGGTTCAATCCCAGGGTGGAGCGACCTGGGTCCTTTCTGTGTGGAATCTGCATGTCTTCCTCGTGTCTGCGTGGGTTTACTCCGTGTACTCCGGTTTCCTCTCACAGTCCAAAGACATGCATGTTAGGTTAATTGGTGTCTCTAAAGTGGCCCTTAGTGTGTGACTGTGTGTTTGCGCTCTGTGATGGATGGGATGGGTTGTTCCTGCCCTTGCGCCCAGAGTTGAAGGGCGGGCATTGGCTGACCCGTGACCCCCGTGTGGATTAAGCGGAAGATAATGATTGAATATTTCATTTTGAAATGTCCCCCTTAAATTTTGTGAGCAGTACAATTTGGATCATTTTACCAATCATACCTGTCACTCCCCCTTCCCCTTCCACCATGCTTTCAGTACTAATCCGTATTTATCTGATGTGTGTGTGTGTGTGTGTAGCTGCTACGCTGCGCTCTCAGGGAGCTGCTAGAGCTGCAGGAGGTGAAGAAAAACGTTTTACTGGTTCACCTGAGCGGTCAGTGATTTTTAAATGAATGCGAGTAGCTGTATCTGTAGGTACTTTGTTTGGATTTGTTCATATTGTGTGTCCTGTAACAGGTCTGCTACAGACGGATGACCGGATCGCTCTGAAAGAGATCACACGGCAGCTCCAGCTGTAAAACGTCGTAGGAGATAAAGTGTTTGTGAGTGTTTCATCACGCTTAACTGAACCGTGGAGGACGAGGAGATGCTGGTGCTGTTTTAAGGAAAGTTAAACGATCGACTCTGTCAGTTTACGAACGTGTCTCCGGCTCGGCTTTGTTAAATGATTTCATTATTGAGTGCAGTGTTTTTTTAAAGATACACCGTGACGTCAGCAAAGTTGGGAGTCTCTGATGGGTGGAGCAAAGAAAATGGGCGGCGTTTAACTTTTAACGCTTGTGAATTGAGATGTACTGACTATTGCGAGACACGTTTGAAAAATATGAAAGCTCCACCTACTAACATGAGATCACTCAGGAAGTTTCTACTGGAAACAGGCCTTACAGGACTCGTGTTGTCTTGCTGCCATAGCCGATCCTGCCTGGGATTGAACCCCAGGACCATTAAGAAACCGCATGAAACAAGCGATGGACTTCTACAGACAGAGAAAACAGCTGGAGTTCAGAGTCTTATTCTGTAGTTTGATTGATTTCCTTTGCACCAATCGAGGGATGAACCATCACTCAGACACGGCCAGTTGTGGTTGTGTGATGCCCGGCTCGATTCAGGGTCATGGGCTCATTGCTACTGGACCACCTGAGAACTCTTTTACAAATGTTTGTGTATGTAAATCTAAATGACTGGAATTAATACTTGTTGAACGGTGCCTTTTCTGCAGGGCAGTTTTGCAGAGAATCTGGTGTTTCTCCTGGACGCACTTAAGAAGGGTGAGTACTTTTATTATTATATTATCTCAGAGTTCACACTCGATGCTGTGCTTTATTTATACAAGCCAATGTACACTCACTATGCTATTAATAGTAAACGTTCTGTCTTGCTGTTCTTGATCCGTCTCGCCAATATGGTGTTTCAGTCTGCAGAACTGCCGCTCACTTAATGTTTTTTCGTTATTGCACCATGCTGAGTAACGCTAAAGACTGTTGGGTGTGAAAATCAGGAAATCAGTAGTTCTAGAAATAATCAAACCAGCCTGGCTGCCACCAAGAGTAACAGTTTGACTTATTTCTTTTAATTTTTAATTTATTTTAATTTATTTTTTATAATTTTAGCACTTGTTTTCAAAACTCTGCGTCATTTTACTTTTTCTATTTCACCAGGTTCTATTGTATGCATATTATGAAATTTTTATATATATATATATATACACACATTTTTATTATAAAATATATATTTCCTGATTATACACACACACACACACACACACACACAAAT
>JAYJMA010000025.1:2288439-2306305 GCA_036873895.1 Parotocinclus cabessadecuia
GATCTATCAAGAATTTAGAGTAAAACTGTGAACTTTATGGTCAAACTGTGAAAGCTCACATTAAAACTGTCAAGCCGTTTACAGTTTTACTATGCAATCTCACAGTCCATTTTTCCATTTAACCCTTCAGAAAAGGATCACCAAACAGGTGTATGGCAAATGTTATATAACTATTTATTTCATGAATAAAGTAAAAACAAAACGTCGCCCACTGGGGCTTGTCAGGGGTGTCGTCAATCCATGACCTGGAAAGATGTTTCATCATTTTGGTATGCGCTAAACTTTGTGTTAATGAATGTGATGTAAGTATTAGTTTGTGTTCGTGCGTAACGGTTTGCGCTATGATAAAGTATAGACTATAATAAACTCATCAGTTCATGATACATTGGACATCACACTTTGTTTGAGGGCAAATATGCGTGGTGTAAAAAGGGTGGATTGTACAGTACATAGGTCAGTACAGCCTTTGCCATTAATGCCCTGCTGTATTCCATTCCTGTTCAAAGGCTAGATTGAATGGTATCATCGTCACTTTGCGACACCCATTTCTAGGGCAGGCGAGGTTGACGTTAGCATTTGTCTTGAAAAGCTGATGGCCTATTAGACCTCTTCATGGCAGAGCCCTCTACTCTCCTCCGCAGATGGAGTGCCTCCAGTTCTTCTGCAGGCAACAAGAGCTGTAAAGATCCAGTCTTTAGGTTTTTGTGACCACTCTCACTTAAAAAAATACTAAAATAGTGTAAAGTATAGAGATTTCCATTTGAATGGAGCATTTAACATGCATCCAGACGGCTAAGGTGTTTAAAATAATGATAAATTATAACGGGAAATTCAGGTCCGAATGACGCGGCTATAAACAGCTGGTCACTCCAGAGTTGCATTCAACTCTGGACGCTGCTCCGGTGTTTGTACTGCAGCAAACATGAGAAGAAAAGAAGAATATAAATTTGCTGAATTAGGAAAAAGTAGGTTGTGAAATGCTGTTTTAGAAAAGCAAACAAACATATGAAAAACAGGGTCAAACCGGCGATAGGCAATTAATCATGATTCACACTATAGGAATTATGCGTATGTTGCAGTAAAAAATACGCCCTACCGACGCTTTTGTGGAGCTTGATTGCTTTGTAATTAGGATACAGAATTGAGATCTTATTGGTGTAGCACCAGTATACCTCCTGGCTTTGATGTTGTGAGTGAGATAATGGTACCATTTACGATTTATTCCCACGTGTGCATATTCTGCACCTGTAAGGAATAACCAAATGCTGGACAGATGGTAAACTCAACTATACTTCATACTGTGAAAGGCTAAAGCTGCTTTTTTTTATTTAAACGGGCCATTATACGCTGTCAAAAGTGACACAGCATCAAATGTTTTCACATCAAAGGTCATGATGAGACACAAAGTCATCAGTTTACAGTTAAATAATTATTACTGTACAAATTTCCTCTAGTTTTTCTGTTAATGTTGCTTGTTTAAGCAAGAAATAACAAACAGGCTTTTAGGTACCCTTTTTAAATCTGCTGCTGTGCTCTAATGATGCTTTCAGATGGTCAGCATGTCTGAGGGCAAGCTGAAATCTGAGTCAAAGTCTGAATTAAAGGCTGCAGTTTAAAAGCGATCTCATTTGAAAGTGATAATTTGGCTGTACGATGCAATTTTCTAAAGCCATTAACGTTTTCCATGATAATAGTCTAATACATTGCACTGCACATTTTTTGTGTAGAGTCAGGTCATTATAAACTTTCTAATCACCTAATTAGATGAAACAGGTGTGGTCGAGTCGTAAAAACTGTAAATTGTCTGGGGTACTGCTTAAAGGGTACAAAAAAAAATAGAACCTAAAGGAGTTGTCGGGATCAAACCAAATTTTATGTGTGTAAATGTAATCATGATATATGTTAGTAATTATAACATTACAAGGAAAACTATAGAATTTAAAGGAGGCTCTAGTAGCCTGTTGGGCTGCCTCTATTCTGGATACAAGATGAGATACGGTTGGGTGGAGTTACGGAGGAGCTTTCTTATGGTACCCTTTTGGCACATTTGCCCATATCTGTTGCAGCTGTAATTGTAGAACTACTAAATGGCAGCTATATGGGAAGTAGGACTAAAACAAGAAAGTATGTCTAATAAAGCGGCCGGTGAGTATATGTTACCTTAAATAGAAGGGTATCATTTCTGATGGGACTATTTCATTCACTGTTTTGTCAGCCAAGTGACGATTCACTAAGATCTAAGTGAAAGATCTTTTTGATTTTTAAATTGTTTTTAGCTCCCCTGGAAAGGACCTCAGTGAGTGAAATATTATTGCTCACTATTATTATGGTTAGCTCCAGGTGCAAGAATGTGGTAACTGTGTGTTGCTGTAGTTGTTATGTCATGCTAAAGCCATAAGTATTTATAGAGAGTCTGGATGAGGGGGATGAACTGAGCTATTGTCTATTTGTATACTATTATAACTAAACTTTGCTTTAGTTTGTGTCTGTGACTCATTCGGGAGATTTGGAAGAGGAGGCGAGAAATTCTGTACTCAAACATGACTAAGACCTTTGGCTTAATCTATGCTCGCATGGAGACAGCCTGGAGGAACTGAATATGACACTGCCAGGACTTGTCTGTGCTGCTGTAGAAAGCGCCAGGAAGCAGTATCTGTTTGAAATGTATGGGTCTCCAAATCTTAGAACAGGATATAAATACACTGCTCACAAAAGTCAGGGGATATTTTTCCGAACCGTGCAGTCACCCTGGGTACACTCTGGTCACTCGTTAGGTGCCATCACCTTTCATAGTCACTCTGCATTTCGGGTTTCCTCTTTAAACATAGGCAAGTCAGAATGTGAAAGCGCATCACTAGAAGCTGAGAGAGACATTGTTCGTTTCTGCATGCGCACAATTCCAGCACTTTTCAGCATGAGAGGCGCTCATAAGCTTTCCTTCCTTTCGTTTTGATCTAATAGTACAAGTGACTGGTGGTAGAATTTTGCTTAATATTCAGCAGCTTTATTGGTATTTATAGCTACGGCACGGATGGAAGCACAGGGAGTGAGAAAATAGAGAACGCAAATCGATCAAAACTTAGATTAAAACACTCCTTTGTTTCCAAATAAACTATTATTTAAATAACTATTTGGATTTTGGGGATTCATACTTGGCAACCAGCCAGTAGTCTCACAGAAGGATGTGACGTAAACTTTAGTAATTAAATATGACATTCTTCATTTCCTTAATGAAGCATTTCAGTGTCTTCCCAACATAATTACATTTCAGGGTTGCCACGTGAGAGAAAGACGCCAGCCAGCAGGTCTATGGAAGGCCAAAAAAGGCTCAACACTATCGGGTGCATAATGATTCTGAGAAAACCGACTGAAATCAGAGTATACGCAGAGAAATCAGATAACTGAGCTAAATCCAGCTCTCTTTACATGCTTTCTTAATCTGATTTCTAGATTGGAGTATAATCCTTACTTGAATAATCAGATGACTACTTAATCATGATCAGATTAGTCAGTGCTTGTAAACGCGCTCCCTGACTAATACTATAAAAACAGAAATTGAAAGCGATCTGGATCTTATTTTACGTGCCATGATTTGGCGGAAATGGCTGCTTTATTATAATTAACTAAAGCAGAGGCACAACACGACAATATAACCAAAGCATGAAGTGAACGCAGAGTCCAAAAACAGTACCGAGTTAACACACAGGCTTAAATGTCCACATGAGTAATTGTTCCAGGGATCCTGTGCAGTAAGTTGTGAACCAGAACAAGCGAGTGAGTAATGGTGCGAGAAGGAGTGAAGTGTGCTTGAGTCTTGAAATGATGGGGTCTTACAGGATTTTGTAAGATTATTGAACAGGCGCATTCAGGAATTTAACGTTCTAGTCATTCTGATGGAAACAGGAGTGGTTTGGGTACAAATAAAATATACCTAAATGGATGACGTTCCTAAATTCCAGTGGATTAAGACTAGCAAAACGCTATCATCAGCCTAGCGGTTAAGGTACTGGACTCTGGACCAGAAGGTCCAGGGTTCAAATCCCACAGGTGGGTCCTTGAGCAAGACCCTTAACCCGCAATTGCTTGGAGTGTAAAACTATATGAGTTGTAAGTCGCTCTGGGTAAGGGAAACAATGAACGCATCATTTGTTATTAATATACGGCTGCAAAACATATTTTTAGCAGCCATTTCTCTGGTATCCCAGTGGCCGTGCTAATTGGTTAATTTAACCCAGCGCTACTTTAAAAAAGATTATCCAGCAACCAAAGCGTAACATATATTCTTCAATAAACATGTTAATATTTCAGTTTAAATTAAACAAACAATGGATTCATCACGTTGCCAAGAAATCTTGCCTAAAGCTTAGCGTAACTGTGATAGTAAATATAGAAAAAGCTCAGAAATCTGAGGTAGGTAGTAATGTGCTTCCTCTATGTTCTTATTTTTTCATATTTGTTAATATAAGGAACAAAAGTCATTTTAATTTGAATTCTGTTTGCTGTACTTTAGTTCATTTGTAAAGAAAAGAACACTATGTTCACTTTTTTACCGTTTTGTTTTGTTGGTTGGGTTAAAGGTTTTCTGTGGCTGATTTTCAAATGTCAGAGCATTATCTGAATCCTGTGGAAAGTTTATTTCTGCCAAGCAAAACAACACAAAAGTCCTTCAGGACCTAAGTTGTTATGTCGTTTTTGTGTGATGGCACGGTGTTGTGTCATCTGTAGCAAGCATCTCATGTCATGGTGCTCTGTTTTATGCTGCTGTAATTGGTAGGGGAAATGCTAAATTAATTTTCTAGGCTTTACAGTTCCACGATGGACCGGGTCCTGCCCAGGTCTGATTCCTGCCTTGCGGCCTGCGGTGCTGGTTATGCAACTCTGTATTGGATTAAGCAGATATGAGACATGAGGGAGGGAGTTGGGGAGTGAGGTTTTATCGCTTATCGCTTGTTGTGGGATTTGAAATTGAAGTGTTTGTTTTCTTTGTAAAATGCCACAGCTAATCACCTAGTAATTAGGATTTGTATTTAGCAGAGGTCTCTGTAAAAATGAATACAGATATAAATGTTATTACGCCTAATTCCTCACAGCACGACACGAAGTTGTTAGTGTGTGTACTTGTATGCCGTTTGTATTTTTTGGACTTGTGCCCTGTCTAGGGCTGCTTCCCGCCATTGGCCCAGGGCTTATGGTTAGGCCCCAGCTCCACGACTCTGAGTTGGATTGAAGTGGTATGAAAATGAACGAACGATAGCATATGTTACAAGCGGCGCAGTGCTTAAATCGATTTTTCACATCAAGCGCATGTATTTTATAAAATATACTGCTCACAAAATTCAATTCAAATTACTTTTCCCCTCGTTTATGTGAGCAGTGTATTTTGTTATATTGCATCAGTAACATTTTTGCTGCTTCACCCTCCTGCTATACACTTGAAGAGTTGCCAAATATATGAAAAATACTTCCTTGGCGACTCTACACTCAGCTGCCAGTACACTGGCGAGACAGAGCACCTGAGCTGAGAACGCCGATGTGACATCAGTGTATCAATTCATAAAATGACTTTCACTGCTGGTTCTGATCCATTATGTTTTTATCCAAGCAAATAATACGTTCGAACTTCATATTAATCAGACTTTTTATTTATTTGGGATGAAATCAGTGCAGTCCACTCCGTTTTAAAAGCCTGTATAGCATTCACTCTTCTAGTACGATTCACTCCATGCTGTATGACTATTATCATGGTTCTGGCATGTTCTGTGTATGCGTGATGCCCCCATGATGCCTCGCCATCTGCCCCCGATGGTTTTGGCTGCCATTCCATCTGGGCGGAGTGGTATTAAAGACAGAGAGGGTAAAGTTAGAGCCACACACTAACGGCAGCCATCTTTTGAAATGTGTTTTAGTTCTGTAGTTTAAACCAGACATATTTTGTGTTTGCGTGCAGGTGAGTAGAAAGTGTGATTTAAAGATGATATATGATATAATTTACATAATTTACTACCGTTTAATATGTAATGCCGCAGTGGGTGTCAGCCTACTGTGTGACTAGAGATGAGGAAGTAATGAAAGTTGCCTGGCAGTCAGTGTTTTGGAGGGAGACCAGATTATGTACAATACAGTCCTGAAGGTCAGATTCCTGACTGAGTGGAAGCCATGATGAATAGAAACGAATCAGCATGAGAAATAGCCTTTTGATGCTGCAGCAAATAATGATGGAAAGTGTGTGTGTGTGTGTGTGTGTGTGTGTGTGTGTGTGTGTGTGTGTGTGTGTGTGTGTCCTGTCAGCAAGCAAATGCATTTAAGACAAATTTGATCAAACTGATTTTCATGCACAACCAAGAGAAAACATCCAGTGGGCGGCAGTTCTGTGGGCGAAAATGCCTTGTTGGTACCAGCCTGTTTCAAGATTAAAATGCAACAGTAACTCAAATAGCCGCTCGTTACAATAGAGGTATGCAGAAGAGCCTTTCTGAACGCACAGCACATCGAACCTTGAAGCAGATGGGCTGTAGTAGCAGAACATCACACTCCTGTCAGCTCAAAATGGGCAACTGATGCTATAATTTGCATGGGCTCACAAGAGTTCCTGATTAACGCTGCATTAAGTAAAGACCCAGGTAAGACAGTGTGAGATATGAAAACTATTTGTAGATTAAATATAGCATATATATAGCACTAGCATATAATAGTTCCTGGTGAACAAATGCCTTGGATAGTGCATATCTAAAGTCAGGGAGCCACTGATTGGTCCAAACCAAGTCTGGGTTGTGTACTCTAGAAACAATGCAGTATGAAGGTCATCTTAAAAGGCAGAGTAAAGATCAGGTTGATGGATTTGAAACACTGGCTGATGATTAAGCTGAGCATGGTGTGATATTCTAATGATTGCACATAACTGCCATTCATCCGTTATATTGAACTTTTAAAACCAGATCTCCTCGTTGTTTTCTAACTTCAAAGGTTTCAACATACCGTATACGCAGTAGAGTTCCGGCAAAACTTCTTCCGTGGTAGTTGCTGTTGTCATCTTGAATAAAAGATGTTGCTTATTGCATTAGCTGTCGCCCACTTTAGTTAAACGACCACTCTAGTCTTCTCAAACGCAGGGAAGAAGAAAGCAATCTTACTTCACATATAGAGTGAGAGTGCAGTGTTCTGCTGTACTTAACAGCACCAACCGAACAGGAACAAGGCGTTTTTTCTTTTTAGGTTAAGTGGCAAATAAACTAGGTACTTCACTGAATAAATTAAATAACCGTGTTAGTAAGCCAACCCCAAACTGAGCAAGCCCAGGGTAAGGAAAAAAAAGCCCTGACTATACAAGGAAGAAACCAAGGGAGGACCAAAGGCTCAAAAAGGGACCTACTTGGGTGGCCTAGATGTTAATTGACATAATGAAGTTGTAGTAATAGTAAAGTTAAGTAAATAACACAATCAATAATAACATTTAAATTATAATTCATTTTGAAGTGCATAACGAAATAGATTTAAGACAATGAGTCCTCAGAGGTAAGTTATTGGAGGCACATCGTCTCCTAATAACTAAATGATCGAGGGAGTTCCTGCACTCTGGTGGGACTGGTTATTGTTGATGAAGGCCAGTAGAGTGACGTTAAGGTAGAGGAACATCTAAGTGTGTGGTGCTGGAACATCAGCTCGGGGAGAAAAGAGGAAATGTAGTTACTTATTGAAAAGCCTAGAGTACTGTACCAGACATGAGCAGCAGTTCTGCTCTGTGCATTATATTGCATAAAAACCAGGGTTCTTGTTGGCTAAAACGTGATCAGTGATTGAACGCCCTTATTAAGCTAGTTTCAGCTAATGAAGTATAGCAACTCCTTGCATTTGTTTGTAATTTTAAGGTCATCTGTCAAATGAAAATTTTATTTGGTGCACCTGCCAGCATTAAAGAGTCACACAGTTTCGACCCATGAGCATTTGAACTTGGAAAACTTGCAGTACCACGGAACAAGTTCTGTTTGATGGTTACATAAAGAGTACTCGACTGGCTGCTTACTTTTGCTCATGCTTGATTGTTACAGTGTATTGCGCGGGGGAAGTAAAAGCATACAAACCTTGCACATTTCATTTTCAAAATAGCCTTCGCAGACACAGCTGCAGCGTTTGAAGGTTAAACCGAGACGTTTGTGGATTGACGCTGAATTGTTTGGTGTGATCGTCCTACACCAAAGCCAACCCTGAGGACCCAGACAGTATGAATTTTGTAATAATAGGTGCTAAATAATAAAAGCATGTCTCTGATAACCTTGGGCTTAGCGCTTTACGGATTGTCCGACATTCAACAGCTATTAGCTATCAACCTAAAATAAAAAGAAACCATTCTGCTTTGACAGTGGCTGCAGGCACATAATCAGAAGCACTTTATTAATAGCCAGCATACAAATTAGAATAATTAATTTAATAAATGCTTTCATATGAAGTCATGAACTATGCCGGAGGATGAATGCAATTCATATATGCAGCTGATTAAGGACCAAGAGTTAAAGAATGATTTTTTTTTCTGTGTGTTTGGTCACTGGCACATAACCTTAAATTACCATGGTCCTCTATAATTTAGGCAGCACCTCTGCCTTATATCTGAGAACCAATCGATGTCCATAGGAACCTGGGTTCAGAGCATGGGCTGGTCATGCAACAAGAAGGTTAAGCAGTTTGGAACCCCTGCGTGTTCCAGGTAAGGCTCTGGAACCCAGTAAGGGGGGGGGGGGGGTGTAAAACAGGACGCTTTGTTTGCTTTTTGTATAATTTATTCATCTTCCAGACATAATGCATTTACATAACTGTGCCAAATATATTTAAGCAATTGATCACGATTTGGTTGCAGGCATGAGTGGAAGGCGAGTGCCATAGATCATCACAACTGCGCTATCAGTCAAGAGTTCAATTGCTTTTGTACGGCAGGCTTCTATTTACAACTAAATAAACAAACACAATAAATCCAGAACCCCGAATTTCATACTGAATATGCTTTTATACCTTCTGCCAAAATGTAGGTCCCCAACAAATGAGTTGTTGCTATGCAACAGTATCTATTCCCTTCCCTGCTTTGACACAGTATACTACAAAAGGAATACGGTTTATATAACACTACCAAGCAACGGCTGTTTGAAATGCAAAGTTGGAATAAAAAATACATAAACAGAAATCAGTACAGATAAAGTACACGGTTTGGTTATTTCATCTTAATTATATTATTAATTATTATATATTCATTATATATGATTATAATTATAATATTACTTATTAATTATAATAATGAATGTTGTGTTTTGACCATTTTCATGTTTGGGTCAAATGTTTGCTTTCCAGTTCCTAGGTACACTCTATGAACAAAAGTATTGGGACGCACCCCTTAATCATTGGGTTTAGGTGTTACATTCAGTAACATTGTTGCCGGTGTATAAATTTAAGCAGGTGTTTGTGAAGTCTGCCTTCCAGTGGGCTACTGTAATCAGACGGGACTCTTACAATAAGTCGGTTCATGAAATTTCCTGGCTCATCTGACTGGTATTATTGATAAGGCGATGCATTTTTACGATCTACAGCGATTCGCCAATAAAGTGGCGAAGTGGAAATGTGAAATTACCGAGTAATTGCGGTAGTTTCTGAAGGTCCTGCGGCATGAACGGCAGCACACAATCCTTACACCAGGAGCTTAATGGCTTGGGTTTCAATGAGCAACCAGCTGCATGCAATTCGTTCATGTGCATGCAGTCAGACTGAGTGGTGTAAAGCATGCTGCCACTAGACTCTGGAGCTGGGAAACTGTGTTCTGTGGATTGATGAATTACGTTTCTCTGTCTGGCACTGTTGTTGTGCACGCTGGTTTTGAGATCTAGGCCTTTTTATAGCCGCGTGTTTAGGGATGGAATCCAGAGCTAATTTTGGTCAAAGGAAATGTATGAACACGATTATGGTGATCTGATATCCGCTACATATGAGGTAAATAGGACACAATCATATAAGATGTTACGTTATATCCCTGTATATATATTTCTTGCCATTGCATTCCATTCACGCTGAGCCTCCGTGTTGACCAGGAGCTTGCCATTGATCTCGAGCAAGTCTGCAATTACATAGTCTGTTGTGCGTTGAAAAGCTCTATCTCTGAAATCCGGTAATTCCAACCTTTAACACCTCTAAAACCAAGCTGTGGATCCATCCTGTTCGCTCCCACTAACCTCACATCCGCCGAGGTTTAAGGTCATATGGCAGTTGGGCACGGAGACAGATATACAAGATGCGGTTGTCATGGAAATGATGCTCCCAGAGGCCTCGGGACTAAGCCTGTTGACTGCACAAACAGATCGCAGGCTGATGAAGATGAGAGAGATGGAGGGAGCGTTAAGGGGAGAGAGCGAGAGATGGCAGAGACAAGGGAGAGGTGGTTGACAAGGCAACAGTGAGAGAAGACACGCCTCACTGCACCAAAGATGAAGAGCAGAGCTCGGGATGTGGGGGAAGAGAACACACCTACCGTAGATGTGTCAGCATGTCTCAGACAGTTCCTCTTAGGGGCGTCTGACATTTCTCTAAAGTCCTTTTACAGAAAGCCAGTAACGGCTAACACGGTGCAGAAATCCGGCGCATGTGTGATTACATTTATGAGAGCGAGTTTGTTCATTGGACATGTGTGATTAAGGAAAGCAGCAGCATCTGTTCAAACTCAGCAAGGCTTCGATGCACTGACATGCCTGGTTACAGCCTCTGAATGTGCCTAAAAGGAAGTGCGTCTTGTACAGCGTATTTAAATGTACAACTTACGTACAGTGCTGTGCAAAATCTTAGGCCACCAATTTGTTGTTTTAGCAATGGTATAATGACTATTTATATAACACTTTATCGGAGATTGGCTCCAAACATTTCGAGCTTTCATTTGTGACTCCATTATACCCTTGATCTGATCTTCATTGCAATCTTTGTGAGCTTTTGAACATCTTAGCCTGTTCCCCCTTCCGAAAATGTAGAGCATTCTGAAATCTGTTTGAATTTCCCCCCCAAATTCATCGTTTTTTTTTTACCAGTCCAATTTGGCGGTTATCACCAACATTCTTCTTTTAGTAAATCAAAAACTACAATTAAAAAATGTCTATAAACATGGCACCTTTTAAACATATTTAATGAAATGACTGCTATAGCATTTATGATCTATGAAATTATACAGAGTGAGCCAAAAGACACAGGACAACCGTTGATTTCAGAAACAAAAGGGAAAAATGACATGTCCAGACATGTCCGCCATCTTGAATGCCGTCATATTGGATCAAGAGCAGGTTTTTACAATGGGAGGGTGGTCATGTAGGGTATCAAAGAAGATGAGAATTTTCTCAGAAATCAATAATCATAATCGGATTTGCAATATCTATTGTGGTTCTTGTGGCTCTTAACAGACAGTTCAAAACTTTTGTTATTGGTCACAGATAACTGTAGGTCATTCTGATGTCCGGGGAACGCAGCTGCTGTATCATAGCCACAGACTTCAACATCTGACACCCAGAAAAATCACCAATTTCACACAGCACTGTTACATTCCTCAAAACCAAATACAGAGAAACCGCAGCTGTGGATGACAAGATCGTCCAAAGAAGCGCTACCGATTAGGAAAACTCAACAATGGCTTCGCCAGCCTCTGACAATAGTCCATGATACTGCATGTATGTTATGCCCCTAAATCATTTGCAGCCCATAATTTAGCAGTTCAGACTGAAGATGCACTGGAAACACAAAATCTAACACTACCTCATCATCAACATGTGTCAGCACCGGTCTCAAACAATCGCACAAAGCGACTCTAGCGTTGCTGTAGTTGTGTGGCTGTCTCCATTGTGCACTGGACAGAATCGATTATATGAGACTGCTCAGCCGACCACCGGTTATGCCCACTAATCCTCTGACCAATGAAGCTGCCAGATGCTGCTATTGCTCAAATGTAAGGGGAGATCACTTTAAATACTTGCCACAGCTACAGAAGCCATTTTTTTTTCGGTTTTGAATACTGCATGCAAATTTGCATTATATTCAGGTTGTTTTCTAATAAAATAGAGTGATAAATGATTATATTTGGCTATTAAACCATATATATATTGCTAAAATAAGGCTGTATCTAATGAAATGGTGGCTGCTCACCAAATTAGAGGATATTTTATTAGGGCTATTTCATTTTAAAATATCTTCTAACTTTTGTCAGCAGTATATATAGTATATAGAATATTTCAGTACATTAGAGGTGGCTTTAGTTGCATAAAGCATAAACAAAATTGTTAATATTAATGTTAGCCATAGCTAAAAATACCAAATTGCTATCAAGGTAGGTTTTTATTATGTCTTGTTTACCTATTATTAGGCCCACTGTGATCAACTTGTGTATCATAGATTTCTTAAATAAATATTTATGAGTTATTCATTATTAATAAAGGGTATTAGAATATCAGTGCCTTTTCTGGGTCGCTTTTGACCCATGTCATCCTGCATAGCCTCCTTCTGACTTTTGATCCATGTCCTGCTCCAGTGCAATTGGGTTTATTGAATAAATGCAGCGTTGTTCACCTGCTTCTCTATTCTAATAGTGGTTGTACCGTTTCCTCTCTTACTTCTAACCAGTTTTTCTGACCGTTTTGGATTGTTGTTGTCAATTTAATATTTAGTTCTGTGCTTCTGCTTCTTGTTTTTCTTTTCCCTGTTCTGATCATTTAGCATTGACCTGCCCTGCCATGTTCGCTTTGTCTTCTCACTCTCTGTTTCGTCTCTTTTTATAATAAAAAAAACAACTCGCACATGTACATCTGGCTCAGTAACCCTACCATCACCCAGTACGACACAAGGCCCACAGGCCATGACAGCTGTCACCGCTGACCCTGAGTATGCAGCAGATGTCACCGTAGCAGTTTCCAAGGGGCTGCTGGTCATCCACCATAGCAGGCAGCTCACCTAGCCACTGTCACTGAGCAAACCCTCTCCACTCTCCTGGGAACCTTGCAGGCCATATCCACAGTCATGCCAGCCGCATACACAGTTATCACAGGCCCGTAAGTGGCATATGCCATGGCGGTAACTCAGTTGTGCGACTCGACCAACAAACCTCACCTTGCCAGAGGCATTATACGAACCACAGTGGCTCAGTTGGTAGAGCCTCCATCCGCCTCTAGCAAGATCGAATCAAGCTACCAAAATGAGACAAACTAGCCAAGGCTAACAGGACAGGGCTTAAAGGACAAAACTAATTAGGCAGGCTGGAAGTAAGACTAAACAACAAGGTTAAAAACAGCACTCAACAAGATATATGGTGCAAAAACACAAACCAGAAACACATCTCCAGCTGTTTGTTCTTTATACATTACAGAGTTTGCTCTAACTCGTTCTGTAACCGTATAAAAACCATATATAATTAAAACAGCACATGTGCACGCATCAGATTCGACAAATCTTCAGTTTTCCTGCAATGAACAACAAAAGTTTCAAACTTTCTGTATGAACCTTTGAAGAGATCTTGCAAATCTGAGTGCATTAATCGATTTCTGATCCCATTCTCGTCTTCTTTATGCTACATGACCACCTTCCCATTGGAAAAACTTGCCCTTTATCCAGTTAGGTGGCTGTACTAAGGTGGCTGTACTAAGGTGTTCAGATATGTCATTTTGCCTTTTGTTTCTAAAATAGAAAGGTGTCCTGTGTCTTTTAACTTACCCCGTATAATAACAAATATTGTGTATTGTGTTTTTTTTATTGGGCTCTCCTGCTTGGTATGAAATTTCATGTTAAATGTCTCCTGTGTGTTTTTAGGCATCACGATTCATACCGTTGAGGATACCTACGTCAGGTCATGAAGCCAAAACGGATGTAAAACACAGAAAGGTCAGTATTAGTACCTTTCCTTTATTTGTGCACTGCCTCAGTTCAGGTATTTTATTCATTCCCTTTGCCACAGATGCATCGAAGCAAAGTCCCAGCCATGCAATCTGCCTTTTAAAACATTTTTGAAGGAAGAAAGAACGTTCGGCGAGTAGGGTTGGGTATCTTTTGAATTTTTCTGATTCCGGTTTTTATCGAGTACAGTTTTCAGTTCCAGAATGGTGAACAAAATGCACCAAATGTTTTAAAGAATACATGAATTCCTAATAAGCATTTTAGACTGTCCCTGCCAACGCAGCACTTGCGCTAAGAGACCCTAGTCGAACAAACACTGTACAGTGCTGAAGCGTTTCATGCCGGTGCTTCAGACGCTTTGCCATTTTACAGCTGGAACGTCCTTTAACAGCAGCGCACATTTCCACACGTACTGGATTTAGCACGTTCACTGGATGAATGGGCAAAAAGTCCCACAGACATAGTCCAACATTTTTAGAAAGCCATCGCTGCAAAGGGGGAAAATCCCCAAATGAATACCTATCATTTAGAGCGATATCTTAAAAGCTTTAGTTAAGTATAATGTGAACGTGTCTCATTACTTTTATCCAGGCAGTATATGTGTTTCCCTGTGCATGTATGTGGTTTATATTGTTTATATTGCTCCACTGAATGCTTTTAGGTCGAATTCCGCATGAAAATCATTGCTTCTTGTGTATAATCTGAGGTTCAGGCCTACAAGAGCCTGTTTTTGTGCAGTGTGCTTGTATTTTGAAGATTCACTCAAACAGTGAGTAGTTTGCCAAAAGCGTGTTCGCTTACAAATTCAGCTTGATTTACTAAAGCAGGAGCAATTTGCGCTAGCTGGTTTTCTCTTTCCTTTCTCGAGTGGTAGTGTACTATTGGGAGCATCCGCCCTATTCGTGTCTTTCTGGGGAACTGGGGAACTTTTCAAGCTAAGGTTTATATGACCTGAATATAGATCTATCCATACAAGCTGAGCTTGCTCTACCCACTGTCTTAGCTTTAGATCTGTTAATGTTGGTTTAAGCATTTACATTATCTGCAGTGATTGTTAAACCCTTTGCTGAGCTGCATACGGAAAAAAAAATGATTTAAACTTCCACATCTGATTCAATTCTCTAGAATTAATAGAGTCTGTAAGTATACTCTACATACGCACAGACCGAGCAATAAAAAAAAAACCCGTGAATAAACAAAGCCCTTATGTCACACTTCATGAGACTTCATGCAGTATAGAGGGTGGACGGGGGCAACTGATATTTCATTAATCAACGGAATGATTCAGGACACAAACGCTTCCTCTTGCATTATTTTTAATAAGGGCTTGGAGGAGGGTTTGTGGGTAATTTCCAAGGCCCATCAAAAAGGCTATCTGTGTTTGTTTTTGTGTTTGCAAAAGTCTGAGGCCTCCATCAGATCGTTGTTTTCTATAGTGTATATATAACATATTTTTTACAGTTACAGACCCAAAAATGTAAAACTTGGATTTTCATTCAATAATACTCTGATCTACATCGTAATCTACACCGGCGTCGCTGAGCCTTTTCACTGTGTTTCGTGGTTTGCTACCTTTCCATAAAGACCATTCCTGATTAAGCGTCTTCAGACTATAAAGGGTCAACTTGGCTGCCTGATGAAGCTGCCAGACCTTGTTATTGCTCAGGTATAAGCAGAGATCACACCAAATCCTTTCCACTGAAGCCTACAGAGGCAGTTTTTTTTTCTGATTTTGTTCCCCAGTTTTAAATATAGCATACAAATTCTCGTTGTATTCTAATAAAGACACTGAGAAATAATCACAGATTGGTCATTATACCATGGCTAAAACAATGATCTATCTGTTCTATTGGTGGCCTAAGACTTTTGCACAGTACTGGATAACATCAGTATAAACCTGGATTTTAATCAGGATAGTACAGGATCAGGTCAGGATCACTACTGTATGCACACACAGTAAACAGTTTAACCTGACATTAATCCAAGTTCGTTATTTAAACTCATTTCCTTAGACAGGCTTAAGTCTGATCAACGTTAGAATAGCAAGTTTCAAAAAGGGTTCTGTCCTCAGCCCATTATACGATTTGCATACACTTTTCCAGAATCATTATCATCTTAGGTGAAGGGTACGTGTTTTTTTTTTGTTTTTTTTTAACAAACAATGTCTTGGTGTTTAATTAGCTTCACGCACTGAATGTACGAGGGGAAATACTGCATTTAACGGAAGTGCATTTATTCTTAGAAAAATAAGCACATTTGGATAGGACTCGATTTGAGGAGTGCCTGAGAACCTGTTTGCACTTGTACCTTGTATCTTGATTGTATCCGGCTGAGTTATTACACGCATGTAGTTACACATAATTGTTGAATGCATCTCCAGTCAGCCAGACTGAAATCGGAATGCATATCTCTGGTGATATGTAAATCAGCTCATAACGCTGGACAGTCCACTTCTCAGGCTACGTATCTGCAAAGGTTCACATATTTAATACAGTGATGATGCTGATTAGGCGTGAGAGTGCAAATTGGTGTGAGCCGGTCCTGTTGCAGTTTAGTCTAGGCAATGTTATCTGTTCAAGTGACCAAGGGTTATATTCATATGTATAAGATTCCTAGGTCCATATGCCCGTTTCCCTCTCAAAGTTAGGAGTATTTATTATTCTTCATAAAGCCTAAAGGTAATATAGCTAAACTGCGGGTGGGATGGGGGTGTTGGGACTTTTAGGAGGATAACAGGGAGTGAATTAAACTCTACCGATTAGATCGTGCAGGAATAATGTTTGTGGTTAATCCTATTAAAGACGTGCTCAGTTCTACAACCCAGCGTACCAGTGAGTGCATACAAACAAACCCCACCAGTTAAACAGATTAGTCACGGCAGAGTCATAACCGAAAAGAGCGTAGCTGCAATTTCTCCAGTGAGTGACAGGGGTGACAACCAATCACAGTCTTCAAAAGTCATCATACCTAGCAACTGGGTCACCCTGCCTCCTCATTGAGATAAGAGAGTTTGCGTTCTCCTTGCTCAGAGTTGCTCCCTTCTGAGTCACTCTTAAGCCTAAACTCCTAGCTATCAGTTTTTTAAGCTAAGCTAGGAGCGCTATAGAAGGATTCTTAGAGACGTTATGAATACGACCCTAGCTCGGTGTCTATAACAGCATCTATGAGGAGAGAATCGTACGGCGTGGGGACAACAGAAGTGCAATATTGAGAGCACGGTTTCTACTGAATGTGTGTTTATGGCTATTATTGTATCGCTATCCTGAAGTCTGAATATCATGAACCCATCCATTGTAATGTGAGAAGCATTTGTATTAGCTTATAGGAAATTTAAATGGTTCGGTTTGCGTTTGACAGCAGAGGCTGGTACGTAAACACACCAAGTAAAGTGCAACTGTGCAGTTTGACAACATGCCTGGCACATAAGACAACAGATTGCACATGCTGGTTTTAATTAGTTGGATACTTTGAATTAAAAAGGTATCGTTTTGGTCATTGCTGTGGTGTTTATTGAATTTAAAATTAAAAAAAAAAAAAAAAAGCAAAAACACACCCTGTTGTATCTCACATACACTTTTAGGGTTTTGTAGGTGCTTTTAAGTGGATGAACTTCAGGTGTTTTAACCTTCTCTTAATTATCAGCAGTCCTATGTTCTGGCTCTTGTTCTGGCTAGTCTGTGTTGATTTTAGTAGCTAGCAGGCCATTTGCTAACCTAGATCAGGTTCTTCTGCCACACATTTTTCGATCTGAATGTGAATTTGGTACTGTGACCGTGGAGAGCCAGAGTGCCACTTGACAAGAATGACAGCAGAACTAAACAGAGCGAGGGGGAAAAGCAATCAACCAAGCATTTAGTGACGATGCCTTGAATGTGCACAAGTGTGTGTTACTCCTCATACGAAGAACCTTTGTTTTAAAGAAAATGCATGTGCCCAGCGGAAAAAAAAAAAGATTGGCGAAACAAAATTACTGGCCTCA
>JAYJMA010000025.1:2322046-2333518 GCA_036873895.1 Parotocinclus cabessadecuia
CATTATATAATGAGTCATTAGAGGTCCTTGAAGGCACATCGTCTCCTTATGTCCAACCGATGGAGGGAGTTCCTGCAATCTTTCAATGTAGCAAGTCAGCAACACTTTCAAACAGCAAGACTTTTAACACCAATCTTTAAAAGAAAAACGTACAATATTCTTTTTTTTTTTTTTTTCCTAACAAGATCAAAATTTAAAACCGTTTTTATGACTATGGGTGATTCTTCAAAGGTTACTCTTTAAATCACGTGGCTAGAAATCTATGTTAGAAATACTTTATTACCAAAAAAAATATTTGGTATTAAAAAATCCATCGACAAAAAGCTTATGCACTAAGATCGTTTTTATGATGTTTAAGCATTAATACTTTGCTATTTTGGGCCTCGTGCCCAACCCAGAATTCTCTGCTCCAATCAAATAAAAAAAGTGTTTAATTAATATGTATTACTTAATCATAATAACTAAAAAGAAGTTGCACAATATATAGATTTGGCTCAATGATTTTAATGTCTGGAATTCTGATCACAGAGTAGGTTTATTCAGGATCACAAACATTTTCAACATTACAGCAGTGTTTTCCAAAAAACAAATTAAATGTACAGATTATTTATTTATATCCTTAATTGTTTTATTGTTATTACCACAACACGTCACTACCAACACATCAGTTATTAATTACAGTGTAATTAATTTCCTCTGTATTCCTTAATTCGCTCTCGAAGGCTCATCGAGTATCGAGAACAGCGATAGCGAGAGCAAATTCTGTCCGTAAGGAGTCGTTTTTATTGAATTAACCTGTTCCAGACCCCCAGAAAATCCAAACTGTATAAGACTTTATATCCATTCATGGACGTTCAAGTGCTTCCTGATTTACGATGGGGTTTTAGTTTACACTTGCTCACAAAATTTAGGGGATAGATCGTTATGGGATTTTTCATTTTGAAATAATCCCTAATTTTTGTGGGCAGTCTAGTTTGTACTGTATCACAGCGGAGCCTACATTATTGTTCAAAACATTTAAATAATCCTACAGTGGAATATTAACACAAAGCTAACGTTCTAATGAAGCGGCGCAGAGTTTAATGTAATTTTTTTTGAATTATGTTTTAAAAGTGAAAAACAAAAGCGCTCAGCTGGCCGTAGCTCGAAAGCACCAGCGTGTGCAGGAGAGTATGGCACTGCGCGGCGCTTCTAACTGTTTTCCTTTCGGTTGGCTGCTATCACTAACCCTCTTAGGACCTATAGATACTTATTTGCACTAAGAATAATGTATTGTAGACATAAAAACAATGGAAAACACGAGAAACATGACAGAGGTCTGCAATAAGCGAGATTTATTGTAAGACTGAATTGCGATAGAATGTGTCGGCAGAACTACGTAGGTTATTTATGTAATTACATACAGTTAATATCGAAATACAGTGTTACCTCGTTTCTTGACCAGCCTTGGCAAAAAAAAGTTCAAATTTTGTTCTCTGTGCCGATTGAAGAGACGCGTTGTCTTAGGGTGACTCGACTCGTAATAATATGTTATTATAATATCGGATTTTTAGTAACATGACCTATTACAATAAATATTTTGTTCCATATTTAAATTCTGTATAAGCTCAGCGGTGACCATTGTTGAGTCTTTAAACGTGTAAACATCTTCACATAATTATTACTCATTTTATTTTTCAACGGTTAAAATAGTAAAACAAGCTCCCACCTGTAGCGTCACCTTTATATGAAAAGCATATTTGGTGAGTTTAATGCAGAGACCTGTTGTCTTTTTGTTAATAATATTCCAGGCGTAAGATTTCCGTAATATTTTTGTATTACTGCATGAATTCATTCCTCTACAGGCGTAACCCTTTGTTATCTTTCTGTCACAGCATTACCGAGAGCTCCTGGCACCCCCATTGTGACGGAGACGACAGCCACAAGTGTCACTATCACCTGGGACTCAGGCAATCCAGACCCTGTCTCTTATTACATTATACAGTATCGTGCTAAGTCACCTGATAGCAAGTTTGAGACAATGGATGGCATCACGACGACGCGCTACAGCATCGGAGGCCTCTACCCCAATACCGAGTATGAGATCCGCATCTCGGCCGTCAACACCATAGGTCAGGGCCCACCCAGCAACAAGGTGGATGCCAGGACGGGGGAGCAGGCTCCTGCCAGCCCGCCCCGGAACGTCCAAGCCCAAATAATCTCTCCTAGCGCAGTGATCGTAAGGTGGGAGGAGCCAGAGGAACCCAACGGTCAGATCAAGGGCTATCGAGTCTACTACACCATGGACCCATCGCAGCCAATGAGCAACTGGAAGATCCACAACGTTCAGGATAGTGTGATCACCACCATCCCGAGCCTGGCACCGTCAGAGACCTATACCATCCGCGTGCTGGCATTTACGTCTGTAGGAGACGGACCCTTTTCTGACGCAGTGCACGTTAAAGTCCTGCCTGGAGGTGAGCTCGAGCTTCCGTGTCTCCTGTTGCTGTGCACCTGATTCCTGCAGTGTTTGGGAATGAGCTTGAGGAAGATGAAGATGAAGATGAATGAGCGCAGTGGGAAAAATTACTGTCAATTTAACACTCGTACTGATTACTAATGAAAGGATGTTTCAATAATCCAGTCAATGTCTTCTGACTTTATAGAATTGTCAGATTTATATTAAGCCGTGTAGTATGGGACTGGCTCATCTTCATTTCAATTATAGGCGACATAAAAAGGATTTATAGGAATCGAAACATTAAATCCTTTGCCCTGCATCAGGCTTCGCCTGAAGGGATGGCTGTATGCGCGAGTGAATTTGAAATACGAGGCAGATTATTAATGTAACAGCAACCGAAATCACGTCTTTCCTTCTCGTTTACGTGAACCAGTCATTTTTAGCTTTGGCCTTTGCATCTAACGATGACCAGAAACTTTGCGAATTCTTTCTGTTTTTCAAATAAGCGTGTTTGTTGCTCGTTACTAAGAATGCTGTCAAATTCAACTCCGATATGAACTCCGTTTCAGTCCCGGGGCAACCAGGAAAGTTCAGAGCTGGCAAAGTCAGAGATACAAGCATCGAGCTGATGTGGGACGCTCCGTTCTCTAAAGAACCTATCAAAAGCTACGAGCTCGTCTACAAAGCAGCCAAGCACGGCACACAGGTGAGACAAAGGCTGTTTCATTTTCTAAATTTGGTATGGTGTTTGTTTTTCATTTCAACACTAGAATCGCTGAAGTGAAAAACCTTTTTGTCAGGCCAAGTATCCACTCCTTGGCCTGCCCCCCCCCCTCATGTGGTAATGATAATGACACCACTGCATCTATCCATGTATTTACATTTCAGGGGTGTAATGATGCAACAGTGTAAAATGGGACAGTACGGATCGTCGATTTGGCCATTTCTGTTTATCTAATGAAATTGCTTTTTTGAACACCAGAGGGCGCTCTCAAAGTCATGTTCACATACGCATATGCCGTTCTCAGTGAGACTCCTTCGTGGGCCAGCCAGTGCCCATTTAGCAATTCTGGGCCCAAGGGTAAGAGCAACCCTAGACCGTTTGCCAATCCATCATAGGGCACACACACACACACACACACACACACACAGTCACGCACTAATGGCCAGTTTTAGAGACACCAATTAACCTAACACACATGTCTTTGGACTGTGGGAGGAAACCGGAGTACCCGAAGTAAACCCACACAGACGTGGGGAGGACATGCAGACTCCACGCAGAAAGGACCCAGGCCGCCCCGCCCTGGGATTGAACCCGGGACCTTCTTGCTGCAAGAAGATGTATATTGTTCAAATTGTTAAGTGGCTGGATAATTTGCTGCTTTGATCTAAAAGTATTTCTGTGATTCTTACAGGAGAAGAAGAGCTTTGAGCTCAGGACTTCCTATGTTGTCGAGGGGCTGCGAGCAAACACAGAGTACACCTTCTCCCTGGCAGCCGTTTCCAGTAAGGGCATTGGAGCCTTTACCAACGAGATCATCCAGCGCACTGCACAAGCCAGTATGTCCACGTCTCAACAGCACTACTGTATTGCAGTTCCTTAGGTCACTGAAATGATCCGGGTGCTCTGATCCCATTCCCATCCCCTAGTTAATCTAGCAGTCTTGCATGAAGTCTATCTCTGCAACCAATAATCATAATCATGATAAAAAAAGCTTGAAGCGTAGGAGACGTGGGTTGGTGAGGAACTGTGCCATGGATTTTTTTTTCCCTCATTCATCATGTAGGCTGGCCTGTACCTCATTCTGCATGATCACAGCCTTCTGTGAAAGTGGAACAGAGACATTCTGCCTCGGTTCCCCTTCATCTATTACCCTGGGTCTTTGTCTGTCATTCATGTGTCTGTCGTCTGTCCATCCATCATCCATCCGCCTATTCGTTCCGTAGCCTCTTCATTTATCTGTCAGTCACTTCAGTTATGCAGTTAACATTACAAACATGCGCTGTGTCGGTTGTGCAGTTCTTACTCAAGATTAAATGCCACAAACACACTGGATGGGATTTATGCATTGTTTACTTTTCATTGTCATTTTATCCTCCTTCTTTTTGTTTTTATCCCTACCCTCTGTCCTATGTGTTGAAATATCTTCTAAA
Source organism: Parotocinclus cabessadecuia (assembly GCA_036873895.1). NCBI lineage: Eukaryota > Metazoa > Chordata > Actinopteri > Siluriformes > Loricariidae > Parotocinclus > Parotocinclus cabessadecuia. The sequence goes on from JAYJMA010000025.1 coordinate 2,326,641, forward strand.
GCCGGTAAAAGTCAGCATTGTTTACTGACAGCTTGAGCACTTTGGTGGTTTCGTTGTGCGGTATAACTTATCGTACGGCTCCTTGATAAACCACCAAGTTAATTTACTGACCATAAGCACCAGGGAAGATGTACAAGGTTAGCGGTAAGTGAGAGCCATTCTGCGAGTCAGTCCCAAACCCGGCGGCACCACTCACAGTAAGCCTTTTTTCTTTGTTTTTTTAGAGCTGGGTGGAAAGTAGCATCGGCTTGTGTTGCATTTCTGCACGTTCGATCACATTTCTTAAAACTGGTACGTCCAGATATACAGACGTTCTATATAGGAAGGTTACTTCACAGTGTTATGGAGAGCAGAGTCGTACACCTACCTGGCAGACATGGCTCTTTGATGTCAAATATCAGTTGCATATTTCGATGGATCCACATTCAAGTAAGTACAGCTGGAAAATAGTAAACAACGAAATGGCATCATGATTCCTTAAAGCCTTTGGAGTTTGTTTGGTGCATTTTTTATAAAGCACATCTCAGACTGATTTTGTGCTTATACCGTGGCAGCTTGTCGATGATTGCATGCTTCCTTTTGTGTTTAGAATTTGTCATATCAGTTATCCTGTTCCTTTAAATGTACTTTATGTTATAGCAGCTATAAACAGCCACCAAATCCATTAAACCTCAACACTTTCTGTGTTCTCTCTGTGCCGCGAAACCTAAAGATACGGCATAGCATTTCACTGCAAAAGTCCTCTTTATTAACATTAGATTACAGTTATTCCACATCATGGGGGTTAGGAGCATGGTACCCCTGCAATCTGGAACATCTGCCTGCATTCTTTTGGCCCTTCCTTCATACCAAAGAAAGTTTTTCCTTTTAGTACGGTGTTTGGTCTTAGGCTGTGTGTGGGATAATATTAAGTTAAAAAAAACGAATGTAAAAAGGGAAAAAAAAGCTTTTTGATATATATCTACTAGGGGTGGGCGATATGGCCCTAAAATAATATCACTATATTTTAGGGCGCTTTTGCGATAACAATATATTTGGCGATATATTTCAAGAACATAGAATTGCAACAAAATGTGTTTTATCCTTTAAAATGCATCACCTTGCTGCCTTGCTTGCTGACGTTCCTCATACTCAGCTACGTGCTCCTGCTTGAGGTGGTGAAACAGATTAGATTTGTTATTACGGACCTTTTGCATGGATTACTTATTAAGGTGGTTGGTTGTACATCTGATATTTTGTACCAAAACCACCTCCACGTTACCGAAGTCGCTCCCCTTTTTGGGACGTTCCGTAAAATGTTATTGACTGAAAAGGATGTCTGGAAAAAATTACCGTAGTCCTTGAGACTACAGTAAATAAAAAAATTAAGGTAATTTGAAAAAAAAAATGCAAAGTATGCCTAACTGACTGATACTTTCAGAAATGAAAAAGAGCATGAATAAACACATGACAGAACATGGAGGATCTGCCGGATGAAACAGAGGCTCAGTGAGTGAATGTGAACCAATTTATAACACTAGGTTAGTGAGAATATACAGGTAGTGGGAGGACAAACAAAGGCGTGCTACTCGCAATAGGAAAAGAACTCGAGTAACTTGCACAAAAAGTCTCTAAACACGTCAACCGAGTCAGAACAGTCTGTAGTCTAAAGGTGAGCTAACAAGCCAGGGAGCACAAGTCTATTAATGTGGTTACTTACACATGCTCACAAAAACGTTGGACTTCCACTTTTAAACTCCCACCTCTACTCGTTGATCAGCAGCGTGGATTGGCTGTTTGCACTGCAAAGTTAGTTAGAATTGTTAAGACCTAAATGGAACACACGTTGGTCACGTTGGTTGTTAAACAGTTCTTACCTGCACTCGTGTTTTAACTGTGCTATTTAGTGATTAGCCCCTTTTGCTGGACTGCAGTCTCGCCATGTTCTTCGTGTTGTAGAAGAAATATGGCAAGGCAAGATAAGCATCCTGTTTCATCCTTGCGAATTCACATTTCACACTCCTGCCTGTGAACTCTGCTATCTGCCACCAGGCTTTGTTTCACACAAGATCTTGATCCTTTAAGCCAGGTGAATCTGATCTACGCCGCTGATGTATGGCGCTACAATCGTGGACTTGAAAGGAACATTGCCGGAATCCAAACCTTCAGCTAAGTCTCCAGTGAGGATTATTAAAAAAACAGTCTCCACAGTGAATAGTTTGATCAATTGTTCCTTTCCCTTGCCCTAAAGGAAAGCAACACTTTACAGTTAAGATAAGAAAATGACGTAAAAAATCATGACTATAAACCACGCTGAACTAGGTGATGTACAGGAACCTCCATTTCTCGGTTCTGTTTAAAGAAGTCAGGATTACCAATTAGTTCACTGAGGCTATACGCATGGGCCTGTTCATAAGACGGTGACCTTTCTTATGCCAGTTTAACTTTGGCAGACGCATCCGAATATCCATATCATTATGCCGGTAATCATGCAGTCTCAAGGTCCCGTAATTGATTTCGGGCAATTTTGCCTTTTCATATCATCTTCCACTAGCCACTTTAATAAATGGTCAAATGTCAAGCTCGGGTCAGAGCAAAAGGCCATCCTCGGTCGGCGCTTTCCTCATGGCAGCTGACACCGCGCTATGACCTGTACCATATGGAGAGTGGGAGCTCTGTTAAGCCTAATTAGCCTGTGCGCATTCTTTAAACACTGGTCACAGGTAACCGTTTTTAAAACCAATTACACCTCGTCGTTATTTAATTCTGCGTATCATCTGTGATAGGGGCTAATTTAATTATTTGCAGACGCTTTAATTATGGCGCTACATGGCCGCGCATGTCGGCCGCGCCACATCTGTGTGTCACCGAGCTCAGGCGGTACATAGTGCATTTAATGATTGTTAAGACAGCTCGGGGCAGATTCCATTATTTTTAATAACTCGCTCTTTCTCGTCGTCCTTCGCCCGTCAGTTCAGCCTTCAGCCGCGGCGCTTTCACACAATTGTGTTTAATCACAGAGGCCACAGAAACGTATTTAACACTCGATTATAGAGACCAAAGACCTAAATGAACCCTGCTGTCGTTCACACTAATTCCATCCGTTATTGCCATTCCATGCGGTATGGCAGGGGGTAGGGTATTTACTTATTTAATGCCACATCACTACCAATTGCCGTGTGTGAATAGAACGAGGTTATTACGATACTATTCGAACATTCACACTGAATTTAGAGCCACCAGATACATATAGATCTGATGCGTGGCTTTGGAAGAAACGGTAGTAGAAACCCTGAGAGTTCTCCTTTTGGAATGAGGTGGCATTAGGGTGTGGGTACCAGCAATAAATCACAAACTTAGCCTAACTAATAGGAGTATTAGTGATCAGGCTAACACTGTGCTGAGACTAATGATTAAGTTGTGAAAATGCTGAGTAGAGGCTTCTGCTGTAAACTGCCGGTTCTGGAAGAGCATTATGAAGGAAGCTCAGGTGTGTATCCTGTGAAAAGAACACGTCCCCCTCTTTGGTTCTGTTCTGACTTTTGTCTTGGCATGTAATCTATCTTTTGTTTCATTTTATGTTTTTCGATTAGTTCGTATTACTTTATCTGTTGTTTCATCCTATCGCATGCCTTGCAGCAGAGCACTCGTACAGGATTTAGAAAAGCAGCATCTCCCGTAATGTAGCCGTGTTCTGCTGCACGAATTTTATGCTTACCATGCTGCAATAAAAAAAAAGCTATAGCGATTACAGTGGCAGTGGGTGGGGCTTTTGAATTGAGTGTGATTCATACACACAATGGTGAGGAAAGTCAGTCTGTTTTTCAGTTCATCATTTTAGGTTGTCAGGTATTGAGTCGCATCGAAAGATTTGCAGTGTCCCCGAAGTGAGGCGGTGTGTCCTGCCTAGACGTCTTCATTACCATGTGACAGAAAAGCCAATTAGAAGGTTTCATAATCCCCCCGAAAAATACCCGCCACCTCTTTAATAAAGCTTGATGGATTATAACTGAAATGACATGTACTGGTTTCATGCTACACCACAAGGCTTAGTTTCACTCACCATAAACTGTCACCATCTGGACCAGAAGCCTGATCTGCATCTCCCTCCAGCCCAGACATCCATCCTCGCTCCCATCAATCTGTTTTGTGCTGCAACAGAATGAGAGGTGACAGGTGACAGCTATCTATTACACACTCACTTCCCCTTTAATTAGTTTGTCCATTGCGGTTCAATATGCTCCTCCGCTCATTGGCCTTCCAAATGTTCCAGCGCAGCAGCGTCGCGTCGCTTGAGTTTCTCAGGGAAAAACACTTCGTTCTTTCTATAGCCCATAATGCTGCTAGATAGGACAGACTGTCATCATTGTTTTCTTGATTCCATTTGTGATTTTACTTAATCCCCTTATGGTTTAACTAATTTATCGGTTAAGTTCTGAGATGAATTTAATTTGGAGGCCATAATTAGTTTTATTGATTTGTTTGTCATCTTGGGGATATGAGATGCTCTCCGGTATCTCATGCCTGCAGTGTGCTAGTCGTATTATTTTTCGTTTTTCATTTGATTTATTTGCCTCACTCGACCCTCCCTAGCCTTGTTCGTCTCCTTCCTTACTTGTTGTCTCCTGATAGGTTGGCATTTTTGGGCTGTAAGTTATGTCACCAGGTTGTGAGTGTGGAGGGATGCTTATGAAAGGAAAGTATTGTGCAGCGATGCAGTCACCAGCCCCTAAAAGTGCCCTCTATAAGTAGTGAAAAGCTCCGTTACGTCTAATATTTAATTTCACATTCATCCACCGTTTAACCTCCATTAGCTCATGTTTGGACTAGAGAACGTTCCGACTCGGTTTATGTGTTTAGAGCCCTTTTTGTGCAAGTTCCTCGTGTTGCATTTGTTATTTGTAATGATTGGCGTTTATAAAAATGGCGTGTATTAATGTATGTGCCTGTCCTGTTGTAATTAGTACTCCTTTGTTTGCTACCCAGCGGTCTGTGTGTTCTCTCTCACTTATAACTTCACTGCTCATAAAACTGGGGGATGCTAAAAATAATCCCATAATTAAATGTGCCCTAATGTTTGTGAGCAGCATATATAAACTGGTTCACACGATGAGTCTTTGGCTGGGTGATCCGTCGATTAAAAATCCAACGGTATTAAAGATGCTGTGTAGATGGTAGCGTTCCATTCATGTTTTTGGCGGTACCTCTGATGCTTTTTACCTATCGTTGGCTGCTGGTCTGTCAACTGGTTCATTCATTTTCTCATTGAATCTCCTCCTAAAGTAATATGTGTGCTGTGGTTGTAATAAAAATCTCTGTTGATCACAAAGTCCACCTGCCAGTTGTTAAGGCCGCTCAATCAGAACATGACAGAAACTCCATCGTCCTGCTCTTTTATCGCACAGTGCAGGGATTCAGGTTACGCTAAGTGGCTCTCTTCTCAGCATTGTGTATCTAGTTCTGCTGTAAATATCAGATGTCAGAATTCAACACTGCAGAGACTCGCGCTCTGGCATATAAAGCAACCGATAACTTCAGTCCTTGGCTTTAACTGGCTGGAATTCCTTCTTTTCTCTCTCGTACACACACAGATTCGAACACGCCCACCATACCAGGGTCGTACATTGTCACGTTAGTCCATTTGCTGCCACACTGCAACCATTTGGACCAATTTAAAGATTCGTATCGTCTTTCCTTTGTAGCCCTACTACAAAAGTCCGGTATGAGCGATTCTTCTTCAAAGTCCACCCCGTAGGGCTGATCACTTCAAAGTGTACCCCAGCCTTAGTCACAGGCCAATTCTGAATTTCATTTTCCTCACAGACATGATTCACTCCGAGCAGACTACCACCTTGCATGAATCATTGGTAGATTAATATTAGCCCTTATGTTCTGTTCAGGTCTAATAATACTAAAACAATACTAAGAACAAACATTACACCCACGTGTCCCACATTTCCGCGTGATGCAGGGGGCTTTATCGCTTCTCCGATACACAAGGTAGCCGCTGTTGACGTGGATACAGAGCTCTATATTCTTTGGAGATGACACCACTGCTTCTAGCAATGGAGACAGGGCATCATGGGAGCCTCTTGCTAATTGCTGAGAGATATAGATAATATGATCCTAGTCCTCTGTGTGCGTGTGTGTGCGTGTGTGTGTGTGTGTGTGTGTGGAGGAGAAGGAGAGTGTGCATATGTGCAAAAAAGACTGTGGTCCACAAATAGAAGTGTGAAGGTGACGTATGCCCTGTAATGTCTTTAAAAACACAAAGCCACACCATACACAATACATCACTTTCATTTCATCGCTCTATACAGAGCACTGTAGTACTGTGTTTCACAATTAAGAGTATATTAACCTAATAATGTTAACACTCAACAGTATAATAACCTCCAACTCATACAAACCAGTTTCCACCACGCGAGACATTTCATCATTCATTATAAACAAGCACCAGTTGTTCTACTAGATCCGTATCATGCAAGAATGCATTATTTACACAGAGACTAATAGCTTTTTAATCAGTGGATCATATAAAAATGTTCATGCCCTTCACTACCGCAATAAATTCAACATCTACACTCGCTGATCACTTTATTAGTTATTAGTTCTTTTGTTTCTCTACCTATTTTGTTAGTTCCCTTTACTCTGTTCTATAATGGTCAGGGTCCTCACAGGGCCAGCACAGGTCAGGTCGTATTTGAGTGGTGGATCATTATCAGCATTAAAGTGATACTGACATGGTGCTTGTCGTGCTGGTATACAGGGCCTGTGGTAGCCTAGCCGGTGGTTAAGGTACTGGACTATGGGCCAGAAGGTCCACGGTTCAAATCCCACCTCCCAAGCTTCCACAGTTGGGTCCTTGAGCAAGACCCTTAACCCACTTGGATTGTAAG
>JAYJMA010000025.1:2336268-2347918 GCA_036873895.1 Parotocinclus cabessadecuia
ACACACACACAGTGTAAGAAAGGATACAACTCTCATCCCTCTCTCTATAGGGTCAGTAATGAGGAGGCCTCTGGGAGCGTAGATCTTCTCATTCTGCTCCTGAATATACCTCGAGATCTTCTTCAGCACCTACACACACACACACACACACACACACACACACACACACAGTATGTACAGTGTACACTGTAAACGGTGCAGGTGGAGGAGCAAACCGAGAGGGATGGTATCGGGGTCGTTACCTTCTCGTAACGAGTCTCCATGCAGAGGAAGACGAGGTAGGCCGTGATGCAGGCGAGGCAGCCCTCCAGGTAGGCGTGGCCTCCGATTTTCTCCGCCTCCGCATAGTAATTGTTCAGCGTCTTCACCGTGTCCTCGAACAGTGTCTTCTCAATCTGGATAAATCAGACGAGAGGTGCGTTTTCAAACGTATCGGCGAGGGTCGGAAGAGCCGTTCACCATATAAAGCAAAAAATAAAAAAGAAAAAGAAAAAGAAAAAGAAAAAAAGAAGCATTTTATAGTTCTATTATATCGTATTAGGTTATTAAGTCAAATTGTGTTTCTACAGCGCTTTTTACGACGGAGCATTGTCTCAAATCAGCTTTACAATATTAGATCATCTTAAAAGGCCAATCTTGTAATTAGGGCTGTACCGATCCGATATTCTGTATTGCTATCGGCCCGATATGTGGTAACATCACCGATATCGGTATCGCAAGTCAAGTTTGCAGTATCGGTATCGGTATCGGCCATAAAAAAATGGTCAGCCCTAGCCAGCCCTAGTTGTTATGTATTTCTTTGTATCTAAATCCTATTTTTTGCATAATTACATTTAGCATTTTTGCAAGTTTGTAAGGCGCATTTTCCTTTGTGGACAAGAAAGACTCTTGTTTCTACAGCTTTGCCATCTGACCGGTGTGCGTTTTCCTTTTTGTGTTGTGTGTACCGTGTGTCCCAAATTCAGAAAGTCCAGCTAGGGCGACAGTGGCAAGGAAAAACTCCCTGAAAGTAGAAGGGAGAAACCTTGGGAGGAACCGAGACTCAAAAAGGAACCCGCCCTCCGCGGGTGGCCCAGATGTTCATTGACATAATTCCGTTGTATTAATAGTAAATAATACAATTTAAATCAATGATAACATTTAAAATAGAAATACAATTCAGAATATACAAATTCTATACACGTTATGTGTACGTATCTTATAACTGGGTGTGATTTCAGACACTCCCTCAGGCTCGTGTGTTTACTCTACCTTTATTTTTCACTTAATTCATGTACTTATTGATTAGTATTATTGGTTATATTATTATTATTATTATTATTATGTTACAGCCCTTTGCTTTATTCTTGCTATAAATCATTTATTACATATGAACAGGCGTAAAAAAAAGCATCCTGGGAACGGATGGATCCCATTTACAAAGTTGATTCCGACTTGGACTCCGAACTGGAGTAAGGACGGCCTTCTGGAACCAACGGGGTCCGAATTCTGAGGTTCCGCTGTGCTCTTTGTACAACAGAAGGTGCGGCGTTTTCATTTGATGTATGACTGCGCCCTCTGGTGTTCAAAAATGCTATTGCATTAGACCTCATAAAGAGAGCGCACGTGATATTTCCACCATGCACGTCGTGTGATGATGCATCGTTACACCATCTAAACGCTGACCTGTGTGTGTGTGTGTGTGTGTGTGTGTGTGTGTATGTGTGTGTGTGTGTGTGTGTGTGTGTCTCACCCTGCTCTCCAGTTCCGAGGGGAATTTGGTCTGGAACTTGCAGACAGTTCCTTCTGAGTAATCTCTCTGAATGAAGACTTTATTGGCCAGAGACGCGTTGTGCCTCAGCTCCTGCAGGTTATGGAACTACAACACAAACGCACGCGCGCACACACACACACACACACACACACACACACACACACACACACAGGGGGTTCATGTTTTGGATGAATAACCATGCAGTACTGTGCATAACAACGTTCTAAAACTTCACACCTTCATCATTCTTTATATATTTAGTACATTTTCCATGAACCCTAGATTCCAGCTGCTGTGACTCGGAGGGTCCAGCTGTTGGGGTCAGCCGTTCTGAGGACCTGGGGCTAGACTGGCAAGTCTTAGGCCACCATTCGATTTGTTGTTTGTAGTAGAATGACCATCTATAACATACTGATGCTATCTACTGTCCAAGCTTGGCCTTTTGCACCCTGTTTTCCTTCTGAAAAATGTGGTTTCATGGCTGCTACCCTTCCAAAAATTGCCCTACCATTCCTGATTAAGCTTAAGATAACGCTGTTAGAGCTTTTCTCAATCGATAAAACACTACACTCTGTTGCCTGAACCAAATGCTCAGTGTCCTGAACCCGTTTATAGAAACAGTCACCCTTGGGGCAGAACCTTAAACACTTTTCACCTAGGAAGACACAACTTACAAACGTATCTTCACAAACTAAAACACATTTTGCACTGCGATGCACTCATGGGGGGCACCGGTGTCCCACAGCAAGAAGGTCCCGGGTTCGATCCCAGGGTGCAACGGCCCCTTTCTCTGTAGAGTCTGCATGTCCTCCCCGTGTCTGCGTGGGTTTACTCCGGGTACTCCGGTTTCCTTCCACAGTCCAAAGACATGCGTTAGGCTAATTGGTGTCTCTAAAGTGGCCATTAGTGTGTTCCTGCCCTTGCGCCCAGAGTTGCTGGGTGGGCACCAGCCGGCCTGCAACCCAGTGTGAATTTAGTGAAAGATGATGGGCGGAGGATGGAACCATGCTTTCATGTTGTTTACACCAATTTATGACTACTATAAGGTTACAACGGAAATAATCAGAACAGGCAACGTTGTTCCCATTTTCTGTTGTCCAACTGTGATGAGTCTGTGTACATTGTTGCTTCACTTGCCTCGTCTCAATTGACAGGAGTGGCACCTGTTGTGGTCTTCGGCTGATGTAGCCTGTCTGCTTCAAGGTTTAACAACTTGTTCAGAGATGCTCTTATGCAGACCCAGTAACGAGTTGTTGTTGTTAGAAGTGGCTATTTGAGTTGGTGTTACCTTTCTACGAGATCAAACCAGTCTGGCCATTCTTTTCTGACCTCTGGCACCAACAAGGCATTTTTTACCAAGGGAGCTGCCCTCCCGGAGGTAGTGCTGTGTGTGAAAACCAGCAGGTCAGCAGTTTCTGAAATACTCTGACCAGCCCATATTGCACCATCAACCATGTCTTTTTCAAAGTCACGTTATTTCGTAACGATGACATAATGATTATATATTGTTATTTAACCGTTGCTTAAACAATGTTATACCTAGCCTTTCCGTGACCCAAATCTTTTTTTTTTCAGTACTGTACACTGATAAGCCAAACCTTTTGAGCACTCACATATCTAATAATGGGTTCCTTAAGTTAGTATGTTAAATCCTCATAGTGTGAGTACCTAGCCACAGTGTACCAAAGCAAACCATGATATAAAGACAGAGCTTTGGAAACATTGGCAACAAAGGCTATTCCATTTGTGCATCTCAACCCGCAGAGACAGGATACTAAACCCCGTAATGGAAAAGCGAGTGTCAGAACTGAAATATGGAGGAACGCCCCTGTTCCTGTGTCCCTTTTGTTACATTACATGGATGGTTGAATACATGTAGATGCACGAGGATGCATTGTGGGAAGAAGGCAAGCCAGTGGAGGGAGTGTAAAGCTCTGGGCAGTATAGTGCTGAGAGACCCTGGGTATGGCATTCATGTGGACATCAATTCGACTTGTGCAGCCTGCATAAACGTTGTTGTGGACCAAGTGGTCATAACATTTGGGCTCATCGCCGTATAGGCTTACACTCATGCTCTGTCTCGCCCAATAAATCAATACTCAGAGGCTGCTGGGCTCTGTTGCATTTTATTTCACAAAGTCTTTTTTCATGATTTCATTTTTTTCCCCCGTCGTATGTACAGTAGTAAAAAATAAATCCTTTTTAGTCGGGATACATTCCACACATACAGTGCAGTGTGTAGCATGTCCCTCTGGTAAAGTGCATTGTACTTGTCATCAGATTAGAGATCACGATACAAAGGAACAAACAGAAATAATACAGACACCAACTGGTAGTTTATATCACAGTATCATTAAAACAGTGATCATTCAAAGCCGGTCGCTTCATCCTCCGTTTTCCAGCCGAAGGTTTTTGGTTATCCGTCTTTTTATATTTTTTTTTTTTTTTTTTTTTTTTTTAAACACTCCATGCATGTAGAAGATAGAAAAAGGTCGCTGGCCATAAATGGCCATCGCTTGCTAATTACTACGATGTGCGATTCTATGGTATCTATAAAAGTCACGATGAAATCTATTTTTATTTGCAGTAGATTAATGATTCGCTCTCTCTTTTGAAGCCTGCTTTCTTTAACTCTGCTCTCCGAGGAAAGGAGATGAGCTCTGCTTAATGGCCCAGAAAAGGGATTTCAAGTGCTCCAGGATAAATTTAACACTTCATGCCGCACATTTTCCGACGCTATTTTTAGGAAGGCCTGAATTAGACGTAATAGAACAGCTGTGCGGTCGGGTGCTGCCTTTCAAACAACCTCTCTTTCTGTTCGCAGATGCAATAAGCGTCGTCTTGCAGGCGGCCCGCAAACCGCAACGCTAAGATATAGACTCTCACCCTGCCTTCCTTTATGTCTTTAGTATAGATTGTAGCAACTTCATGCATCACTTTAATAACGTTACTCGCTTGGTCTGAGCCTGGCTGCAAACTCCTAGAAAACGCCTCCTTGTTGAATCCTAACGCCACTTACAAGACGGGTCAGCGTTGAGCAGGTGGCAGGGGATGGACATCCATCTGTCCCCTGTCTGACTCAGCAAGGGCTACCCTGTCTACTACCCGAGCGCCAGAGTGAGAACGTGGTGCCAATGCACTGCCAGTGCAATGAAAAGCAGGTTCGTCCCAAACGGTAGAGAATGAGGGACTCCCAAACGGCGTGACGCTCTAAGACGTCGCATCCTGATGATTTAACCACTTTGAGTGCCGAGGAGTTCAGGAGGACGGCAAAAACGAACCAATTTTGGGGATCTGTGAGCTCGTGTATACAGATTATTTCAGTTAGCTTGAAAAGCTGCACAGATGCTACATAAGGAAGTAGCTGGATGAAGTCCCGCATAAGCATCGGGTGATACGAGAGAACTGGCAATAACTCAAACGGAAGGAAGCACCCTAGAGGGTTCTTTGGTTTGTTCCTCTGGGGGAAATATCTGAAGGTTCCGCTCTGTTGGGGCGTAATCCAGAATCGTACGAATGCTACCTAGAACCACTGGCTTTCAAAAGATCTGATTTTCTGAGAGTGTATAACAGCAAATGCACAAAACATGGCCAAAATTGTCACACAGTCAGTTATTCCGGATCGGATGCATTTAGATATACAGAGCCACTCGTTACAGGTAAGCGCAGTTTAACAAGCAACGTCCTTTTTCTTTACCGACAGAAGTCTTAACTATTACAATAAAGTATAATGGGGAGCAAAAGTCTGTCTTTTAAATCAAAATGTTTCAGCCAATTAACACTACAGTTTCACGAGCAGAGGCGGGAGTTTAAGTCAATCTTCTGTGTGTGTGTGCGCATAGCTCAGGTTTGGACTAGACACTTTTTTGTGTAAGTTACTCATATTTATATGACTTTAAACCACTTATTTGTACCAAGCTGTGAATGGCTTTCCTATTGTAAGTAGTACTCCTTTGTTTCATTTACATTTATAGCATTTAGCAAACGCCCTCTATCCAGAGCGACAATACAGTCTTACAATCCAAGCAGTTGTGTGTTACGGGCCTTGCTCAGGGATCCAACTGTGGCAGAGGTGGAATTTGAACCCTAAACCTTTTGGTCCATAGTCCAGTACCTTAACCGCTAGGCTACCACAGTCCCCGCTCCCTGTTTATTCTCTAACCTATAACTATATAAAGTGGTTCACGTTCACTATTGAGTCTCTGGTTCATCTGGCCGACCTTCTGTGTTTGCTCCTAATTCTGTCTATCGATACATGTGACTCCAGTCAAGCCAAAGTATCAGGTCCACCATTCCATCCTCTTAACTCTTAAATGTTAACTCTTTACCGTACACAGGATCGTAACAGTATAATAATTAGAATAAATAATAAATAAATAAAGCCATATATTAGAAATGCAGTGGCATTAGGGATGCTGTGTACATGGTAGCGTTCCACTCTGGTTTTCAGCGGTATCCCCCGCAAACCTCCGCGTGATCGGCACAGTTTGTTTGTGAAATGTACAATAATATTACAGTAGCCTGTGCTCCAGTTCAGGGGCTGCATCCCTCGAAGGTCTGAGAAGGCGTGGTCTTCGAAGGCAGCCTCCGAAATGGACTCGAAGTATGTGACTAGACACAATAGGAAAGCCATTCACAGCTTGGTACAAATAAGTGGTTTAAAGTCATATAAATATGAGTAACTTACATAAAAAAGTGTCCAGTCCAAACCTGAGCTATGCGCACATACACACACAGAAGATTTGACTTAAACTCCCGCCTCTGCTCGTGAAACTGTAGTGTTAATTGGCTGATACATTTTGATTTAAAAGACAGACTTTCGCTCCCCATTATACTTTATTGTAATAGTTAAGACTTCTGTGTCTTGTGACTAGGGTAAAGCCTGGTCAACGTCTATTTCGGTCAACAGCCTGTTTCTCAGGACATGACGCGGTCGTTAAACGGCGCATACCTCGTATTCACATATCAGCTTCAAATGTTGTGACTGTCGCAACCGATCACGGCAATAATCCGAAGCAGGGCTGGGTGATACGACCACGTCATATCCGTGCTGCGATCGATTACATGAGATAGTCTTCTGAATTCTGAATGCCAAGCGTACTCACTCAAAGCTTTTTTTTTTTTTTTTGTAGTATGGCTTCATTCTTTGAATGGGATATTGTTGTCACATAACTCAGCCCTGCGGTGACAATTTCATCATTAATTATCCATTCAGTCATCAATAAACATTCAAGGTAAGGTGTGTGATATTCTTTCATCCGTTCCATCCTACAGTTTCTACTGAGGTCTTGGTGGAAATGTACATCGTTGATTGTATTTTCTTCTTTTACAAAGGAAGTGAACAAGTAAGACACTACGAAAAACCTGGCACTTTTTGCATCGTTGACACTTATTTCGCTCCTTTTTTTATCGTTTTTCTTAAAAAAAAAAAAAAAAAAACACTTAGAAGAAAAGAGATATGTATATATATATATATATATATATATACACACACACACACACAGACACACACACCGGGATCGTCACCATCACGTCGTAAAACTCATGCCCTGATGTGTACAAAAATAGAATGTATCCGCATTCAGCATTGCATATGAAAAATACCCATAGGACCCCTGAAGGAACTACATCTATGACGTCCCGTTTCACACGGTCCTGTGACGATACGACGCGTGACACTACAGCTTGGCGTGGGAACATCAATATTTCGGTGCGGGGTGAAACGCTTTCGAAACGGGACAGGTTGAACGAAACGGCAGGGATGTGCGTTGTTAGCTCTGTTTATCTCTCACTCACTCAAGTCACTAACAGACACACAGGACGGAGCGGCTGTCCAGCGATGGGGCGGGACGGCTCCAGAATAAGGTCCATCACATATTGTGTGGTGGACCGAGTGGCTGAGGTCGGTCAGTAGAGCCGTCCGCATGCGTAGGGACAAAGGTAAGCCCGTTTTCATAGCTCCTCTAAGTTTCAGACCGAAGCAGAATGGGCTCTCTCACCTGCTCAGCCTGTTCAAGTCACAAGGTTAAATTAGCTCTGTTCAAGGACGGTCGGTCCATTTAAAGGTTGAATTAGCTCTGTTGATGGCCTCCTTGAGACTGGAGCGCTATCGCTAAAGAGAGCGCCTTTATAAGGTATTGCAGGACAGGAGGAAAGTAAGGCCAAGGTACGCATTCGATCAGATCTCTCTTTTTTTTTCCTACTCCTGTGATCGGTTCTCACATCGGATCTCACAATGTTTTGCAGTTTCGTCAGTATTTATCAGTCAGCGCACACTGTTTTTTGTTTTTGTTTGTCTTTTTTTGTTTCTTTCACCGGTTAGTTGATTGATAAAGTAAGAGTGCAATGCTCGGCAGCAATTTGCTAGCTCCCCAGCGCAGTGGTCTGACTTTGAGTCACGGCGATGCCTTCTGGCCAAGCCGGGTGTCACACACGCCAGCCTGGTGCCCTACAGCAACCCCTGCACACTCGGTGTATGTGCTGGCTTTTTTCTCTGTGGATTTGATTTGGACCTAGCCGCAAATCTGATCAGGATAAGTGGAGTTGAAACGTGAAATTCAGCTGAACCCCAGTGTGAGCACTACTAATTACTGACACTGTCTTATGAATTAAAGTTGGAACTGAATTACTGTTTTGAGAAATAGTAGCAGAGGTGGAAGTAGATTTGATTTATTTGCTACCACTTTTTTTGGTCTACATCTAAATGTCTTTAGGTTATGAACGCCCCCCAGTGCTCTAGTTAATTCCACTGTAGGACAGACAGTCCTGGGCAAAAATGTTAGGCCACCGGTAGATGTGTTGCATTAGCAATTAGCAATGAAATGCATATATTTCATATTGTCACTTTTAAATTTGAATTCGTAATTCCATAATCCTATTTGCCACTGATCTTCAGTCCAGTCTTTGTTAGCTTTAGCTTATCTTAGCTTTTTCACCCTGTTCCCCTTCTGAAAAAGAGGTTTCTTGGCTGCTACCAGCACGGTGACTCGGATGGGTCCCGGGTTCAATCCCAGGGCGGGGCGGCCTGGGTCCTTTCTGTGTGGAGTCTGCATGTCCTCCTTGTGTCTGTGTGGGTTTACTCCGGGTACTCCGGTTTCCTCCCGCAGTCCAAAGACATGCTTGTTAGGTTAATTGGTGTCTCTAAAGGTTCCCTTAGTGTGTGCATGACTATGTGTGTATGTGACTATAGTGTGTGTGCCTCCTATAATAGATTGGCCCCCCATCTATGGTTGTTCCTGCCCTTGCGCCCAGAGTTGCCGGGTGGGCACCGGCTGGGCCGCAACCCCGGGTGAATTAAGCGGAAGAGAATGGATGAATGAATGCATATATTATACTCCCCAGACAAAATAATTGGTTTGTTTAAGATGTTAAGATTAGTTTGAGAAGGACTGGGCTTTAAATACCTGTGCCCTGTGTGATGGGAGTCGTAGGTTGTGAAGAGGTGGTACAGTAAAGCAGCTATATTTTTTCGTTGTGTGGGAAATGGGGTCAAAATCTAGATGTTAATGATTGGCCTGTCTGTTACATCCTAGTCTGGATCTTATTATTCAAGAGGTCATGGAAACAGCAGGCCCTGATTTCTCAGGGCAGATTAAGGCCTAGAAATCAAATTAAGAAATCCAATAAAAAGAAGTGGATTTTATTCCAGTTATGGAATTTCTGTATATCCATGCTCTGTTGCCACTTGTTTCTCTCAGTCTGCGCATTCACGCAAATGCTGCCCGGAAGCTGCTAAGCAGAATCAAACATGGTTGCCAGGTCCACTTTTAAGAGCTTCTTTGTTTTTTTTGTTTTTTTCTATAGACGTTCGTTTCTCTTATGGAAAATGGCAACCCTGGAATTAATTTCGGTGAGACTGTGAAACACAGTATATGAAACGAAGATGCAGTAAAGATTTTAATTATTGAAATTGGAAGTTTAAATCACATTGTCTGGTTACAAAGTAGAATCTGATTATTGCCTGGGTCATATAAACCTGGAGGTTTCCCGTAATCTGATTACCCGTGCTCACGTATACCGGTTTACCAGACAGAACTTCTGCAGTTATTTGATTATTAAGGGCATGTAAATGCATTCATTGTTCTAGCCACAGTCACATTCCTGCTTCAGTCTTACAGTCCTAATTTTATGAGTCCATCAAGTCCAGAGACGCCTCTGAGACTTGAATTTGGGTCTTTGCAATGTTGGGCTATGGACTGCCTGAGATTTGTCCTCTGTTTGAAAGCAAAAATTATCATTCATTCATGAAAAAATGAACGCATCACGTCAAAATGTGGGGGGGGGCCAAGTTTTTTAGCGCCACTATCTTGATGGTTTCAGATGTAACATCGGTTTTAATAGTTTAATATGCTGACTGCAAATAAGGACGGACCACCTGACATGTACCGCCTTTGGGATTGGAACATGATTGTAACGTAATGCATTCAAAATGTGAGGCGCCATTGTAAAATAAGGCAACACGTTTTTAAAAGAAATGTATCTTGAGGAGTAAAAATGGAATGGGATACGCGCTGGACAAGTATTTTCTGTAGGTATGTGTAAATGTAATGGTGCTTGCGTTGTTTCTCGATTGCATCGCTGAAAAGCCAGTGAATATAAAATGGATACTCTAGATGTGGTGGGTTTATTGAACGAACGGAGTATGCAGCATGAAACAAAGGTGGTTAGAAATAGAGGCATAATTACACACCAGCAGTATAATGGCAAGAATGTAAAATGGTTATTAAATATGTAACAGGTGGTTATTTTTGGCCGAGGGAGAGAATAGTAACAGAGAAAAATTAGATGAACAGATATCAGGGGGTGATGGAATAGAGAGCAAGGCTCCGGATTAGTAGCTGAAAGCACTAGCGTATTGCTGCTGTGGTTTACGATTGATCCCATTTCGTGGAGCATAAAAGCAATTATATCCACACTGGGAAGCGTGTACATCAGTATTTCCTTAGTTGGAGATCATTTAGGATGGGGGAATAGTCAGAGGGGGACATATGGTCTGCCAAATTACAGATATGTCCTGACACTGGCACACTAATGTGGATCTGCAAAAGTCTCATTTTAGCATGTAAATCTTCTTGCGAGCCCCAGCATCACCCCCAGCCCTTCCATTTAGCCCGGAACCATCTGGTCTCCGAGGGGCTTGGAGTTAAACGGCCCAGGATGAAATGCACCTCTATCTGTGAAAGATGTCATTTAGCCTGTGCATACAAATGCCAAAAATTGATTTTTTTTTCTCTCCCTCTTTCTCTCTCTCTCTCTTTTTCTTCTCTTCCTTCCATTTCTCTATCTGGCCTGCTGAATTCACTCAAACTCTTCGTTCTGTGTCTTTCTGTCTTTCCACAAATCTCACATTGGATTCTGTGGGGACTTCAGCAAACCGGACAGGTGAGTCGGTTTACCCTGTAATTCTCAGTATGTGATTACAGTGTTTATTCTAAAGGGGAAAATCTTAAATTCCAACCACCAGACTTGCTAATGAGAAAACTTTATAGCTAATAATAGCCACATTGGCTTTCTGTTGCATAACATCCAGCGGTTCGCTCCTGGCACTGCTATTAAGTGTCACTTTAGGTTTGTAGATTGAACATATCGATTTTTATGTCCTCGGTCTCGTTAAGTTCCTGAATTCTTACGCAGTTTTTTCTCTGTGTTTCTGCTCATTAGCAAGCGCAAAGACTCTGAGCCAGGCACCAAGTGTTTACTGAACAACGCTGAAATGATGGCTCATCACCCCACCGACCCTGTCGAGATGAGACGCATCAACTTCCAGACACCAGGCTCGTACACACACAGACACACACACACACACACACACACACACACACACACACACACACACACACAAACACACGCACACATATATACATGTATACACACACACATCCACACACCCACAGAGAG
>JAYJMA010000025.1:2348018-2360948 GCA_036873895.1 Parotocinclus cabessadecuia
CTCTCTCTCTCTCTCTCTCTCTCTCTCTCTCTCTCTCTCTCTCTCTCTCTCTGTCTCTCTCTCTGTTTCTCTCTCTCAGAGTGGCTGTAATGAGAGAAGAGAGGTCAGGCAGTTCCAGTTTACGGCTTGGCCTGATCATGGTGTACCCGAGTATCCCACCCCATTCCTGGCCTTCCTTCGCAGAGTCAAAGCCTGTAACCCTCCAGACGCAGGTCCCGTTATCGTTCACTGCAGGTCAGTACGATAAATATACCGCTCACGAAAATTAAATCCCCTAATGAAATATCCTCTCATTCCTGTGAGCAGTGTATAACACGTTTGAATTCAACAATCCGTGTTTGTGTACATTTCACATTCACATGTTCACAAGTTCTATAATCCCTATTTTGAGGTGGAACATACATACACATATACACATGTTCATACCTGAGACTGCAATGCAATGGCATGCAATAACGGTGGACTGCAACTCCTTAGCCAACAGACAGACCTCACCTCACCAGAGGCGAGATACTACAGGACTAGGCGGAGTGCATGCTTAAAGCACTAAGCTACTGGTTCGTGTCATGTCTGTGGTGAGGTGAGGACCATCAATTATGTATTCAGAGTTGTGAACGTGTACAACACTGTGCAAAAACTCTTACGCCACCATTAGATTATATTACAATTGTCACAGCATGTCATATTGAATTATTTCTCTGGTTGTTTTTTTTTTTTTTTTTACAATACAACCAGAGATTGAGGGAATTTGTATGCGGAAGGGGAGCCTTGTTGACCCTTTTACAGTCTGAAAAAGCTTGATCAGGGATGCTTGTTTTGGAAGTGTAAGGGAATGGTGAAAAGGCTAAGATATGCTGAAGCTCACGAAGATTAGAACCACAAACCGGCATGCATGCTGTTATTTATAAATGAAAGAAAGGGTGCTTGAACTTTCTAACCTACAATGTGCCCTAAACGTGACATAGAGACAAAATACATATAACAATTTCCAGTGTTATTTTAAATGTGGAGTTCTCAGTCCAAAACGAGACAGCTTTGAACAACCATGTAATTGTTTCAGATTGCCTCGTAATGCTTTGCCTTTCCGTTACATCACTATGTCAGACATAGTGGAATGTACAGCGAACCAGTCTATAGAGAAAGTAAAGCGCAATAACACAGATGCTGTGTACATCTAAATCCTGAGAATCATCTGACAGCTTTCACATGACATTGCGCACTGTGTTCTTGCTCATTTATCTCAGGTCTACAGAACAATTCCATCGTTACGGATGTGATATTTGAACTCGAACTGACTAATTGCCTGACTGAACTGAATCGAGGAGCAATTAGGAACATTGTGCATATTGTGCAATATGAGTGGATAGTGTAGTGCGACCTAAAAGCCGCATTATCTTCCAGTGTATAGATCCAGTAAGTGATTGTAAAAGTAGACAATCTCGAAACCCAAGCAGAGGAGCTGTGATTTTAAAAAATGATGTCCGTTGTGTGTGGTCTGTGCTTCGGGGCTTAATAGGATTAGATCGAAAGTTAGTTGATTCCCTTTCCCCTTTTTGTGGCTTATGGCAAAGCTCCTTATCTTTTTCACCTTTTCCACCTCTCTCTTTCTGTGAGTGTTTCTGTATGTGCTTGATAAACTCTACTGCATTTCGCCTCCGGCCGAGCAATGTGTGTGATCATGGGGAGAGATACACAAGTACGCACGCACACACAAATATTGCCAGTGATGTTATACTACTAATTAACGGTGCATCTACACCTAACATGAACCAAAACCTTAGCAAATCCCTTGGCATATATGTTTATTTATCATATAGTTGAGGTTTTAAAAAAAAAACGCTCTCACAAGGTAAAATAAGTTGCAGGTCTTTCTATCCTATGGACATTTGGTACTCACAATGATAAATAAACAGGTGTTATGTGTTATCCACATAGAGTTATCCAATTAACAAATTGAAATGCACAAATTGAAGTCCACACCTGGACTTGTACTCCAATGCCGGGACTGTGGAGCGCTAGCGGAGCACGGCTTTTAATCCTCAATTGCTTTTATGGTAAAACTGTATAACTTGGCAGACGCTCTGGTTAAGGACATCTGCTAAATGACTTAATGTATGTTATTTATGCCACCATGAAGTAAGTGGACTTAACAATTATGGTGTGAAGCACCAAAGTCCAACAGACCTCAGCTTGCTAGAGGCAAACCAGGGTGATTTGGACTTAACTAGCACAGCATCAATAAACAAAGCCACTCAGGTTCATAATCCTGCCTCTAGCAAGGTGAACTTTGGCACTTACAGTTGGATCGAGGTGTATGGGGCAGGACAGAAGGTTCATCTGGGATGAATTCATTGCAGTGCAGAGAGTTTTGTGAGTTCTGAGAGTACGTTTAAACCACTAACCAGCGTCTTTATTCCTTAGAACGACTATTATCAGAAGGATAGATACATCATCGTTACTCTACTATTGTTTGTGACACACACCTGTAGTTTGCTGTAGTCACCACTGTGGTGGCTGGGTCCAGGTCCTGGTAGTGTCACACAGGCAGGACTGTCCATTTCTGAGGGAGGAGAGTCTGCCAGGGATCATCCCCAGTGCTGACGTTAAGACACCCTTGTCCAAAACGACTTCCGACTGATACTGGTTTACAATTACACTGGTGGTTTAGAATCTTGCTCAAGCTCCTGACGGAGGTTGGATTTGAAGCCTGAACCTTCTGGTTCATAGTGCAGTATCTTAACCGCTGTGCTACCAGTCTCTCTCGCGGAATCCCCTTCCTTTAACCCTATCTCCTCTTCTCTAATCTCTGTCTCAGTGCGGGCGTGGGTCGTACAGGCTGCTTCATTGTGATCGACAGCATGCTGGAGCGGATTCGCCATGAGCATACTGTGGACATCTACGGTCATGTGACACTGATGCGCTCTCAGAGAAACTACATGGTTCAAACAGAGGATCAGTACAGTTTCATCCATGAGGCCTTGCTGGAGGCTGTCACCTGCGGCAACACGGAGGTGGCAGCGCGTAGCCTTTTGTCCTACATGCAGAAGTTGTCTCAAGTGGAGAGTGGCGAGCATGTGACAGGCAGGGCACTGGAGTTTAAGGTAAGGAGACTATTAACTTGAACTAATATACTGCTCACAAAAAATAGGGAAGTTAAAGCTGGTGAAATACCCCCTGATTTTTGTGAGCAGTGCAGTTATCCACTTACTGTTAACCAACAAATAATACCATTACAGTTACTCCCCATCTTACAGTGGTCAGACTAACCAGATTTCAGCTTTGCAATGGAAACAAAAAAAAAAAAACATAAATACATACAAATATCTTTTAATATGAGATATGAAGTAAGATACTCTGATGTACTTGGTATAATTTACTTTAATGGATGGACCATGACCAGACATTACCAAATTTACATTTACATTTACACAGTGTTTTTAACAATAACATTATTTAAAATACAGTATGAAAACACTGAATAGCTTCCTGTTCTGTGCAATAAAGTAATTCTTACCTTTTATTAAACTTGAAACGCTTACTGAAAACGAAAACTAGAGTGGAACGCTGCAATGATTTCTGCTTTTCAAGACTCGCTTATACTAATTTTCAGTCACTCAGACGTGAATAAGATTGATGTAAGACTGATTTAATTTCCTACTATAATTCTTAAGGCTGTTAATGTGAACTGACGTTGAGCTGCATGTCATTTTACCGACAGCTACTATGAATTGTTAACCAGCCCCACCAGCTTCATTCAACTTTATTTACATATTTAGCCTAATAAATGGAGGGGTGCATGTTTATACATCAAATATAGATTCCTTATGCCTTGCTAGCTAATATTATTTGGTGAAGACTCACTGAACCTCTGCATTCTCTCTAGCCTACTTTATAAAGGGTATGCCTCCTTTCTCTGTCCCTCCGCAGCGTCTGGCAAATTCTAAGGCTCACACTTCCAGGTTTGTGACAGCCAACCTGCCCTGCAACAAGTTTAAGAACAGGCTGGTGAACATCATGCCGTACGAGACCACCCGTGTGTGCCTGCAACCGATCAGAGGCCTTGAAGGCTCGGATTACATCAACGCCAGCTTTATCGATGGATACAGGTTTGGAAACCCCGAAAAAGTTAGTTCATGACTGTACCTGCTTAAAATGTTGTGCTTTCAAAGAGGATGATGTACATAGAGTATACTGCAAACCTGGTCTTTAAATTGTCATTTCCTTCCTAAATCTTGCAGTAAATAAGTATAGCCTGACATTGATTGCAGAACTATTTCTGAATATCCACTACATGCGTGCTATCACATCACTATATGAGATGTAGTTGGATGTGAAGTGAATTTAATTGAGACTATAATGAAAGTGAAGTGTAGAAAATGCGAATTGTAGTTGGATGAATCAGAATTGCAGATCCTTTTTTTTTTTAAAGTAATGGACACCGTGTGTTCTGAATCATAAGGAAAAGGGACCTTCAAGTCTGTTACTAGCAACAAGTCCAGCAGCCAGGATCTGTTCCGGTATGATATTGTGTCAGTGCCTTTGGCAAATTAAATTTACACTCCTGTGATGGAATAATGAATGCAAAAATGTACAAAGACATTTTAGAGGAAATATGCTGCCTCCACGACGACATATATTCAAAAGACATGCATACATTTTTCAACAAGACAATGCAAAACCACATGCCGCACACATTCCAAAGTCAGTGCTGGGACGAAGAGGGTGGATGGTAAGAAGGTAGGGACAAAGGTGCCATATATTACCTACTGTTATCTTTCTATTAGCTTGACCGAGCCTGACCATTATCCTTTAATGTCTAGCAACAACATGACGGTTTCGCCTTAGAGAACTGCTGCTCACTAGATGTTTTCTCTTTATCGACCAACTCCCTAGAAGGCTTTGCATGAAAATACCATTACATCAGCAATTTCTGAGATATTCACACAACCCCGTCTAGCAACAGCATATATGCCACGATCACTCAAGTCACTTAAATCACCTTTATGTCTTATTTGGATGGTCGTTTTGAACTTTTGTCTTTTGCACTTTGAGTTTCTGCCATGGCTTTGACTGATTTAGATATTTATGGTAGCAAGCAGCTGAACGGGTGTGATTATTAACGCGTTCTATGTTTAACAGTTACCAATATGGCACCAATGGTAAGTTTTAATGTATTCTGATCTCGTATTCCCATGTTGTCTTGTTAGGCAGCAGAGGGCATACATCGCCACACAAGGTCCCCTAGCAGAGACCACAGAGGACTTCTGGAGAATGCTGTGGGAGCACAACTCCACCATCGTAGTCATGCTTACCAAACTGAGGGAAATGGGAAGGGTGTGTGACCAGTTAACCCATCCTTTAGAAATGTATTATTTTGTTTACCTTCAATAATTAAACCAGCTGCTTCCATCAGAGCCATACACAGAATGAGCTTCTCATCAATGAGATTTTAAAAAAGTCTTTTGTGTGACCTTACGCTTGAGCTATAGCAGCATGTGGCAGCTTCGTTGGGATTTCGACAGTCTTCAACAGTCCAAATAAGCTTGATCAGGAATTTTTGAAGGGCTAGCAGCCAATAAACCGCTTTTTCACAACAGGGTGAAAAGGTTAATACATGCTAAAGCTTGCAAAGATTGGAATAGTGATTAGTGGGAAAGAGGATTGTGGAGAGGCATATCCATGTTCGGAATGTTTGGGTCCAAGCCTCAGCAACATTTCTTTTATGTGTGTTCATTCCAACACAGCAAATCTATTAGTGTCCTAAGACTTTTGCACAGAGGTACAGTTAACCAGACAGGAATAGTTTTTATAGATAATGTACTGTATGTAAATGATTTTGGTTTTATTTATTTCATAGGTGTTCATTTGTATTCTCTATATATGTAAATGCAGGAAAAATGCCACCAGTACTGGCCAGCAGAGCGCTCTGCCAGATACCAGTATTTTGTGGTAGACCCCATGGCCGAGTACAACATGCCACAGTATATCCTGAGGGAGTTCAAGGTCACAGACGCAAGGGTGAGTACTGCATAACACAAAGTGTAGTACACGAAATTACCACCAGAAATAGGAATTTTACAGAGGTCTGGCATGTTTATTACGGGATAATCAGTAAGCAATATTCCAAAATAAATATAATCTAGATTATACAAAGTAAAAAATCCATGGACTATGAACGGTCACATAATTAAGAACTAGCAAGCCATGGTAAATACACCTGAAATACATAAAAGCAGCACCTGTCGCGTGGAGGTGAGATCACAGACAGCCGTTCCTGGTCCTGGGACACGCCCCAGGCTGGGTCTACAACATGAGCCTTAGGTACGTCGGCTACAGCAGCCTCTGATGGACTCCTAACATGCTCGGTGAATGGTGTAATAAGAACCCAACCGTCCTCACAACCTCGATGAGCATATGTGGACTGAAATGGGATGGTTTGCTTTTTCTTGATGGTTTCTCTTGTGTTCAAAACACAACGTCAAGCGCATGGCACGAAAAATGTATTGGTAACAGTGAAAGAGGACACAAGAAACACCCAAAGAGAGCTTGTTTACAGAGTATGAACATGCATCGGTAAGTACTTGACAGATTCATGTAGATGATTATTAACTGCATCACGTATTGCTTACATTAAGTAATGTATTCACAGTGGGGTAACTGAGTGAGGAGAAGTGAACATGGCACTCAGCAGTCACCTTCTACATTATGCAAAAGAAGAAGTGGAGCCATTAGATTCGTGCAGTGATTGAGTTAAATAACCGAACCGAATGATAGCGGTGGAACATTTCCTGTTTATTAGCGTGTAATGAAAGACTATGGTGTACAAACCATTGGGCATGCTGTTGATTATTGTCGTACGAGGTCTTGTAAGAGTAGGACAGGCATAGGTGTATTTCCATAGCTCTGTTTATAACAGACATTTTCCCAAACGACCTTTAGACAGAGCTGCTTCCTATGCTTTTCTGTGCGATTCTTTCTCTGACTTTTACTTAGCCTCAGCCCCAGACACTCCAGTTAAACTTTTTGACAATAAGTACAGAGGCATCTGAATCTTGATTTTATATTCTCACTGACTTTTCTCATGTTTCTATTCTTCCGTGCTCCAAATTGATCATTGACTTTTCACAGTAAAGAAGCCAAGCAATACAAGTAGCCTTGAAGTCCCCACATGCTACGACACCTCGCTCTTCACGTTTAACCATTATAGATATATAATCATGTCATATGAGCTATTGATAAACACCTCACTATAGCGTCACTACACAACTCAAAATAATTTTTTCAAAATACGAATCAAACATTCTATATGCCAGAATCGTCACTCTGTATTTAATGTTTTTCTCAGGAAACAACACTGGCTTTTATTACATTTAGAAGCGTAACCTGCTTGAGAGTACCTTCTAGCAATTATTTATATATTTTTATATATATTTTTTTTTTGTTTTTCCGTTTTTAGCTGCTCGTTACAGGAAAAAAATAAAATAAAGATATGTTAGTGGGAAGAAATGCATAGTTAATGGATGGATTTATATTTGAAAAGACAGATACATACAGAGGACTTCACCTTCTATCGCTACTCCAAAATCACTCAAGTATTTTGATGGGCTGTTTTGTTATTAGAAAGCTGCAGGAATCAAACAAGCAACATATCACACACTGCCCATCGCACTCTGATAAAACATTTTAAGCACTTTAAAAGACAACCAAAAGAAAAAATCAGTTTAATCCTATTAACAGCCTCGTTTTATCTCAATCTCATCTTCCCTATGTAGATCCTAAGGTTATGCTTTGGTCATTTTGTCTTCTCATTCTGTGTACTCCTCTTTTCTTAGGATGGACAGTCTCGAACTGTTAGGCAGTTCCAGTTCACTGATTGGCCTGAACAGGGCGTGCCAAAATCAGGGGAGGGCTTTATCGATTTCATTGAACAGGTGCACAAAACAAAGGAGCAGTTTGGACAGGATGGGCCAATTGCTGTCCACTGCAGGTTGGTGCTATTAATGCACAGATCAAATAATGTGACTGAGAAAGTGTATTATATGATGCCCAGTGCACACATGCTGCAAAAACTTTTTTCTTGTTTTGCTTCAGAAAAGTATTTTAACTAATAATCATTTTTATAGCATCTTCTAAGACTATTCTATTTATAGCAGATGCTCTTATACAAAGGGATTTATAACAGCTATACCTAAAGGCCCAAAACAGTGACAACTCGTCAGATCTGGGGCTTGAACCCTTAACCTTCTGGCCAGTAGTCCAGTACCTTAACCTATTGTGCCACAGGTTCATAAATGAAATAATATACACGTGCAGAACACCATACTTTTTCTACCTGTGCTCTTAAGACACATTGTGGCCTGGATTCTCCTGATGTAGGAAATCTTCTTTTGAGATTCTGCACCATGTTAATGTTGCCTGTAGATATTTCATGCTGCAAATATCGCTCCTCTACTGAGGATCTGCAGGATTCACAATCATTGGGAATGCTTACATTGTGCATACCACCATCCTGGAAGTAGCTGTTAGAAGATGGGTAAACTGTATCCAAGAAAGGGTTCACATGGTCAGCAGCCATGCCCACATAGGCAATGGCATTGAAGCCATTGTTGGCACAAAATTCTGACCCTACCACCCATGTGCCTCAGCAGAAAGAAATCGATTCATCAGACCAGGCTTCATTTTTCCGGCCTTGAACTCTCCAGTGTTGGTAACCCCGTGCAGTGTGGAGAGTCAGCTTTCTTTTCTGGGCTGAGAGAAGTGGAACACGACGTGGTAGTTTGCCTACTTATCTGAGTTCTGTAGCTTTTTGTGAGTTTCAAACAGTCTCGCCATGCTCCGATGACTTCTCTCATCAGCGAGCCAATTCCATCCGCAGACCTGCCGCCCACTGGATTTTTTTTTTTCCTTTATTGCATCAGTGAGTGAACTCTTGATACTGCTGTAACACGAGAATCAGAGAAGGAGATCTGCAGTTTTTTCTCACTCACTTTCCACAGTCTTACTTAATACACACACTGGATCATAACCTGCAACACAGGGCACAAGTCAGGAAACCGCCCTAGGCAGGGCTCCGGTTCAATAAATAGCTCACACTTAAGACGTCAGTTGACATAAAGCCTTCCTGTCTGTGAAATCTCAGAAAATACTCAGAAATGTCTTACAATCACGGGGAGAACATGCAAACTCGACACATTCAGCAGCTGTTAACGCACATTTAGAGAATTATTAACAACTACTCTATCATGTAAGCCTGCAGATGCTGTACCAGCTGGAGCATTCCATAGTGATAAGACAGGAGAGGGATGGGTCGAGGAGAGGACTTGGCTCTGACTCAAAGGGTCATCAGTAAAATGTCTCTTGATGGCTTCTGCCACTGTACCCTTGGCAAAAGCACTTGACCTCCTGCAGCTCCGGGATAACAGCATGTGCAGCTGGTTAAATATACATGTCCTTGGAGACCAGAGTAGTCATGGCACAGCTGAAACTTAAGCCTGAATCCGAGTTGCAGTGTGCGACGTCGTACCGCTTAGCAGTGCTCGTTGTGGAGGTGAAAAAAATGTAATTGTTCTCAGTAAACTGTGCTGGTCTAAATGGGTCAAATGATGTTATTAATGACTATACTCTAAACCATCTTATTGGTACAGGGGCTACATGTGAGCCTCTCAATAAGTAATTAATTGATGTATAAAATAATTGCACATGGCCATTTGCAACCAAATAAATTTCACATGTGAATTAACAAATAGAGTACTTTGCTAAAAGTATTGGGCCACTCTTGTACCTGTTTTTTTAGCAACGGTACAATGACCATATGGGTTGGTCACTCCAGAATACTCTTTTCTACTTATTCCAGTCTTTGTGAACTTTAGCTTATCTTGGGCCTTTCATTCGGTTCTCCATCCAAAAATTCTTTTCTTTTCTTGTTTTGGTTTTATTCTAATAAACAGAGTAAGAAATAATAAGATATGGTCATTATACCATTGACACACATGGTATATCTAAGCTAAACTGATCTAAGACTTTTGCACAGTACCAAGCATAAATAAAATTATTTAAGTAGGTCTTCCTATATTCTAGATGGATCTAAGATGTTTGAAGAATGAAAGTGAAGTGAAGGGCAGAGGGGTTAGGAAAATGCCAAGGCTACTGATTGGCCACTGAGTCACTTTGCACTTGGCGGTTAATAAAATATAAGCACGTCTTAAAGCATCTCCCATCTTCCTCTCCATGTTCCTTTTCTTCATGGTTCTCCCACACTGTTACTCATTTATTTTGTTTCTCCTTTATATGCACCGTATGTCCCTTGACCACCTATAATATCCGCTATCTTTTCCATCCTTGTCTGTCTCAGTGCGGGTGTGGGAAGGACAGGTGTGTTCATCACTCTAAGTATCGTACTGGAAAGGATGCGTTATGAGGGTGCTGTGGACATCTTCCAAACTGTCAAAATGCTGCGTACACAACGACCAGCCATGGTGCAGACGGAGGTAAAACACTTTACACTGATTCAAACAGCTGTCTCATTTATTTACAGCTTACTTTTCATTCATGTAATCTCTCCAAGCAGTAGCTAGTAAAAAACACCTCTACCTGCAATGTTATTAAAAGTGAATTCAATTAAAATATATATTTTACTTCGAAATAATTTGAAAGCATCATGGCAGAAAATATACACATTAAGGGAGTTAAGGAAGAAAGGAAAGGAGATGAAGGAAGGATTAGGAATGGAAAGAGATTAATGAAAGAATGTAGATGATGAAAAAAGGAAGGAGGTGAAGGAAGGAAGGATGGAAAGGG
This sequence comes from Parotocinclus cabessadecuia, assembly GCA_036873895.1. Classification (NCBI taxonomy): domain Eukaryota; kingdom Metazoa; phylum Chordata; class Actinopteri; order Siluriformes; family Loricariidae; genus Parotocinclus; species Parotocinclus cabessadecuia. The sequence goes on from JAYJMA010000025.1 coordinate 2,358,816, forward strand.
TGAAAAAAGATGAAGGAAGAAGGTGAAGGAAGGCACACGAGGAAGGAAAAAAGTATGGAGGCAAACGAGAAATGAAGAAGAACAGGGGAATCAAAATAACTGATGAAAGAAGAAATTGCAAAAATGAAGGCGGAGAGTAAATGTGAAAAAAAATAAGGGAACGGAAAATAAAAGACATAGGGATATAAAGTGATACAGGCAGAATGAATAAAGGAAGGAGTAAGATGGAAGAAAATAAAGGAACAAGAAGGTGAATGATGGAAAGCCAGGAATTAAGGTGAAATTGAGATGAAAATGCAAAACAGATCAGTCATTAGTTAATAAAGAAAGGTAGAAGGAAGCTGATGGAAGAACGTAAAGAAATGGAACAAGGAAGCAAAGAAAGAAAGGGCAAAATGTAAAGGGTCGAATGAGATAAGGAAAGGAATGACTGTACATGTGTAAAGCAGGCTGGACAGAAAAAAAAACAAAGGAAGGAAGGAAGGAAGGTGAAGAGACTATAGGAAAGAAAGCAAAACAAGTAATGTATGGAAGGGGAAGGAAGGGAAAAAATGGAAATAGATTGAAGGAAAGGAGGGGCAAAAAGGAAAATGAAGGGCAATGGAAATGGAAAGAAAAGAAAAGGGGTATTAACCGCAAGAGGAGGGGCACAAAAAAGATAAAGAAAAAGAAGAAAAAAAGGAAATATATAAGGAAGAAAAGTGGAAGGAAGGGTTATATGACAAGAAATGGGTAAGGAAGAATTGTAAGGGACAGACAGGAGGAAGATCATTTAATAAATTGGGAAATGGATTTATTTAAAAAAGAAAGATGAGCAAAAAGGGCACATTAAAGGTGAACATGGTAGAAGATTCTAAAAGAAAAGAAGGTGATTGGGCATTAGAAAACGAGGTGAAAGTGAATGAAAGGAAAACATTGTACTCAACAAATGCCTAAGTGATCAAGAACATGTAATATTGAAAAGGAAAACACCTGGAGCAAGTTTTAAATGAGACGATTAGATGATGTAAAGACAGAAGGAGTGGGACTGAGAGCATGAACAGCAGCAGGAAAGTTGAGGAAGGTATGGAAGCATGAAAGGGAGGAGAGTGAAAGTGAACCAGAAAGTGAGACAGAAGACTCTTCTGTGACTGGGCATGAGGACAGCGTGTTTAATACAGTGTGCATCTGGGTTTCTGTAGGATGAGTACCAGTTCTGTTACCAGGCTGCTCTTGAGTACCTGGGAAGCTTCGATCACTATGCAACGTAAGGAAAGAAGAAGAGCTTGATCATCTCAGCAACATTTCTCTCAATGATCTTCACCACTGCAGAACATCACTCTTTCCATCATGCCATCGAAGAGGAACATTTCGAAGTACAGTGAGCCTGCTGGAATGAACCTGTTGGAAACATATTTTGGAGGGGGAAAAAAAACCAAGAACTTCTCGAGAGCTTCCTGGGGAAGTTCTGTCTCACAGCAAGCTTATTACCTCAGTGTTCATATATTGATATTATTGTCATGGTCACCTTTTTAGAAATATTACAATGTGGATGATAAATAAAATTCCTTACAAAAAAAAAAACCACAGTGACAAAACACAGTGTGTAAAGAAATGAAATCAAAAGCCTGACAAATTGCTGCACTCTTCAATGGGAGTTTTACCTAAACTGTATTTGCCAATGAAAAAGATCAAAAGTGAATTCCAGTCAGCTCCCGGAGGCAACGGCTTCAGTGACCTAACAGAAGCAGAAGCTGTACTTTCTGTGCCTAACAGCAGAGGGGCGATGGTTACGAGCTCTTTTAGCCTCGGATGGGAACAGCTGTATCACTGACTCTCTTACAGTACATAAGTAATGTGATATAATCGGTTTCCGTCTCTCTTTTTCTCCTGGTTGATCGGAAGTATATCATGATTGAACCTTGCCTTTGAAGAGCTGTCAGATTCATCCATACTTTTTGTCGAAATCCGACAAAGCGCCTGTGAATACTGTTATTATGGTGTGTCACTCTCTCTCTCTCTCTCTCTCTCTCTCTCTCTCTCTCTCTCTCTCTCTCTCTGTCTCTCTCTCTCTGTGTCTCTATCTCTGTGTGTCTCTCTCTCTCTGTCTGTCTCTCTCTCTCTGTCTCTCTCTCTCTGTCTCTCTCTCTCTCT
>JAYJMA010000025.1:2378243-2393911 GCA_036873895.1 Parotocinclus cabessadecuia
CACAATTGCTTAAAAAAATGTAAGACTGTATTAATTATAAGTCGCTCTGGATAAGAGCGTCTGCTAAATGCTGGAAAATGTAAAAAAAAAAATGTCTATGATGATGAAGATGCCAAATACTGAAATCCTGTTCAGTTCTTTAATGGTTCTCTCAGAGTTGTATATGGTTATAAAGTAGCAGTCATTTGAAAAACTGGCCTGGCACTAGTGTAGGAAATGCAAACTCGTTCTGTATCGTGTAAGTGTTCTGTAAATTGTTAGGTCTACAGGCATTTTTAGGTTTACAGAGAGCCAGGGTGGAGTAAAAGCACATGCACATAACATAAGCATGTTACCTCTGATTGCAAACCAGATGCGATGCATCACCCACGGTGGTTTAAAGTGCTAACGGTAAACTGGTAGGCTAGCAGAGGAAAGGCTTGCATTAGTCACTATATGATGAGCCAATAAAGTGCTGCCTTTCATTTAAAGAGTTACATACAGGAGTTCACAAGTGTGCGAGTTTATCCCTAGAAGTCAACAAGCATAAAATCCATAATGTGCGAATGAGATGAAACGATGGAGCTCAAGCTCCATCCACAGTGTCTTGTTGGTGTGATTGTTAATTGCATTGTATTTTTAGCTACTTTACCGCAATGCTGCTTTACAAATACTCATAAAAAACATATATTTCTACAATAATTTTACAATTCTTGATTGTAATGCTATCTGTTTATAAGACGGCCTCTGCTGCTTCTTCTATGTCTATAGTTTTACGTTCTGCTCTTGAGCTAGCGGCTGCCTGGCTCGCCAAAGTATTGACAGTCGCACTAAGAGTTTATCGTGCAGTGCTCGACATTTGTTATAAGAATATCTAGCCTCATGTTTAACTGTGTCCTTAAGCTTCATAGTCTGCGAGCGAGGATATTCGTGTTTACCCTTTGTAGTTTAAGCCTACTGCTTTGTGCACTATGATTGTCATTGTTATTTATTCATTTATTACTGCCTGTCATCCGACTGTGGGACAACTTTCTTTTTTACTCTTTTCCATTCAGGTTCTTGGTTTGTGTATCTGCTGACCTGATGTTAGAATTTGCAATAGCATTTCATTTATGGTCAGTTTATGGTCTTTGCATTGCACTGTGCCCTGTTCATATATGAGCTATAATCAGCTCCAGAATTGTCGTTACTGGTTTAAAGAGACAACAAGAACAACAAAATTTGCAGTTTGCATACATTTTTAAACGTAATTCACGAGTTGCTGTTTCAGTGAGGTAAAAAAGCTGTTGTTGTTGTTGTTTTGTGGGGGTTAAACACAGTGTTATCGTCCTTCCAGGTTCACACAAAAAGGATTTAACAATCACAGAATCCAGATTTAGACTTGCTCATCACAGTCCCTGAATTACGTCCATTGCGTCCTGAAAAAAAATGAATTGTGATACAAAACACACAGCAAATGCAAATCTATTTTTGTCATGTAGGGATTTGGATAGGCATTCAATTTGTTAACTATAAAAATGTGTTACATTTAAACACAATAATTAATCCACTTAAGCTTTTCGCAAAATATTTGACAGCAGCTAATTTTAGCTAGAGATTCAGATCCTCTCCAAATGATTAAGTATAGGCTAAAAACATTCTTATTTACTCAGGCTTTTGGTTAGATTTGGACTAGGACGCATGGCTCTGGTCGGCTCTTGCCTCTTGGCTGTGCTAACTTCTGGTTCTCTTCCTTCAGCAATGCTGCTATAGTAGTGCTGCCGGAGTTTTCATGCTACACAAGGTATCAGTAATGGATAATAGACTCTGTGCTCCTAACCCGACAATAACTACATTTCTCTTTTCTCTCTGAGCTCATGTTCTGGTACCAGTTCCAGCACCACACACCTAGATGTTCCTCCAGCTCACCATCACCTGTACTGGTCTTCATCAACAGTAACTTGGTTCCTCCCAAGGTTTCTTCCTTCTACTTTCAGGGAGATTTTCCCTTGCCACTGTCGCCCTAGGCTTGCTCAGCTTGGGATTGGCCTTTTAAGATATAATAATATAAGATTGTAAAGCTGCTTTGAGACAACGCTCCGTTGTAAAAAGCGCTATAGAAATAATTGGAATTGAATTGACAGGACATTTAGATTTCTTTACTTAGTGTAAGAAAGACTTTTTAATTCTAATTTTTTCTAAAGGTGTCAATACGTCTGGAATTGAATGCATTCATTGATTTCAGTTAAAAAGATATATCTCTACAATGAAGGCATGCAAACTGAAATGCAAATCTCGATGATAAACAATTAAATAAGTGTGCTGGACGATCAGGAAGCAGCTTTACAATAAGATGCACTAAGGTGCTTGCGTCATCAAAGTATCCTAAAAGCTTTGAGCAGCTAGCTCTTAATTGCAGATTTTCATAAATGGCCTTCAATAATGCAGATCATGATGGCTACCATTTGCATCTGGAGGTTAACAGGACATTGTAATTGTTTTACGTATGTTGGTGAAAATGATTAGGGACGGAAAAGAATCAGACAAATCTTATACAATAACGGAAATGATTGAACTCTGTTAATGGTACAGAGATAAGCTTGTGTTATTCTTTACTGGGCTGCACTTAAGACATATTGTGAGCACTTACAGAATCCTCTGCAATTCCCTTCGGATTCATCTGTATTTCTGCATAAAAATGACCCAAAACAGCATCCCATTTCCATCTAGTTCTAAAAGTAGAGAGCCCACATAAACAAATGGGGGAAAACATTACACTTGTCCAGTTACCTCTGAGCCCCTGAAATGAGGAGGCTTTGTAGAAAAGTGGCTGCATTTATTTATGGAAATAAGGAAAATAAGGAAAATGTCGTGGGACGACCTGAAGCTAGCAGTTCCTCCAAGCGGATGTACAGGACTGATCAACAGTTACTGGAAACGTTTAGTCGCAGTCACGTAAATGTAACATTAGGGTAACTGGTCATTCTAAATAGCACCCAGTGTGAGTGTGTCTGACCGGCATTGTAATTATATTGCTCCTCATATGTTTAGCCATTGGTGTGGACGTGATGCTAAATAAGTAACAAGCAATCCACGTTAAGGGCTTGTGTGAAAATGCGATGTTTAATTTGATATCTGTGCAGAAAAAGAGAAACTCTAAAGGGTTCACAATCTTACAAGTACCACACTGATTTCAAATGTATCTAAACATTACAGGATCTAATGTGTTACTGTATATGCATGTTTAATATTAACGCTCTCTAAAGCTGTAAAAGGGTGAACTTGCTAAACTTTAGAATGCTTTTGCCCTTTATAGATGATACCCCGAACACTCTCTGATTCATTATGATCATTTTGTACTGTGTGACCGATCGTTTACAGCCAGTGTGCTGGATGTCTCGTGATCATGTCTTGTATCATATATATCAGATATTTTTAGGTTGTGGTATAATCAGAAAGTCAGTAAGCCAGAGAAAGGATCGGGGTAGAGACAGTGAAAGTGATATTATTGCCGAGCTTAACGTCTACTGAATTATGGATAAAATATGATTCCGGCTGTTTGTTAGTCAAACAGACTAAGCCTTTGGAGAATAGGCTTTAAAACTATCATCATCAATAGCTGCCACTTTGCCCTGCATTGATTGACTTCCACTCAAGCAACATTGCTGATCATTTGCTTCCTGAAGAGAACTGAGTGCGTAAAGTAACAGGGAGGAAATGAGATGCTGACTTGTTTGGTATTATTCAGGCGTGTGTGTTCAACTTTAGTCTCTCAGGTTAAAGTCTAGCGTAGCGTCATATCATTGTGTTATTCTTTTGGGGCTACGATATTCTTTGTTTAGGACAATGTGTTGATCATTGAGTATATATATATATATATATATCCCCTAATTTTCGTGAGTAGTGTATATGCTTATATATATCTTGGGTACATTTCAGCTGTGAACCAGTCTAAAATAATTGATTAAAAAAAAATTAATTTGCATTTTACTGCATGTAGTAAACATGTGATACAATAGAAATACAGAAATTAATATTTGGTATCGAATTAAATTACAGAGGTCAGACATTTCCTGTAGTTATTGATCATGATTTTGGGCCACTCCTCCATACAGATCTTCTCCAGACCTTTCAGGTTTGGGGCTGTCGTTGGGAAACACTGAGTTTTAGCTCCCTCCAGGACCTTGAAATGCTTCTTATGGGGCCACTCCTTAGTTTAACTAGCCGTGTGTTTCGGGTTATTGTTATGCTGGAAGACCAAGCCACGACCCATCTTCAATGCTCTTTCTGAGGGAAGGAAGTTGTTGGCCTCTCTGAAGACACAGTGCAGTCGTCCTGTCTCGTTTGCAGAACAGCACCCCCCAAAGTATAATGTTTCCACCCCCATGCTTCACGGTTGGGATGGTGTCCTCATCCATCTTCTTCCTCCAAACACAGCGAGTGAAGTTCATACCAAATAGCTCTACTTTGGTCTCGTCTGCTCCTTTGGATCGTCCAGATGGTCACTGGCGACCTTCAAACGGCCCTGGACATTTGCTGGCATGAGCAGGGGGACTTTGTGTGCCCTGTAGGTTTTTAATACATGATGGTGTAGTTACTAACGGTCATCTTCGAGACTGTGGCCTTCGCTCTTTTCAGGTCATTGACCAGGTTCTCCCGTGTAGTTCCTGGGATTAATTCTGACCTTTTTTAGAATCATCCTTATCTTTCATGGAGCCCCAGAGGAAGATTAACAGTTATCTTATTATTATTATTTTGACAACACTTGTTTCTTTTTCACCAAGCTGCTTACCTGAAGCCCATCCCAGCCCTGCATTCTTTGTAGATTGAAAAAAAGATTATATATATATATATATATATATATATATATATATACTGCTCACAAAATATTACATTTACATTTGACGAAATCCTTTTCCCTTGTACAGTAAAATATTTTTTAGCTAGCTTTTTGTTCAGCTAAACTTAATCGTTGATGGCTACTATCTACTATTAACTGGTTGTCTAGTTGTTGTAGCTTGGATAGCTGAATCCTGCAAGAAACACACAACTGACATCATCTCCATCTTGGCAACAGCTGCTATGTAGTTAACGAGCACACTGAGCAAATATTGAATCAATTGATTCACTGACATAAAAATGTAATCAAGTAATCCATATGAACATAACCACTGAGAACACACACACAATTTCAAATGAATTCTACTTTGCTTGCAGGTTTTTTATTTTTACTGGCTAACACATCTATAACCCATCGTAAACATTCCATGTTTGCAAGCAACATCAAAAAGTTGAAAAATATATCTAAAAAAAATAAACCCCAAACAAATGCAGATCCGTGCTTCGAAACAGGTTCGCCTTATTCTCTCTTGTTGTGGTGCCTGGATTTGCACAATGACGGAGGGCTTTATTTACGGTGGTGTTCATATGTACCTCTGAGCCCCTGAAATGAGGAGGCTTTGTAGAAAAATGGCTGCAATTCCTAAATGACACATAGGATATTTACGTTCAACCCCCTTAAATTAAACCTGAAAGTCACTGTCCAAATATTTTGGGGCCCAACTGTACTTGCTTCAAAGCTTGATACGTTGAGCATTCGAAGATGGTCGGCTGCGTTCTGCAGTGGGTATTTAAGCTACTGTCATTTTTGAATAAAGATCGTCACTCACTGGGTATTTATAGTTATATTTATACGTTTTTCCAGATCATTCTCTGTAAACCCTAGAGTGGACTGTGTGTGTAAAATGCCAGTAGATCAGCAGATTCAGAAATACTCAGACCAGCCCATTTAGCACCAACAATCATGCCACCTTCAAAGTCACTTAAATCAGCTTTCTTCCTAATTCTGAAGCTCGGTTTGAACAGGCTGTATTTATCATGTCTACATGCTTGAAGGCCTTTAGTTGCTGCCATGTACTTCTGTGTCTATCTCTCTCTCTCTGTATGTGTCTGTCTGTCTCTCTCTGTATGTGTGTCTGTCTGTCTGTCTGTGAGTGAAAACAGTTTTACCCAACACCGCACCCAGCTATATCAGACCCGCACCAACACATCGTTGCCATCTCAGTATGATGATCCACTGCTCAGATAATCTATCTGGAGTGGTCTGATGATCTCCTTCCATTGATTGACTGTGCATATATAGATGGGCTCCAGTGAGTAACTTTATACCTCCTAAATGTGTAGGTACAAGGTAAGTGCACCTAATAGATTGGTAACTTAGTTTGCATCTGATATCTATATATCTATATTCCCTTTGAAAAGTTTTAATTGAATTGATCAGCCGGGATTGACTAAGGTTATGCCCATGAGGTGTTAAAATCACAATCACATCATTGTTCTGAGAAAATGAATAGAGTCGAATGACTCAAGTAGAATGCAGTGCATCACTGTACCTATTATTAGTTGTGAGGAAGTTGTTAAGCTCTGAGAGCTACAGGGATGCAGGTAGAGCGGGCTAATTGCTTTTAAAAACAGGGGATGTAATTCTGTACCTAATAGTGATCATTAAGTAGGTTGGAGCATAAGAAGCAACATAACATAGTATCAGACAAAGCATTAGTAGTGGAATTTGCGTAAATCAAATTAATTATTGATTATTTTTTAGCAAACTATCCATTACATAGTCTGTTTGCATAACTTGCATCATCACCCTTGATGGGAGAAAAAAAAAAACACAACACATATATGTTTATTAACATGAGCATTTATGGGTTTTTTTTTTTTTAATTGGCTTTGTATTGTTGCATTTGTTGATCTGTTTCTTAGAGACATACTGCAGGCTTTTTAAAAAGGGCATCTTTGTTAACGCTTAATCTCTGCTCATTTAAACACGACTAACCTGCATTGCATATGTTCTGTCAGGTCTGTGCTTAAATGAAGAAAATGGTTCCTTTTCCTTCTCACTAAGTTTTAAGATCAGCCATAACATTTAAAGGTTATTTAAACGTTATATTTAACTATACTTCTGGCAAAGGTTGCCTTAACTTATTTCTGTTGAAAAAGATTTTGCACAAGACTGTACGTAAGCATTTTTACGTAGCAAAATTTGCTAGGCTGCTTGCCATAAACACAGAATTTAAAGGGCCACGGTTGTACCTCTCTGCTTGTCAATCAATTGCAGGGGCACAGCTGTGCATAAAAACAAGCCTTTGACAGAAATACGGGCCATCATTTCATTGTGTGCAGCGTCAGCCGCTGATTTTCTCTAAATTATTTGCGTAGTCTGTTACTCCATGCGGAAAACTGAAAGGAATTGGCTCTGGAATTGAAAGCGCTAGCTGCTAAAGCCTTTGGCAAGATGCTGGGGCATTATGGGAAATGTAGTGCTTGTAGTGAATTTGTGCAGTGCAGTACTGCTCAGAAATTCAGGATCAAATTCACTCTTACTACCCTGGTTTTAGTTGGGCACGGCATCATTTTACTGGGGCATGGAGCCTGGTGGAGTGGGTCGGGAAGATGCACCTGAATATTTGTTTAGGGTGTATTTGTGTGGGTCTCAAAAAGACAAACTTATTTAAAAACAATAAAGCTCTTTTTATGTAGGTATCAAGCCATGTGCCTAGAGTACAACTTTTTATATACAATGTCTTTGTATTTTGATCCCCTCTTTTTTAATCAGCTAAGATCTTGTCACCCTAAATTCACCATAAGTGTAACTGTGATTTTGATTAAGGCTCGTTTGAAGTGAGCAGGCTTGAGCTGAATAGTGTACAGTAGTTGCTAATGGGATGGCTGTAGGACAGTAAAACGATAAGATCATTGTTTGTCTGCATTCTTGGTCAAGTGGCTTCCCGTTCGACTCTTTTGAGACTCAGGATTAATCTGAATAATCTAGATACTAAAGTGGACAGCAGTGAAGTCTAAGTGGGAAAAAACAATCTTACTATAAGACAGACTGCAGTCCTTTCTTACAAGCCTCTGTTATTTTAAGGAGCTATTTTAATAAGCTGCGTTGTCGGTAACACCGTAGCCCCACCTTCCAACGCTTCTAATTGGTCTTCCCGCTTCTCTCGTTTGAAGTTTTTGGCTTGTGATTGGTTAACGTTGCTGTCAGATCAACTTTCAGTACTTCTGATTGAGAAGCGAAGAGAAATGAGCTGTTTAGTTCATCAAACGACGATGGGTTGGAAGCTGATCCTGATGAGGGACACGTGCAGTTCGCTTTGACATTAAGTCTTATTCCAAATGGCTCATACCGATGTTAGTACCCGTTTAGCGACTTTTGTTTTTTGTCCGGCTTATTCAAACGGTTGATGGATAACTTGATCCGAAGGACGGACGTTTGCGAGAAAAATTCCTAAGAATTGTTCTCCAAGAATGTGATTGAGAGGATTGATCAAGCGCGTCACTCATGACATGAAACTGATAAAGCTGGGAAGTCGAATCGCCTGAGCAGACCAGAACTGGAAAGCAAAATTAAGTTATAAACATTTTTTTTTTTAAATTTATTATTTTTTTTTTTTTACAAAAAATTAAGAACTTTACTAATTTACGGGCGGATTGCGCGCGGCGGCACTCGTGCGGCTCCAGTCGGATTCCCGCATGATGCTGACTGGTGCAGACTGGAGAAGAGAGCGCAGGACCCACAGTTCTGAACAGGACACAACAAGTTCGGGTTCCATCTCACCGCATTTGCACTGAAAGCTGGATGAGAAACTCGACGGGCCATGGCGTCTGAGGTCGTGTGTGGACTGATCTTCAGACTGCTGCTGCCCTTCTGCTTAACGGCAGGTGAGTACATGCTCTAACTGATGAAGGTTGAGCAGGAGCGTTCATTCACATCCTCCACTGTCTGGCTATAAAGTATTGTACTGGGGCACGTTTGTTTTCTGATAAACAGAGAGAACAGGCCACCTTCAAATGTAGATCACTGGATGGGTCGTTTGGGTCCGGGTATGTATTTTTAAATAGGTTTAAAAGTGCGACCCAATCCCCTACATCCTCAGGACGTTGTCCGGTGGCTACCACGGTAATGACGCTATTCTTTAAAACGTTATGCTGCATATTACCTCCAACTGAATCATCGACCAGCAAATAACCGATCAAAGGTAAAGTAGGGAGGCTTAAAGTATATTTGGATGCTCTTACCAAATAAGATGTTTAGTTTTAGTTTAATACGTTTTTAAAGTAATCCAGATTTGAATAATGATCGAACAATTGTGCGGTGCAATACACAACGAAATCGGCAACCATATAGACTTATAAATAGCCCTACTTTACATATCACTTTAATAATAATAATAAAATGGCCCATGCTAAATGAAGCTTAGTGTTTCTACCTCTAAAGTTAAAATGCATGTACCTCATTGTGCAGGTTTTTGTCTTGCTTTTACCGGCAATTGTACACTGCGCCCAAAAATAGGGGATATTTCAAAATGAATATGATGCGATTGAACAAAAAGAAGCATTTGATATTATTTCATTGAACAAAATAATCAGAAAAGGAAATGAAAAGTCAAAGAAAGTTGCCATACCTATTCATTGGGTGACCAGGAGTATGTTAAACTAGACCAAAGTGCCCCCACACTGACTGTTCAGTAGGGTGGATGATCACCCAAGAGTGCCAAAACACACTGACAGCGATGGAGCATGGCCAGGATCAGATTTTCTTGTGGGATCCTCGTCGTAATCATTTTGAAATGGCCCCTCATTATGGTGAGCAGTGTACTGACCTTAACCTTCAGCTGTCACTACATTAATTAAGGTTTTATTCACAATACAGTTTGCGTGCCTGCAAAACCCCACACACTGTGCGAAAGAGTGCACAGCAATGTGAAAGTACAACCTTGGTAATCTTCCTTTGTGTTTTGTTGACAGTGGCTTTTTTTTTTGGTTATGGTCCCACAGACTGATGCTGTACAGTCAGAATTACTGGGGTTTTTTCCCAAGCCTTTTGCTTCTTGTGTTCATTGAACTGAAGGTTGAAACATACGTCAATGTACAGAATTTTCAAAGAAACATATCTGTAGACGCCCTAATACCAATGTATGTATGATTTAACTAGTGCTATATCAGTGTGATTTTTAGTACCTTAACCATTGCAGTTCCAAGTGTTTTTATTCATATTAAACTAGCTCCGTTACTGATAATAGGGTGATTGCCGTGTGGAATTAGTATTAAATCATTTTCTTTTGTAGATAAATATGATAAATATGACCTATAATACAGATATATCTTTTTCCTAAAAGGATAGTTGTGTGTTTGGATGGGTGGGGTGCACCTGAGAGTCCACACTGTGAACGAAAGAAACATGAAAGTGATTAATCCAGTATTTCAGAATAACATCTGCAGCATTGAATGAACAATTACTATGTCGCATTAACTTTTATTCCTGTAGGGCACTGTTCGTGTGTGTGTGTGTTTGTGTGTGTCCAGCTGCACTTATGTACACACTCTAGCAGTTGATTCAGCATTGAGGATGTTGCAGTGTATCTTTCAGCTATTGCCACTACTCGGTTTCAGACGTTTCTGTTTTGACTAAATTCACAATTAGATTCAGGTGATGTTCAGGTGATGTGCGTAGGTGCTTATGGGATGCTGGATGTTATTCTCAGAGTGGCCCAGACGATTATAGAGCTGATAGGGTTCGCATTACAAATGCTCACCCCCAAGGGTTAATAGCCATAAAAGAGCAAAAGCACTTTTGAAACATATTTGACAAAGTATTGTAATGATTGCACCGTTTATTTCAATGATTCCCTAATTGTTTGGCAATGTTCAAATCTGCATTCATTGATTTCTATAATGGGCAATAAGTTGGATATTATTTCATGATGATTTTTTTTGGGTGTGACATTTATTAAACCGCTTATAACAATAACTATATAGAAACGAACGTGGTTTATTCGTGTTGTCGTGATACGTTACGTGACTGTGTTTATTCCCAGCTGGTATATTATTGAACTGGAACAACGTAAACACACGACACGTCCGTGTCACTTTGAAAAGGAGATCGTCGTGATAAGACGGGAGCTTAAAATGGGCAGTAAAGAGAAACTAAGTTTGGATTTTATACATAACTTCATGATGCTCGTAAATAACAACTGGAAATAGTTAGTAAACCTTAATTATAAGCTCATGCATTAGAACGTACTGCAACAACAGATGGTTACGATGTTAGATGCATTGATTATATCTGGATATTGTACAGGGTCATGTGTATCCAGCTGGACTTATTTACACTGTAAGTGTTAGCTGTGCTACTCATTTACTGGCTGACCTTCACAATTTGATGGCTTATGGTCTTGTATTTTGGATCAAAGTCTCGGAATTTAGACTCCAAGTTCATCTTGATTGTTATTTTGAACATTCTGCCAATATATAATGCACCTAAAATGCAAAAAAATCATCCAGGGTTTATTAGTCACATAAACTATCGACCCTTTGGTGTGTCAGAAACTTCACTGACTATACAGAGTCTCCAGTCTTAATTGCATTGAGGTTTGATTGCTGTCTGTGTTCAGCTTAGTCAAATGGGAGATCTCTAATGATTTGGCTAATAGTGCAAAGCCGACACATTTATTGAACTGGACCCTGCGAGATTCAATATTGAGGCTTTGTGCGTTCCTGTAAACCATCAGACGTCAAACATCCAGCTCTTAATTTTTATAGTAAATGTAATCAAGGTGATGCTGTGCCCTCAATTTCTACATTTGCTGGCTTAAATTGACGTATGGTTGACCCCAATGGATATGAATGAACAGACTGTCATCCATAAGAGACATCAACTTTTTCAATCTGCCCATGCTGGTTCGAGAAAACCCATGCCCGTATGTGGATAAAATCCACTCCGTGCCAACATGATGGGCGGACTGAAAGATGCTGAGGTCTGTTATGGATGACAGTGTGTGACAGCTGAGAAAATCTGCTCTTTTTTTTCCTCAGAAAGCAATCTCCCTGAACCATGGAGTGTGTACCATTAATCGCTGGAAAGTCGTTTTAACCGCATGAATTAATAATGTGGCATCAGAGGAGAGAAAAACTGGCTGGCCATTATCGTAAACACGCCTTTAATATTTGATGATTCGATTTATTTTTTTTTTAAAGTGCAGATGAACAGAGGTCAGTCGCCGTAATTCGTAGTAACAGGAAAACATGTCAGAAATGACAGGAAACTTTACGCGGCTACCGACGGGCCATTGTAAAGTGTAAAAATGGGAGAACTGCTTTATGATCAGTGTGATCTGGATAATGATTTTTAATGCTATTTTTAGAATTCATATGAAGGCACAATTTGGCAAAGTTTTCAAGTTTTCAAAAAGATTGATTTGAAGGATGAGTATCATTTGTGAGTATCCGAGAATACAATTTGACAAGTTACATTAATGATTTATATTTGAACATATGAGCAATAGAAGGTTATCAGTAGTATACGTGAATCCTCTTGATTACACAATTATTTAAACATTGCCTTCTGACTGGGTAGGGCGTCATACAGGAAGTGCTGGTTCTGTCTGAGGGATAACGATGGATAAATGATCTATTTCTGATCACTTTTTTGTGAGCAGTAGGCTGTATTTTGGTGCGTGTTTGTCCATTTTCTCTGGACCATAATCCTTTTGTAGGATCTAACCATTATCCAGTTGAAGCTTTAATTTGTCAACGGCCAACGTCAGCTTATTAAGCTTAATACTAATTGTGACCCTGGTATGTAGTTACGCAAATGGCTTATAGCACCGTATTTAAATAGTGATTATTGCCTCGGATTAATATTCCTGACGAGCATTTTATGAAGGCGTTTGAACTTGTTGTCGTCTTAAGACTTACGTTTGTAGTGGTTGTTGTTTCCCGAATATGTTTAATGTTTTACATAATGCTATGAGGAGATCATACCAAACAGGTCTAGCATTCAGTTTTTACTTAAATGCTAGGCTTCCAGAGCTTTTCCCTTACATGTTAAATGTAATTAAGATTGATCCAGCACCATGGATGTAGTGTGGATATTAGATATTTAAGTGTTTTTAAACACAACACATTTGCTGTGGCTTTCCCTTTTCAAAAGGCATCAATTATTCCTGAGCTGGTTAGCTGGTTAGCCAAGCCCAAGAGTGTCGTATTCCAAAACCAGCGCTATTTTGTACATATTCCATGGTTTTGTCGCAGACCGACTTCTTTTTATGTCTCGCACATGGCTCTGATTTTCAAAAGTTTATCATCATTTCTATTGTTGTTGGGACAAATGGCATACGTTACATAATCTGCTACTTAATCACAAAGTAGTGTGCTGCGGCGTCTACGCACATTTTGGCCCGCAGCACTTTCTCGGCTTCTACAGTCTTGGTTGAGTCTCACCTGTTATATGCCTGGTGAGGTGCCCCTCTTATCCCCAAACTGCTCAGTGCTCAACAACAGAAAGTGTTCGTTGGTGGAATTTGGCTGGTTCGGTGAAAGTGAGAAGACGTGAAAAAGTTTGTACACTTTGACATTAATTTTAAATAATAGAAATTGAGTCGAAATGCTAATTGTTTTCTTCTCTATTCTGACTCCAGTCATGTTGTTTTTTTCTTATGCTATGTTAGATATGCTGTCTGTCATACTTTCAGAACTTTAAATGTTTATGTGTTCCTGATTGTTTGGCCATAAGTAATGACTTGCATGGCGTCAGTGCTTACCCATAGATTCATATTAAGTGTTACAGTCTGAGCATAAATTTAAAACCATTCCCGTAATGTGAAACCACAAGATAGATATAGGACAAACTGCTGGCGGTTTAACTCATTTATTTTACTGAACAATACTCTGGTTATACCAATTTGGTTGAGAGATTACCGGATCCGCTGATGGCTTCCAACTCATCAGATCCACAAAAAGCTATTGAAGACTAGAAGATCTTCCACTTTTACATGTTGGAATAGGGAAAACGTAATAAAAATTTTGTATTAATATTGACTTTTTCTCAGGGGATGCAATGACCAGAAGTGAAAATGACCAGAAATTCATTTTCTGTGATATTGTGAACGTAGTCAGTATTCATTCATAAATTTCTTATATTTCTGATATCAGACCTAATACTCCTGATTTAGTGCGCATGGGGGGGGGGGTGGGTGGTTGTTTAGGACGCCATATGAGGTGGGTCCTCTGTATAAAAGCTGCACTAGTGAGCATACTCAGTTCATAGCTAGCCCAGTATTGTTAAATGCCCGTTTAAAAGGCTGTGTTGTAAATGCATAAATGTGGATGTATACAGGAACTATATAGGGCACTATCAATGTTTCTATAAAAATTCTCAGTGCGCGCAAGTCACCTCATGAATGCTACATGCTACGACCATTGGGGTAGTCTCCAGTTTAGTCCCCATTAGTCCTCAGATTCCCAAATGCCTTGTTAAGACACTAATTGTGAGTCCTGTTATTAGCTGCACTCGTTTTAACTGACCATTAAAGTTGGAGATAGATGTACGTGATACAGGTGCAGGTGCTGTCCTCCTCCTCCTCCGAGAAGATGATCTAAAAGTTGCTGCTTCTGAGAAATTCCTTAAACATCAGCTTGTAAAACCCATTGAGTCGTACTCTAAAGGCATGACAGCTGCTTTACCTTACAAACAGTGTGGGTAAAAAAATAAATCAATTTGATTTAAATAGTTAGTTTACACGGATAGATGTTTTTTGTGCTTGTGTATTGATTGGGTATTGATGTACCACTGTTCAGACGCTAATCGTTGGAAAGTGGCTATTTGAACTGACTGAGACGCTTGTGCTTTTTTATTTTATCAATACGTTTGTCTATGATTTTACACAACACCATATTTATAATCCATATTTTAGCACAAATCAATGGTATTAATCACGTTTGAAATGTAACCTGTTACATAGGGTTTTAAAGCTTTCACCCCTTTGTTACAGTTAATAATAATAATAATAATAATAATACAGAACATAAAACAGAAGAGTCATGCAGGGATGAAATTTTGTCCGTACCCCTGACTGTGCCTGGTGTTCCTGCAAGGCCAACAAATGCTGTTTATTCACAAACACAAGCCGTTTAGATTAAGTAATCACTCAAAATAGGTGTGCCAATTTTTCTTCAAAGGGTTCACACTGTTCTGCAAATCTACTGAATCGACAAGTCTGCTGAAATTCGGCAAGTCACTTTTCTCATTGATTGAAAATATCTGACCTTAATCCTCTGGGTTATTGCAGTGGCTTAATGAATCATTTAGAGAACCGAAGCAAGACTACTTTAATCCCTGCTTTACCACTCTGCTAAATCATGGATTTGGATTTATTGATTTCAAAACACAATACTTTCAGCGTTGTTATAGCGGTCTTAACCCAATTTATTACTGTAATACCATATTAATGACCATTTCCCTTTTATTTAGACCTGCCAGTTACACAACAAGGGCAAGAAATATAATAACTGATCAAAATTATTACGTGGACACGCCTTCTAAATATTGTATTCAACTGTTTCAGCCACACACACGCATGGGTCCTTACAAAACGCGTCAAGCAATGAAACGATGAAACGAGCGCTTTATTAGGAACCTACCAATTCATGCCTGTATTAGCCGATCGTTAGACGGCAGCGCAGCGATTAAAATCATGCACCGCTTATGATAATCAGGATGGGGGAAAAATGTGAATGCAGTTATTTATTTATTTATTTATTTTTAGCTGAGATGCAATGCGCAAAACTATTCCAATTCTTCAGAGTCTAATTAGAGTGGTGCTATAATGAATAAAAACAGAAGCCAAGTAGAAGTCTTGTAT
>JAYJMA010000025.1:2404645-2421334 GCA_036873895.1 Parotocinclus cabessadecuia
GTGCGTACACTGCTGACAAAAATTATGGGATGTTTTGAAACACTCCCTAATTTTATATATATATATATATTGAGGGTGCACAAAAAGTAATGTCCCAAAGAACCAAAGAGGACCAAAGAAGATCAAAGCGTTCTGACTGTCTAATGGCTCACTTGTCACATTTTTGTGCTGAGCATGGCTAATCAGTTACTCTGCTTTTCCTCTAGAATAACTTACTGATGCTGGCCATGTTGGCATTTGAGGTGACCATCTACAGGCATCAGCAGTATTTCCGGCTGCGCAACAAGCTGTCTCCCCCACCTTTTCGAACCATATTTCATGATATTACTCGCCAACACCTTGACAACGGCATAATCAGCTGTGTTAAATACTTCATCAACTATTCCTTCTACAAGTTTGGAGTGGAGGTATGTCACATTGAGGGCAGTCAACCTAAAGTGTGTTTTATTTATTTATTTTTTTAAAGAATGAGTTTGGTAAACATTCTGTATCTGTTAACAGTGATTCGATAAGTAAGTATCGGTAATGCGCTACGATTTCTTGTCTCAGGTGTGTTTCCTGCTGGCGGTGAACGTGATCGGCCAGCGCATGGACTTCTACTCCATGCTCCACGCTTTTGCGCTGACAGCTGTGATGTTTCGACGAAGAAGAAAAGCCATTGCTGAAATCTGGCCCAAGTATTGTTGCTTCCTGGCCTGCGTTATCACCTTTCAGTATTTTGTGTGCATAGGCATTCCACCAGCAGCATGCGAAGGTCAGTATGGGCAGGTCGGCGCTTACGTGTTTGTAAAGGGATGATGCCTAAATACAAAACGTGATACCGACAAATCCAGTAACTGTCAATAGGCTAAAGGGCTGAATAAATAAACATTGCAGTGCAACAATAAACTCCCAATCTGTGTCTGGAATAGCAGTTTACTAAAGGTGGCCTTGCCTTCCGGAGTGTTGCTAATGAGAAATGATATATTCAGTCTGCCCCGAATGATACTGGATATTTGCTTGCCAAAAGAGTGTGAGCATCTCTGATTTAGAAACATTATCGCTGTTACTGCTACTGTTCTCGATTGGACGATCTATTGTTTTCTTAACCAGCATTTAACAAATGAATAAACAATCATATATAACCTGTAATTTTATCTCACCGTTTGACCTTTTTTTTTGCCATTATTTTTCAAATAATACTTCTCTAACAGCAGAGGCATGACTGTGCTTACCATGAATTGCGTTTTGACGTGCTTACCGCCGTTATCGTACGTTTGTGATCTCTTATTTTTGTATTGTTGTCTTTTTAGATGATCGTATCTTGGCAATTAATTTTGTATAAATGGTTTGGCCTCTTTTTCAGACTACCCCTGGAGATTCCCCAACTCTCCAACTGATTCCAAAGTCATTAAGTGGCTCTACCTCCCTGATTTCCATACCCGACCAAACCCCAAGTTTCTCATCTGTAAGTCAGGGTGATATAACTGTATTGGCCTGCTTCTTTTATTTTACTAGCCATGGAGCTTAGCTCAGATTTCACAAGTCATAGGCAGGCGAGCACTATTGGTGTTGCTCCCTTATCAGGGTGTAAGTGATGTCTGATCCCAGACATGATCGGACTCGAAGCAGGATCACCATGGGGCAGGCAGTGCCACCTGAGCGCAAGCAAGAACATGGTGTTCTCGTTCTAGTAGATTTGGATTTCTTATCTCTTTGTAACATCTGAACTCCACTAAGTCTTGGTTGTAATTCAACTCTTAAGACTAAAGTAATCCGAGTGTCTCTTTCTGCTCTAGATGACTTCATGTTGTTGCTGAGCGCGTCTCTGCAGAGGCAGGTGTTTGATGAGGAGAATTTGGCAGCCGTTCGTCTAATGGCAGGCGAAAATGTGGAAATTTGCAGAGACTTGGATGCTGCTTCCTTCAGTGTGCACAACCCCGTTCCAGACTTTATTCACTGCAGGTACTAACACACACACACACACACAATACCATTAAACCATCCCTCTCCGTCTCTCCAGATGGAATAGGGTCCCGTCACAGACACTCAACCATACTTAACAGTGGGCATCAGCATTTGCAGCAGACATTTCTCTTATTTGAATTGCACATTGTCTGGTCTGTTATATGTTGCAGAATGAGAGGATTTCTTTGATTTGGTCCCTTCATACTGTATATAAAATATATACATGCTCAGTAAATCAGAGCTTCTAAGAATGTCTAGGGGGTTCCAGTTATTTGTGGAGTATTTCTTGAAGTTTTTTTTCTCTCACACTGAAATTGGTTCAGCTAAACGTTAGGATTTGTCTTTTGTTTCAATGTGAGATTAAGGTCGTTCCGAATCTGAATATCTCATAACTCTTCCTCATTTGTACAAGCGGTGCCAATATTTGTTGAAGAAACACTTCATTTTACTGGACATGGTGCTACCTATCCTTTCCTTATCCGTGGTCCTGCAGCTAGTTTGGATTTGCCAAATACAAAGC
This sequence comes from Parotocinclus cabessadecuia, assembly GCA_036873895.1. Lineage (NCBI taxonomy): Eukaryota > Metazoa > Chordata > Actinopteri > Siluriformes > Loricariidae > Parotocinclus > Parotocinclus cabessadecuia. The sequence goes on from JAYJMA010000025.1 coordinate 2,407,113, forward strand.
TGTTTTACATAATCTTATTTAATCTTTGTAAATGGAAATATTTAAAAGAATTTGATTTGCTGGCATGGATTTTAGACGTTTGGTAAGACGGCCGTGTTCCTGATCCTGAATAATAATATTTTTAATCAGTTTATATTTGTGAAAACCAGCCAAATCCTCGCATTTTTTTTTTACTTTTCTCACGTATTGCTGTCATTGAAAACCTCTATTACACTGCTCGCAAAACTTAGGGGATATATCAATATGGCCGCAAGAAACTGTCCCAGCAGCTCTCTTGCATTGCTGCACCTGCTCCTTCTTACCAAAAAGATCAAGTAGTTGTCATAGGTTGCTGTTGTGGCAGATGGGCGACCCTGTCCTAGTCTTCTTTGTACTGTTCCAGTCTCATAAAAGCGATTCCACAGTTTGCTGATCGCGCTTTGAGATGTTCCAAGTGCTGTTACCACTGTTGTCCGTGTTTGACCAGCTTCAGGACGTCCTATCACTCTACAAGCTTCTCACTCGGGCAAATCGTGTTACAGAGCCACTGCGAGGGCTAGGAAATTACAGGATGTTCACTTTTTAAGATCAGGGAACGTTCAGATACTCCAGCACTTTCAGCCTTTTATATAGTGCTTTTTCACCAATCGGATAAAAGATGTTTCTTTCTTCTTCTCATTTGCATTACAGAACAACTTCAACCAATCGAAGATCAAATGCTTCTTTTGAAATATTCCCTATTTTCTGTGAGCGGTGTAGCTGTGATTTAGCGAGATCATCTTTCAACTTGAAGATTGCTTAAGAGTGATTAAGTTCCTGTGTAATTCACTAAAACGGGAATGGTAGTGAGCACAGCTTTCAGTACCTTTGCCAGGCTGTCAGCTGCATATTGTACATTGTGTCATCCATCCTTTCAATCCCAATTTCTTCTATGGATCACCTTAGTTGTGGTTTCATTCTTTAGCCTACATGCACGAGGCTATTTTGTCAAAAACACGAATGAGTGTAATGAAAGAGCGGGAACGAAGGACATCCTGTTTGTACATCCTGGCTCAAGCAAAGCTCATATCTACCTTTGCATCCAAGCAGTAATACAGCACTCAGTGTTTCCACACACAGCTCTCAGTGGCTAGCAAAGGTAATATGTGGAGTGGTGGTGCTTACCCTCAGGTGGGTAAGACTTTTAGAGTGCACTCAGCTAATAAAGGTCCATACATCCCCGGCTTTCACGGCCCATATGGCCATCACTTACTTCCCTTTTGATATGTACATGGAAAATGTTGAGAGCATCAACCCACTAACAAGCAGGCTCATGTTGAGATGTAAAATGCATGCTTTATAAGAAAAAGAAACAAGGAAATTGTACTAACCTACATTTTCTTCCGTTTAGCTCGCGTTCAGCGTTCTTTCACAGTTTAAACATTGAAATGGCTGGATTGGTTTGTACACTATTGCTCTGTTTTGAAGAATCATACCTTGCAACTCCCCTGTCTTTTCATTGCAGACTAGATTTTATCAAAGGAATAGCCAAAAGTGAAACGGAGGTAGGCGAGGTAACGAGTTTAGACTGTAATTGCATTTCATTCCCATATGCTAATCGTTTCGATTGAATTGATACACGCTGTATATCGACTGAATCGAAATTGCTTTTGGAATCATGATGCTACTAACACGCTGGTGTTTTTTTTTTGTTTTTTGTTTTTTTTTAGGTCATACCTGGACATGTTGAAGGTGATCATCTTCAGCTATTTGTTCTGGTTCGTCCTCACCATCATCTTTATCACCGGCACCACCCGCATCAGCATTTTCTGCATGGGCTACCTAGTGGCCTGCTTCTACTTCCTGCTCTTCGGTGGAGAGCTGCTTCTCAAACCGATTAAAAAGATCCTGCACTTCTGGGATTTCCTGATAGCCTACAACATCTTCGTCATCACCATGAAGAACGTCTTTTCTGTGAGACACGGCTTCAGGAAACCTTTGAGCTGTTTAACATTCATCGGGTGAACCTGTTGCTCTGTAGATTTAGAAATTGCTGTTGCAGATTGTAGCTTGTCCTTTTCTGTGCTCAGTCTGCCAGCCTTCCTCAACTTGGTGCTTTAGTAAGCAGAGGGCTGCAATGAAATCAGAACTGAATTGCTTAAAAATAAATACAAACACACTTTATTATTGTTTGGAAGGCAGATTATTCCCAGCGCAACAACAATGCTTATGTGCTAGTGAGATTGTAGCTGACTGGGAGCTATAAGGCACGTCTTAGATACCTTTTTTTTATAGTTGTACACTTATAGTACACCAGTTATAGGTCAGGATTTTTATTACGCTTGTGGAAAGTATATTTCCCATGATGCCTTGTGGCATAATAAGTCTTCGGAAGGACCATCTTGGGGCACTATTTTGAAATGAAATCTATTGTTTCCTTTCCTTCCTTTATGTTATCCTTTACTTTCCCTGCCCTGTGCTCATGTGCGAACGTGCACGATGCACAACAGGCCCAGAAACATTTAGTATTATATCATATTTAGATTTATAAAATAAGTACTGACTTCCTCTTTCTCTTTGGGATTTCCCAATAATTTAGTTCTTTTTCCTCCAGTGCCCCCAGTACCTGATCAGTGATAGTTTAAAAAAATGGAAAAAGGTAAAGTTACACTTTGGGACAGATGCCTGCACACAGTGTGCACCCAAAACATAAAACATGTAACAGTTAAAATGACCAGGATGGGTGTGCCAAATTAGCTGTCTACTTAATGTATTTATACTGTATAACGCTTATTGAATAAAGTGACAAGTTTGTTTGCTTTGGCCAGATTCTTGCCTGCGGTTTCATCGACAAGCTGGTGGACAACTGCTGTTGGCTGATTCAGCTCCTGAGTTTGGCCTGCACCATCAAAGAATATGACCTGCCAGGTGTGGATCTCGGTACTTAAGTGAAGAATGGAATCTGTCTGCAATATCATGTGTCTGCATCTGTGTGTGTGTGTGTGTGTTTAGCCTATAACACCAAATGTGACTTGCCAAAAGATGAAGCAGGAATCATCTGGGACAGCATCTGTTTTAGCTTCCTGCTGCTGCAGAGACGTGTCTTCATGAGCTACTACTTCCTCCATGTGGTGGCCGACATCCGAGCCGGACAGATCCTGGCTTCGAGGTGCACTGTGTTTAGCTAGTTTCCTCGGGGACAGAAATTACCGATTGGCAATAAATGTGTTTATTGTTTATTTGATCTCAAATAAATTCAATTTCAATTATTATCAACCACAGAGATACATTAGCCTTTTTGACAAGTTGCTTCATTCTTTTACCATGGTTGCCAAAGAGATATAACGTACATGTAATGTTAAACAGGAAGAACAGAAAGGGAACAAATATAACATAAATGGTCAGAGAATTAATTAAACCAGTGCGCTTTTACAGTAGAGTAACTTACAGACGAAATCTTTTGAATTGGATGAAGACAGGCTTGTAGAAGAGATCGTCTGGCATGGTTACCCTAACCAAGTGTTAACTACTTTAGCAACCTTTAGCTACAGTAAAAAAAAAAAAAAAGGAACCCAACGTATATATGTGAATTTATCTTATCAAAGAGGAAAATCTTGTCCTAAACATTTTTTTGTCTCTCTAGCTGTTTTTCAAATAGCCAGAAATTGCACATTCCTCCCTAAATGCATGATAATGATGGAGAGAAGTGATTCAGTCAAATTAACCAACTACCAGTTGCACAACAGTTACACTTTTCCTGATCTTTGCTCACAAGCTGCCAAGAGTATTCTCTTTACGACACTGCTCACAAAAACTAGGGGAGATTTCCTTATGGGGGGATTTAATCGAATATTTGTGAACAGCATATTCTGTACAGATATAAACTGTGTAACATATGTATTAGGTTCCCTGAAACAGGACATCAACCGAAATGGAGGTTGGCCGGATATTACCATAGCTCTAGTTTTGATGATTAGCACAGTGTTTTATTTTAAACAATGATATTAATTTAAGCACAGTGTGAAACCGATGCAGCGCTGAGCAATGCGCTAGTTCTTATCTTTTTTTCATTTTTTACCTCCCTAACATTTGAAACGCTTACTGAAAACGAAAGGGACGTTACCACGCTGCCTTCAAGGCTGCAGTTCTCTTTTTAGTCAGCAGGTGTCGCGAGGGTTCGGTCGTACTAGTTTCCGTCATTCAGACATGAATTAGATGTATATACAGTAAAACTGTAAAACCATGTACTTTTTGAAGTATTTTCTCATGGTTGTGAGTAGTAGTAGTCATTTTTAAGTCTTTGGGCATTAAAGTGAATGGACGTCGAACAAATGTACATTAAACAGATGGGCAATTAAGCATTAACTGCAAATGCAATTATTGCGTTAACTTATTTTCTCTCCTTTGCACGTTTCAGAGGGGCAGAACTGTTCCAAGCCTCAATAGTGAAGGCAGTGAGAGCTCGACTGGAGGAGGAGAACAAATCGATGGAGCAGCTCAAGAGACAGTGAGATTCACCGAGCCCAACACTAATACTGAGGGTCTTAAAATACGAAATACAAATAACGAACAGTAACGTCAAACAATGCGCGTGTGTGTGTGAACATTTAGTGAGGTAGTAAAGAGTTTATATAACTTAATAATGCATTTAGGTTTGTCTTCCTTGACATGTAGGAACTGATTCAGTGAGGCAGCATTTTAAAAAACTGATTCATGTTCGTCTCTGTAAGTAACAATAAACTGTCTAACGAATCTGACTGGATTAATCCAGGATGGATCGCATTAAGACCCGGCAGGAGAAGTTTAAAAAAGGGAAGGAGAAAATGCTGAGCCTGACCCAGGAGTCTGCAGAAGGCCAGAATCTAATGCCACCTGTTGCCGATGACGACGACGACGATGATGGTATGGGAAAAAAAAACAAAAAAAACAAAACAACCTCTGAAGTGAACTGCAGTGAGTTTGGACAGGTTTATGGCACGGTCTCGTTTACCGGCTAGAGTGAATACTGTAGGCTAAAAGTGAATTTATGCAGTGGTTACCTTCTTATCTTTAAAAGGTTTCAGCTCAATTCTGTGATTAAGCCTTGGTGCTATAACTGTGTTTCAACATGTCATTATAATTAATTTCATTACAGAAACAAGATAATTACTTGTATGTGTGATACGTTTTTTTTTTCACCCAATTATATTAATGATCTTGCCACCATTTTATTGTAGGAGCAGAGAAACAGAAGGCCAAGGCCAAAAAAAAGCAGTGGTGGAGGCCTTGGGTTGACCATGCTTCCAGTAGGTTTACTATCATCATTTCCTCTGCTCTAAGTGCTCCTTGTGTCCTTGACCAGAACTCCAGAGGATTCACATACTGCACCAGGGCTCTGTGAGACTGGCCAATTAGCAAACTCTTATTGTCCAGGCATTACATTTCTCCTGCATCTATTTAAGGCTTGTGAGCAAATACTCTCGGTTGTCATTTTATTATCTTGTGCCTACTCTGTACAGCGGAGTACAACTCCGCACAAGTGGAACAAGAAGATTGTTTGAAAATGGTTTGCAGCCGGGACCCACCCGGCACAGTCACACACTTAGGACCACTTTTTAGAGATGCCAATTAACCTAACACGCATGTCTTCGGACTGCGGGAGGAAACCGGAGTACCCGGAGTAAACCCACGCAGACACGGGGAGGACATGCAGACTCCACAGAAAGGACCCAGGTAAATGAATAGATAGATTCAACAAATCTTTTATTCTTTTATTTAAGGTTTAGTAAGTGAGAGTGAAAATTAAAAGCTTTAAGCCTCTGAGTTAAGTACAGATACCCGATAAAATACTTACAGGCAGTAAGTAATGGTTTTTAATTATGTGTCAGCTGTGATGTGGCGTGAGAGAGGCATCCGTGAAAAGACATAATTCAGAGACAAACACAGATGATTTTAACGTATCAGGTCCACTAAGCAATTCTTATTAATATCTTTTATAGGCCGTGCTCAAAGCTTTGTAGTCCAAGAAAATAAAGTTACTGTTATGCCTAAAACTCCCAAATCCCACAAGTTGATATTATAGTATTTCTATTCATTGATATTTGTCTAACAGGAATGTTTAATGTCACTTTAGACAGACAGATCAAGCTTGGCGTTGTGATCGACAACAATATATGGGATTTAAAACGAGGAAGTCGTTTGATCTCCCTACGAGCGTCTGAGGATTAAGAAAGCTCCGCCTTTCTTTAAACATAGCCAAATCAAAACATGTGCGTTTTCATTTCATTTTCATCGTGATACGTATTGGTAGGAATTACGGATTCCTTAAGTTAGTCAGGGGCTTGCAAAGTGCGCCAAACAGGATCCATTCCTGGCAAGTGCTGGCAATTGTTTTTTGTTTTGTTTTGTTATTTGTGACACGTAGATGCCATCTAGCTGGCACCCTCACCCAGACGGAATTACATCTGATGCTATTTTTAAATTTAAAGCAATTGATAATTAATATCCTTGCTCAAGGACCCAGCACTAACAGCTTGATATAGGTGTGATTTCTAGAACCCTGGAGCTTTTCTATTAAACTGCCACAGTCACAGTTCCAGAATTTGCTCCTTTGTCGGTCAGAGTGTGGATCGTTAAATATTCGTTAAGCGCTTTAGTAACAGGTGACTCTTGTAAAATTGTGGGTACAAGGTAGGAGTGCCTAATAATAAACTGACAGCCGAGCGTATTTTGTAAATCTGCCATCGTACCACATTATACACAGGTCATATGTCGAATGAAATGAGCGCCGAGGTCACGAGAGACATCCATGATTGCCACTGAAATCGCCGGTGCATTGTTAGCGCCTTAAATAGATATGGGTTGCATCTGAGGACGGGAAAAATGTTCATGCCTGGATGGTACCGAGTAAAATGAGTGGATTTAATGAGGCCAGGTCCATTGAACCCACAGTTGTGAATCACTCTGCTGTGGTTTGAATTCAGCTCAGCCCTATAACGTAGAGAGGCTTCCCAGTCTGGTTTACTTTACAAGCTCCTGTGAACTAGGACAGGGAACTCTCTCTTTCACAAACAGTGCTCAGAGTGAACTGATTAGGATTTGGCATGCTCAGTCTTAGTCTTGGGCTTAGTCTTACCCTGGTTTATTCAGTAAAGGTAACGGGGTGTTAGTCGCGATTCTGAATGACTGTGCTCGACACGGTTTGTTTTCTGCAGCACCAATGATGCTTAAAGCTAACCAGTTCATCTCCGTGTGCTCCGTTCCATGTCATATTGTGCCAGTTGGACTTTGTTTTAATTGCTCATGTCCCGTGTTCATGAAAAGAGATTTTGATTTCTATGCACTCACATTGGTTTAAGCTTGTCTTATTGACCTCCCACCCTATCCCTGTCCATTGTGGCTCTTCTGTTCAAGGACATAAGGCAGTTTCCCTACTCCAGTTTCTGTTCTACGTTGTAAAAAGGAAGGACTCGTGTAGACGACGTGTTTCCAATCCGTTGTGTTCAGACTATTAACCATTCCTGCTTTATTTGTAATGCTGTCTTTCCTAATCAGTTAGCACAAGCTGTTTCACGGTGAACAGTTGAATCTTCTTTACTCTGTCACTTTGTCTAACAAATAAGATGTCTTGAGTTTTATTCGAAATTTAAACCAAGTGTTTTTCCACTTGGTTTAATTCTTTCATAAGGCCTTTTATTACAGACCTTTTTAATAAGCTTTGTTTCGAAACCATGACCTTATATAGCACAGGCATTCGGTAAACACGGCAGATGTTTGATTTAAGCCAGAACAGAGATTGATTTCTTTTGCAATTCAACACACTTTCTGAATTATACGATTTGGATCACAGGGTCATTCTCAGAATTTCCTTTACCCTTGGCAAAGATATGTTTTAAATGGTTGTAAAAGACGTTTCTTGATGGCTAATGAGCTTAATTTCACACAATATGCAATAAAACTGAAATTTACTTCAAGGTGAACATCACCACTATAGCAACAAACAAGGTTTTTTCTTTTTCCATTCGTCTAACCACAGTTCAGTACAAAAGCCTTAGGTCACCATCGGATTTGTTGCTTTAACAGTGGTATAATGCCCATATATAACTTCTTATCGAATACTGAACAAAAGAAATTCCACCTTGGATTTACCTTCCACTGACCTTCATTCCAGTCTAGGTGGGTGTTCGAATATTTTAGCCTCTGCACCCTGTTCCCCAGCCTAAAAAGTTGTTACCCTTCCAACAAAGACCATTCCTGATCAACTTCCTGATGTCAGCTTGGCAATTGCTCAAGTGTAAGGAGCGGCCAAACTAAACGTGAAACTGTAGTCTATTATTATTCTTTTTTTTAAGACTGCGTCCATATTTCGTATATTTTTGGCTGTATTCCGATTAAGAGAGTGAGAAAAGACTTAAGTGTGATCCATCGCTATTCCAGTGGTGGCCTGAGACTGTTGGACAGTATGGTGGTTCGCTTTGATTGGAAGTTTGATTGGATTAGTATTCAGTGCAACTTCAGTGGCTCAATGAGAAGAGCCAGTTTCTGGAAGCAGCAGTTCCTGGTTCCAATCAAATCAATAAAAAGCAATGATGGACTGGAACTCCATCTTGGGGGTGCATCTCTTGGGGTGTACTGGAGTTTTCGCAGCATTCACCGTTCTGTAATTTACAGCTAATTTACATATAGATTAGCATGAAGAGTATTAGTTTACACTGCATAAACACGGCTTCATGCAGTCCACGTGGTGTCAGGAAATCAGATACTTTTTTGTTTGTTTTGTTTTTATTAAAACTGCTACTCGATCTAGAAGAAACTCACTTAGGTTTAAGCTCATATTTTCAGTCTTCAGTCTTCAGAAGGCCGTTAACCTTAAAGACCATTTTTATATGGAAAAGGAAACCCATCTTTACCAAGGGTACCTTCTAGATGTAGGCTTAACCCTAAATTGTTTTACCTCCACGACTTTTTAAAGAACTTTCTCCATGCCGAAAACATGCCAACATGCGCTTCTTCTTTTTTTGCGCTGATGTTTTGATCCGTACCTTAGAGCAAATAACCACCTCTCCTTACTCTTAGTGGTGAGAAGTGGAGATTATTACCTCTTTGAAACTGATAGCGAGGAAGAGGAGGAGGAGGATGACAAAAAAGAGGATGAGGCGCCCAAGAAATCAGCTTTCCAGGTGAAGTCATTTGAATTTAATTCGCTCCTGTACTAAATAACAACCACATTTAAGAGGTTTAAAGCCAGTCATCTATCTTTTAAACGTACTGATGGCAAACATCTGCTGCTACGCACAGCTGGGTGGTGCGACAACAGTAGGCAGTGTAATCCACCTTTTCCCCAGTGGTTCCAGGCTGAGCTTTGTTTTTTTTATTAAGTCGTTTGTGGAGGGTAAATTATTCTGTTCTGTAATGGTCAGGACCCCCACAGGGTCGGCACCGATCAGGTGTATATATGTACACAATTGGCTCTCACAGAGTTTTAAACACGGTTCACTAGCTGTCCACTTTATTAGAGACACTTGTCATAATGCACAGTCTCCGTTAGGCATCCTCTAATTGTGTATTAGCGATCACAAGATGCTGCCTAAATGACGCTGGTGGCTGGCAGTGTAATTTAATGACGCACTTCATTGCTTTCATCTGCTCACAAGGGGAGATGTCAGGCGACATTAGAAGACAATGAAAGGCAAATTGGGTAAATGATCAATATTCAGAATGCAGAAATTGTGAGGTAGTGAATTTAACACTATTAGATACCCTTTAATAAGCTCGGTGCCACCCCTGACTCACATATCAATATCAGGTACTCCGTCCAAACCTGCGCACTGCTGTACTAAACAGTTTTATTACACTGCTATAGTACTTTGATGTTTAGGTAAGTTTGACTGGCAATTTAGGATAAAGTCAGTACTTTTGTTTTTTTTTTTTTTTTACATGTTCTCTCTCGCTAATCTTCTTCCTCAGCGAGCGATGGGAAAGTTCATCTCAGCTGTGGTGGCTTTGCCCAGGTCTATCCTAAAACTTCCAAAAACTATCCTCCAGTATCTTATCAGAGCAGCCAAGGTATCAAGTGTTATGCTGTGTCTGAGTGGCATCTTGGGCTGCTGTGTGTAATTTCTGTTGTCAGTTCTTTGCCTTTTCACTCCATGATGCATAGCTTATTTGGACAGGGGCTTAAATGGATGTGAAATATTATCCAGGATGAGGCACCATGGACTGAAAGGCTTTTGTGAGTAGCTTTGTAGTGTGATTATTTACCTTTGATTTGAAGCGCCGTCATCACGTGATCTCGTCATCGTTATGGTTGGTGTGTGTGTGTGTGTGTGTGTGTTTGTGTTCAGATTTTGTGTGCTTTTTATTTGGGTTCAGTCTTTGTGGTCACCCCACTACGGTAACATCATTCAATCCCATCAAAGTAAAGTAAAGCAAACGAGCCTTACATAACGAAGTGATGTGTCAGTGGGGCAAAACAGATTGGAGCTGTACCTCTTTCCGTATTAGTTTACGTCTAACCTGGATTCAGATAACCAGAATTGGAATAATCCGCGTTACAAAACGGCTTGCATAAGAGCTATTCTTGTCCCAGTCAAACTTGTAGCACTTCCTAATTTCAAGCTGAGAATGGTTATTTGACTTTAGGCTGGAGCGTGAGGAATTTACAATCGATTTTCTAGTCTGCAGTTTTTATTTAGTTGAATAAACTGCCCACAAAAATTAGGTTAGTGCAGATATTTCATGAAATATCGCCTAATTTCTGTGAGCCGCCCAGTTCCACGTACGGCAATGCTACAAAAATGTTTTATTTTCGGATCTGTCGCTCCACAGTTCCTGTACCAAGCATGGTCCACTGACTCCAAAACCGCTCTTAAGGAACGAGCTAAGAACAGGCGGCATTTCTGGAAACGATACGGCAGAGGACGCAAACGAAAAGACAAAGAGGAAGGTGCATTGTGATCCGGAAAACCCCTTACATTTTTACTGCACTGTACAGATAAAATGTCCCTTTTTTACCTGTTGACTAATGAAACATTTCGGGAAACGTTAAAGACTTGTGTGCGTTCTTTGTTATGAATCTGTTTGGCAGGACACATGGCGATTGAAATGGGCGATGATGAACAGGAAAGTTCAGAGGAGAAGAAGGATGGACCAGGTACTTTGTAAATACAGAAAATTAAACGATTTTAATTTAAACCATCCATATTGTATAGCATATTTAAAATAACCTGACGGGCAACATTTAAGGCACATTTCCAGGTACAGGAATGTACTGTTTAATGACTATGGTATGTTCTCTGAGACGGGTCATTGACTGAAATGGACGTGGACTGGACATTAGCATTGTCTTTTTACGGTAAAAAAGAGGAAAAAAGAGCTGGAGGAAACAGAGCCTCAGCATGCGAATATGAATATGATTAGTTTTAGTTGTTATTGAAATGTAATGGTTATAGGTTATGGAGAGAATATTCAAATAGTAAGAGTAATAAAAAAAAGGATTGCGCACAATAAGGCAGGCATAAAAACTCACCAATGCCATATGCAGCGTGCACAAAAACACAAATAACTTGCACAAAAATGTGTGTAAACACATCAACCGAGTTAGAACAGGCAACGAGTGAGGGAGCACACAACCGGTTAAGTAGTTATACACACTGGGTAAACGACCAGGTGTATGAAAACAAGCCCAAGAGAAGAGAATTGGCTCAAATAAAAGCCCAAAACAGGGGAATTACTAAAACATGACAGAGTGACCATTGATCAGTTAATACATACAATAATAATAAAATAATACTATAATAACAATTATCTGTATTGACCACATATTTGCTAATATTTGCAGGCTCAAGGATCAAGCCCAAAATAAGCAGAAGAAATAAGAAATAAGAAAACCGAAACCCACATTTAGCAGTATTAAGTGACTTTTGGATATGTAGCTGAAACATTCAGAGTCAGAAGACTGATTTTCCTATGATTTCTTATAATGTTAAGACTTGTTAAAATGAATGGGCAAAGATCAGATGGTCGTTTTTCTAATGTCACACTTCATTTTAGCCTCTGCAGGAGTTCCGTTAATTTCTTTTGACAGTCAATAACAATACATGGTAGTACAGGAATAGCCAAGCTTTGATAAGTTTGCAGAAATCAAGCCATTGTCCAAAATAATTCTGTCCTTCAGTCCATCCATTTCCCGATTTCGTTCTCTTTTGGAGAGCCTCTTAATGCTCTGTTCGCTACACCATTTGAATAAACACCGGTGCCACTTGGACAGTTTGATTCATTGAAATGCTATTATCCAAACGACTGTTAAGGCCACTGACATGAAGGGTCACATCTCCATGCCCCTCTTCCAACAGACAACATCATTAAGAGAGTTTTCAACATCATCAAGTTCACCTGGATGCTGTTTCTGACTACTCTGGAGAGCCTAACCGTGTGGATCAACAATATCTGTAAAGAATACATCGACATTTCCACTGTGCTGCGAATTGAACGCTGCATGCTCACCAGAGAGGTCAAGAAGGTATTGTACACACTTAAGGCCAGGGGGGGTGTTGCTTAAAGGTGACATGACATGTCCCATACACAAAACCCATGGGATAAGGCAGAGTTTACAGTCATATTCTCAGCGGCAGCTCACTTGTGCACTGATCTCACAGGGCAATATTCCCACACGCGAGAGCATCCACGTGTACTACCAGAAGCAGATGCGTCTCAACGCGTCACGCGAGTCTGGATTGGACCGGATCAGCGAGGAGGACTCGACGTCGGGCTCTCTGAGGCCTCGGCGCAGACGCAGAGGATATACTCTCGAGAGCCAGGACTCGGTTGCGTCCAGGGATAGTATATCCAGGTGTGAGATCAAGAATTTTTTTACCTGCTTGAATTCGACCTTAACGTTGGAATTCTTTTGCACTGCACATTTCTGATTACTAGGACGCTGCTTTACTCTTTTACTCCACATACTCTTACTTATTTGCTTGCTAGCTAGCTTATTCCTACTTTTACTCTTGGTACTTAGGAGAGGAAGAGCGTCTTACCGTCTATGAACAGACACTATACATGTCTTTCTCAACCTTTTTATCCCTGGGCAGTAGAAAGTGGCCAGAATCTGTTCTCATGGGCAACACGCTCATTAATGTACAGCGATAACAGGCCTTGAGTAGGGAAGTGCAGGCCATACCTCTGTATGTAGCAGACCACAAATGGTCCGTGTGCTGCATGTTGAGATCGTTCCCGTCAGTAGCCATCAAGGTTTCATCAGGAACTCTTAATAAGTACAAAATGTTCACCATGCTGTATATCAGTAAAACTAGTTTGTCAACAAAAAAAAAAGTCCTCGAAGTGTAACGCTCTAGATTTATGAACCATCTAACTATTAACTGTTTATAAAAAAAGAAATAATAATAATATGGAACATGCTTTCTCTTATTATTTAAATCAGCCGTTCGTTTTTTTCACTCAGTTGTTTTACCATTCCATCTTCCCTCAACTCCATCCATCAGTGCTTTCACAGAGGCCACCCTCCTCTTTTCTCGTCAGTCCACGCTGGATGAATTGGATGACATGCCTCAGCACGTACCCAAAACCAGCGAGCGTGCGCGGCCCAAGCTGCACAAAATGTACAACTTGGACATGTCCAACTCATCAGCAGAAAGTGGCAGCAGCAACATCTCCAGGTCATTAATGCTGTTATGTGCAGCATCTTTATTCCTCATGCATTACATAATCTTCACAATTTCATCTATTCCATGTTTTTTTTTTTGCGTTCTGGTATTACAGTAACGCTACACTCTTATTGTCATCAATCGTTAATTAAACGTCATTGTGTATTAAACACTTGACCTAGTATGAGCCAGTGTTGTGGTTCCGTGTGTGTTCACAAATTATACTGACTTATGTTAATTACAACAGCAACAACACCAACAATAATAATAATAATAATAAATAATATATACACTTCTCAAAAAATAAAGGGGACGCTAAAATAACACATCCTAGATTTCAGTGAATGAAATATTCCAGTTGAAAATATTTATTCATTCCGTAGTGGAAAGCGTTTAGAGCAAAATAACATAAAAAATAATTAATGTCGATCAAAGTTATTATCTCATGGAGGTCTGGATTTGGAATCAAAATCAAAGTGGAAAATCAAAGTACAGGCTGATCCATCTTCAGTAGAAATTCCTCAAGACAAGTTAAAGTGAGGCTTAATAGTGTGTGTGTGTGTGTGTGTGTGTGTGTGTGTGTGTGTGTGTGTGTGTGTGTGTGTGTGTGTGTGTGTGTGT